>JBBMOL010000253.1:15712-615712 GCA_037954665.1 Laguncularia racemosa | reverse complement strand
CTTCTAATTTTTGTTGTGGTCTTTGGTCTAAGCCATTCATTTAAAACTCTTATCTTCTCAGGATCTATAAATAATCCATCCTTACCAATCACATGTCCCAAAAAGGTGATTTGCTTTAACTAAAAGTCACACTTCTTAAACTTGGCATACAGGTTTTCTACTTGCAACCTACTTAATACTATCTTCAAGTGCTGCTCGTGATCTTCTCTAGAGTATATTAAGATGTCATCTATGAACTAATGACAAACTTGTCCAATTATTCTCTGAATATGCAGTTCATTAAATCCATGAAAGTTGTCGGTACATTTGTGAGTTCAAAAGGCATTACTTGGAACTCATAATGCCTGTATCTAATTCTAAAAGTGGTCTTCTAGATGTGCTCCTCCTTAATCCTTAATTAATGGTACCCGGATCTCAAGTCTATTTTTAAAAAGACTTGAGCTCCTTGTAACTAATTAAACAAGTCGTCAATCTTTGGGAGAGAGTATTTATTTTTAATTATAACCCTATTCAACTCCTAGTAATCTATACATAACTACATGTTATTGTCTTTCTTCTTCACAAATAATACTGGCAGCATCCCAAAGTAAGACACTTGGTCTAATAAACTTCTTGTCCAACAGCTCTTATATTTGATCATTCGATTCTTTCAACTCTATGGGTGCCATACAGTACGAGGCTTTTCATATGGGAGCAGTACCATGCATCTTATCTATGTTGAATTCGATCTCCCTTGCAAGAGGTAAACTAGGTAGGTCATCGGGAAATACTCCAATAAATTCCTTCACTACCCTTACTCTTCAATTTCCATCACCTCTTCAACTTCGACTGCTACTGATGCTATCATACTTTTACCCCATAGTTCAGAAGTTAGCAATCTCGTTGGTCTATAAGTTTCCAATTTAAACTTAAATTGTTCTACTTCTAACATGTTGAAATGGATGGTCATATCATGACAATCTATTGTTGCATGATGTTTGATTAACCAATCCATTCTCAAAATTACATCAAAATCAGTCATATCTAACACCAGAAGATTTGTAAACAATATCTACCATGCACTTCTATACAAACCTTTCTACATATTTGGTTCCCAATCCCCTACCACACCCATAGGAGTACTCAAGCTCAATACAGCATTTAGCACTTCTTTACATACATTATATTTACTTCTAAATGTATCAGATATACATGAATGTGATGCACTAGTGTCAAACACCACATATGCTTCAACAGAATTCACTAATAGTATACCTAGAGCCGGGAATGTAGGCCGAACGGGTTGGACCGCCCCGACCCGCATCGACCTATAGGTTGAAGCGGACCAACCTGCATTAGCCAACACATGTTGCGGGTCCAAAAATTTAGCTTGCCTTGCCCCGCATAGATTTTTTTTTTTTTTTACAAAATAAAAAAATTATTTTCATCATCAACTCTTTTTTTTTTCACAACCATTTAATTTGTTTAACTCTAAGGCAATGTTAAACTTTTTTTTTTCTTCCATGTTCTAGTGGCGTGACTGACCATAAAATCACAATCTGAATATAGAAGTTTTGTGTTGTGTTTATATGTTGCATCTCCTTTTTAGTTGTTACTTTTGCCTTTTAGTTTATTTACTTACTTTACTTTTAGTTTTACTATTGATATTGGACAGTTTAGTGAGCTAATTTTAGTTTTTTTTTTTTTTTACGGGTTGTGTGGGCCAACCCACGCCCACAACGAGTTAGCACACACCCACAAAATTTATGCAGGCTTCACGGGCTAACCCGCTAGCCCACCCCGCATTCCCGACTTTAAGTGTACCTACTAAGGTCTCTGTATTTAGAGTGTCTTATCTTTATAATGCAAACACTCATGCCGGTGCCCTTTGTCTTAGCTCTACTTGTTGAGGTCTGCCATTATTATTCCCAGTCTAGTTTCTTGCTACTGATGCTGGCTGTACATTCTATTTTCTATTTTCCAAGTAGTCTACCATCCTATGACCCCTCTATTTATAGAAGAAGCAAAACATCAATGGGATTGACCTCTCCTAATAGGTTTTGTTGCTGTGTCTCGTCTTCCCACATGAAAAGTAGGCACCCTCTAGCCATTTGCATTTGTTTAGCTCATGTGGCCCATAACATCTTCCACACTTGTTACCCTGTCCCACATATAAGGTTTTCGCTTGGGATGAAGGTGCTGCTATGACCACAGATCTGGTCTGCACTGTATGAGGTATTTTGCCCTTATCTTGAGTTATAATATTCTGAATGGGTCTGTTCCCCAGTACCACTCTCGTTCCCAAAGTTCTCATCTTGTTAGTTCTCTTATGACTCTGTTCTAAAAATTTTTCCTTGTTTACAGCTTCCAAGTAGGTTTTTGGTTGGAAGGCAACTACTCCATGTTGCAATGTCAGCTCCAATCCAAATACAAACCGATGCGCCATAGACTTCTCATTAGCTTTGAATGCAGGTGGCATGAACTTCATCAGACGATTGAGTTCCGTCTCATATTCATCTACTAATCTCTTTCCCTAGCAACAACTATAGTATGATGCTCGTATTTTGTCCCTAATGGTGGTTAGGAAATATTACTCATATAACATCTCTTTGAACTTATCCCAAGTGATCACCCTATGGTGAGTCTAGATATGCTCGACCACAAATCAAAAGTTGAGCCTCTCAGTAGATATAGTACATATTTCAACTTCTTATCTTTAGGTGTCCCCGGCGCTTTAAAAGTCTTTTCTAGATTATCAATCTATTGTTCAGCATCCAATGCATCGTCAGCCTTAAGCCTGAATTCCCTGACCATTTTAACAAAATAGTCCAAACCCATTTCTCTGGTTAGCATCTCTCTAATCTCTCCCATCATCTAGGCCTGTCTCATGTTTAGCACTTGCATGCCTTGTATATGTTGCTGCTACTATGTCACTACTCCTACTAAAGTATTGATAGCCTCTAGCATTTGTGCAGCATTCACCTCATTCCCTCCTTATCCCAGATGAGAGCTCTAAGGGGCATTCTATTATCAGGAGCATCACCTCTAGCTCCTGAAGATTATCTTGATCCTAAAATTTTCCTAGGCATTTTACAAAACAAAGTGCAATAGTGAGGAATGATAAAGGAATATATACACATTCTTTAGAATGTGAAAATTTTAAACATGACATTTTCAATATTACTAAAGGAGTTCACAAATTAGTAGTATCAGTCCCATTTTCTAATCAATCTCGATATATATCTTTATCGTACAAATCAAATACCTAATTCAACCAAAGATCATGACTTACTTTCTATTATTTAAATTTATACTATTGATCCTCACTTAATTCTAAAGATCATCAAACCTATGCAGTTTATAAATCCATCAACTTAAGCTTTGAAAATCACAAACCTACATTCTTTTTATCAAAGCCTAAGCTTCTAAGGATCACCAACCTGTGCTCTAATACCATCTAAGCTATAATGCCCCAAAACCTTAGTACATTACGGCTTGCCACGTGTCTTAGTACTAAAAGACACAAAGGCTCAATTGCTTCAATCCTCTAAACATTATCTTTTAATTATTCAAGATAATAAATGAACCTCTTAAATTTCTACGGCAAAAGCATTCATAAACTCCAATAATACCACAATTATTAAAAGAAATTTATATCCTTCTAAACATAATTCCTATTCAATTTCCTCGATTTAAATACAGCGAAAGCCTTCAACGATTTAAATACAGCGAAAGCTTCACATTTAAATAACATGTACTTAAATCACAATTACAAATTTTTTTTTACATATTCTCCATTCTTCTCATTGGGATCCTACTTATCATAGTACATGCACTCCACATTTTCCTTCGTATTCCTGATTCATTTCTATTAGGGTTTCATCATACCCTGCAATCTCTCTTGTAACATTTACAACTAAAAAAAAAAAAAATTCCCACGAAGAGTAAGCTAATACTCAGTACAATGCATACCTACACACACATGCACATGTCATGCCAAAAACAATAACACATGCAAGATGCATCATAATATTCATACACAATTTTATTTATCTTTCACAATCTTTAGCCAATACACAATCACATCACAAACATCATCACATATAACATTCCTAAACATCCTTTCACAATTCATCCACCAGCAATATATACATACATATATGATAAAGATATACCTCTTTGTCTATGAGTCTATTACCACACGTAATAATAATATATATGTGATAGTAAGTGCACCCCACTATCCATGAGTCCATAAGTCGCCACACATCAACCTTCTACAACCATACATAATAAAAATATATATATGTATAAGTATATACCACACGTAATAATAACATATATGTGACAGTAAGTACGCCTCACTGTCCATGAGTCCATAAGTTGTCACACATCAACCTTCTACAACCATACATAATAACAATATATATATGTATAAGTATGACAGTGGGTACTCCCCACTATCCATGAGTCCATACACTACAACTTTCACAATACATGTCACAACCTTCCACATAAGACCCGGATCATTTCGGTACACACTCCACTAAGGACAACGTCACATATTGATCATCAAGGTGCTGCCCCAAAACACCGACCTACACTCGGTTTCTTGAACCTTGCAATTCACAATCACATGCACACACAATTAGGTTCATTTATAATATTATTAAACTCACACACAAAAATCTAATTTATCAAGCACAATCAATAAGCATGGTATACATGTACCTAACTTTGCAAAACCTTGGTTTATCTTATACTTTTCTAACTTCACAAGTCTCCCAAACCTATACATGATTCAAATTTTTTGCTTTAGAATTGTATTCCTATAAATATCAAAAGGAAAATAGATGTAATTTAACTCAAAACGGTCATGTTGGAGGCTGTGTAGTTGAATACAAGGTAGTACACAACCATGTCAAAGGTTGTATACATTTTTCTCTTTTTTTTTCAACACAATCTCAACATAGTCATGTTGAAAGGTCATGTATCTCTCAGTCCACTATTTATCAACTCAGTCTCAACATGGTCATGTTGAGTGGTCGTGTATCTCTCTGTCTACTATTCATCAAAACGATCTCAACATGGTTATGTTGAGAGGTTGTGTTGTTTTTTTTTTTCAACATGGTTGTGTTGAGAGGTCGTGTATCTCTCTGTTCACTTTAGGTTTTCAACACAGTTCCAACACGGTCATGGTGGGAGGTTGTATATCTCTCAGTCCATTCTTTAAATTCAACACATCCATAACACGATCATGTGGAGAAACCGTGTATCTTACTGTACACTTCGTAAATTAATCCCTCAGCTCGACTTCTAATCAATTTAACCTAATTAATCTATCTAACATAAAATTTACAATGTAATACACTAGTAGATACACTTACTTAACCCAAATCGTTATTGATAGGAATCAAAATCCTACAAAACCCATCACTAAGGTAAGAGCCAAAGGATTACAAAATTTAGCGATGAGGGTCCTCTTTGAACAAACCGGCTTCGAAAATATTTGTATACTAACTTTCTATTACTTATTTGTTGTGCATTCCTAAAGGCATACTTGTCGAGTTTTACAGGGCGATACACAAACTCACTAAAACTCAGCTTGTAGGTTATTCATGGACCGACATAAATCGAAGATGAACTAGACCAACAAATTATTCACTTAAATCGAAGAATCGGCCATTTGAAGATCATCTTTTGTACTTGTATTTTATTATTAAACTGGTCACTTTTTACTCATTTTTTGGACTTTTTGATTTACTTATAATGTGTGCTTAGAATTGGCCACCTAAGTGGCTTAGTTGTAATTTTTCATGTGATTTTACCCTAATAGGAGCAAGTATAAATACTTGCTAACTAGTGTTTGTTGGAGACTTTTTGAACATCTCATTTCTAAAAATTTTGGCCGTGGAAAGCTTGCCTCTTTCACATCTCAAACTCTTATCAATTTCATCCTTGGAATTGTGGCGAGTTGACTTAAGAAGTATTGTGAGTAATATCAATTTCTTCTTAAGTTGCTTCCAATTACTTTTAGTGTATCATACCTATTTGTAATCTGTTGTGTTCTTTTGTTCTTGTTCACGTGTCTAGGGATCTAAATTTTCATATTTGAATTCAATTCCAATTTGAATGGAATTCGGTTCATCTTTGTGTGATCCTTAACATATATTACAATTGCAAGTGATATTCATTATAATTTGTCCTTGTAGTCATTTAAATTCATGCAATTAGGGTTCATTTGATTGTGGATTTCACGTCATCTTGTTGTGGAATTGGAAGTAGATTTGGTGTTAAGCAAGTTGTTCATACACTTAGGGTTTACTTGGCAATTGTTCATCACGCCATTTTGAGAACTTGTTTGATTGATTCTTCAGTTAACATTGTATAATTACAATCCATCAATTGAAGCACATTAGTTATCGTGATGGTTGAATCACTTATTTCTTCCCTTGCGTATTTCAGATTGATCTAGATCTATAAATGACCTTATTACGTTAATTATCACTTTACAATGTACACAAATTTAACAATCAATTATTATTGATTGATGTACTTACCTCAAACAAATTAGCGAATCATAACACGTACTTGTCCTTTTCTTCCTTCAATTTCTACAGAGTATATTTAGGGTTTTGGATTGAAAAATGTGGAAAAGAATTAACCTTAGGTAAAAGAAAGCTTATATATCTAGGCCACGAAATGACCATCTTGTCCTTAGTCATAAATCTTATTTTCAATATTATCATTGGTAGATTTTTATTATTATTAATTACACACACACATATATATATAAAATATTACTCAGGTATTTACATTGATACTTGCAGTATTATAGCTATTTTGTCATGACTATCAAGAAAACACTTACTGATATTTAAATATAAACAAAATGAGCTAAAGTTAAAATGATTCTCAATATATTTAGAAAATCTTATGCCTCCTACTATAAAAGTTTTGAGGATTAAAGTATATTTTCCCCAAAAGACAATTAAGTCAAAGAATAATAGGTAGCAGTCCCCATTATCCTTTAGTGGAAGTTTGGTATTATTATGTGGTAATAGCTGTTTTGAAAAAAAAAAATTGCAGTAAATTGAAATGAAAGTTGAAAAATTTAGATATTGGTTTCTATAAACTATTCAAGAGATGTAAGTTACACACTTTTTAAGGATACATCCTTTAATTTATATACCCTTAAAACCCTATTTTTAGCATTTAGACGCATTATGGACATGGGTAGTGATGGGGCCCTATCCCCAAGCTCAGAAAAAATTAGCTATAATTTTTTTTCAAAAAATAAAAAATTATATATATGATATATGTTTTTTAAGAACAATTATTATTAAAATATAGTGTATGATTTAGTGGTAAATATAAATATTTTTAATTCCCATATTAGTCTCTTTTTTTTCAAATTGCATTTATTATTACTCTAATGGAATTCCCATTTTACTTCTTGTTTTCTTTACAATAACTAATAGTATTAAATTCCATTCATTATAAAATTATAATAAATTAATGAAATTATCTTAAGTTACTATTTATTTATTAGTAGTATATTATAAATTATAATTATATTAATACTACAAATATTTTAGCCTTATTACATAAAACATTAGTAAATAATAACAATTACATCACTTGATATATTTTTCAAAGAAAAAAAAGGGATATTTATATTTATAATATGTTATTCTTTTAGTTTTACTTATAATTTTTATTTAAATATTTTTATGTTATATTTCCTTTTATAAGAATTCTTATTAAATACTATAAAGTATTGTGTTACTTGCAATTCTTATAAGTAACTCTAATTTCAATTTAAATATGATAAGTTTAACCCCCTATTCTTATGATTTTGCATCCACCCTTAATTATGGATGAGCCATGCAATCAAAGTATCTAAACTTCATTCAAATGTTACACTCTAATATAAACAAAGTCCCCATAAGGCATGGAAGTACAAATTTCGATGCCCCCAACACACGGGAGAACGAAGCATCCCACTTTGTTGAAATGAAACCCATTTCAATGATTAAAGTGGTGAATTCTACCCTCCTCAGTTTCCTTAGATCAAAATTCTTGGACTCCATTAGTCCAACTTAGGACCACCAAGATCATACAGTGCGGTCATATGCACATTCAACATTTATTTAAGCATTTAGTCAAATGATTCCAAGCTTATAGTACAATATACACCAGCGACAAAGCTTGGGATATCAACATAGTGCCACGTGAAAAACGTGTGCATGGTTAAGGGCAGCTGTCCAACTTATCTTTCAAAACAGCTTTTAGTCATGATTTAAAGTTTTTTTAGGTTCAATTAACACAGCTAGGAAAACCGATAATCCGACAAAAATTAATGGAAAATTTGTAAGATTGTAACTATTTTGAAAAAATCAAATATGAGAATGAATATTTAAGTTTTAGTTTCAAATAGAGGATGAAAAATTCAATAGTATATATAAGCGAAAGGATGAATGCTTGGGGTCAAGTTCAAATAAAAGATTGAACCTTCAAATGGTTAAAATAGACATCAATATTATGATAAATAGTTAAAATAATGATCAAACTTTTAAGTGGTTAAAATAGAGGATCAACGTTATACTAAATAATTCAAATAGAGATCGTTACTATTCCATAGATATGCTAAGTGATTCAAATAGAAAATTCATTACTACCTATAATAGTGCTATAACGACCCAACTGAAACTCCATCTACTGAAATATTATCTGCTTTGATGTAACACACCACACGATTTTATCCCTTGGTGTAACGGCTTCCTAAGGAGTCATCCATCCCAAGAGTACTCCAGGTTAAGCTCACTTAACTTTAAAGTTTTAACAAACTCTAGGCCGCTACACCAAAAGGCGCCTCGTTAATTTAGAATTCCGTCAACCTCTATTTGAGGGATCCCACACTCTCTCCCACTTACAAAACTAACGTCCTTTGTCAGTTCGTTACACAGGTTTAGGATCACGCACCAGATAAAGAAGGCTCCTTTACAAGCTCAAGAGGTGCCCCTTAGCTTCCTCACTTTGAACTGGCAAATTGCTCCTATACCACTTGTAACGACTTGACTAAATTCCATCTACCAAGGTATTGTCCGCTTTAGCGCAACTTGCTACATGGTTTTATCCCTTGGTATAATGACTTCATAAGCGATCACCTGTCCCAAGAGTGCTCCAGGCTGAGCATGCTTAACTTCGAAGTTGTAACAAGCTCCAAGCTACTATACCTAAAGACATTTCGATAATTTAAACTTCCATCAACTTTTATTTGAGGGATCTCACATTCTCTTTCACTTATAGAACTAACATCCTCGCTAGTTCATTACATAGGTTTAAGATCAAAAATTAAGTAGGAGGGACTCTAAAGGTGCTTCCTTACAAGCTTAAGAGGTACCCCCATACTATAGCACTTTGCCCTACTTGGCACTTAGCTCTCTCACTTTTGGTTAGTGTACTATGCTAATAACACTTGTAATGACCCAACCAGAACTCCATCTACTGAGGTATTATCCACTTTGACACAACACTCCACACAGTTTTGTCTCTTAGTGTAATGGTTTCCTAGGAGGTCACATATCCTAGGGGTGCTTTGAGCCGAGTATACTTAACTTCGAAATTCCGAAGAACTCTAAGCCACTACACTAAAAAGCGCCTTGTTAATTTAAAGTTCCATCAACTTTTATTTGAGGGATCTCACATGTGCCATAACATAATTTTTTATTTGAACTGCTTATTATAACATTGATCATCTATTTTAATTATTTAAAAGTTTGATTCTTTATTTGAATTTTGTTACGCCCCAAAACTCAAGCCGCACTACTGCCTACCACGTGTCCTTATCTCATAAGAACACGTTAAGGCTCTGAAACAAATCTAATACATTTTAACATATAACTCATCATAAATGTATTTCATATATTTCCAAAGTTTCAAATAATAACTTAAACCCTATCAAACATCTAATGCAATGGAAGTCTTTAAACACCAAAAACAACAATTCTCAAAAGACACTATTTATTATAGTTAAACGTTATAATTCCCCTAAAACTTAATCATTATAATAATAATGGTATTCTTCGTCTTCCTCTCTCTATGGTTCAGTTAAACCCAAGTCATCTTTTGGATTCTCATCTCTATCAATACTGCATCTAAAAATGATTCCCCAAAGGGTGAGCTAATGCCTAGTACGTATAACGCAAACACATACGCATGACAAACATAAACGAGTATCACACACATCATGCAAAACTTAAACACAAATAATCATTTTATAATATAATTTTAGTCCACAAGCAAAATAGGGTACTCATGACCCCTTAACACACTTAACACATTGAAGCATGACTTAGTGATCCCTTAATCCTTAAACTTGGTGATGAGAACTATCACTATGGCCCCACACCCATGTACACTTAACCACTTAAACATCATCCAACCCAGATCATTTCCAAGCACAACTCCACTAGGGACAACATCACACAAGGATCATTAGGGTGCTCCCTAGGGATCTGCTACTACGGTCCCCTAAGCTGAGCCAAGCACATACAACATATCACTTAAACACTTAAACTAAATCGTTCACTTAATCAATTTCAAATATTTGTACTAACGTAAACAAATACGGAACAACAAACAAGTTTCACGTACCTTAGATCCTAACCTTAAGCACTTCCCAATCTTGGATTTAACATAATTGGAAATCTATAGACATTAACATACTCTTCTTAATATTCAATCTAAGATCAATATCATTCTTAATCTCCTTAATCTTATTTATTTAATTTCTCTAAGGCTTTACTAGTTATCTAAGTTGCGTGGAAATTAGTTTAAATCGAAGTTAAACAAACATATAATCATGTTATACTTTATTCAACACGGTCATGTTAGGGACTGTGTTGCTCAACATGGTTGAAGCACGACTGTGTTAATGGTAGTGTATCTTTTGGTGTATAATTGGGCTTTTAACACGGTTAAACATGGTCGTGTTAGGAGGCTATGTTACTCTTGACTCTACATGCTCGAAACATGACCATGTTGGAAGGCCGTGTATCTCATCACAGTTTAAACACGACCGTGTTAAAAGGTCGTGTTGCCCTTAACTCAACACGGTCAAAACACGACCGTGTTGGAAGGTCGTGCATCTCTTGGTACATCTTCCACACTCAACACGGTCTAAACACAATCGTGTTGAAAGGTTGTGTTGCCCTTAACTCAATACGGTCAAAACACGACCATGTTGGAAGGTCATGTATCTCTCGATACACCCTTCCATTTCAACACGGTCGAAACACGACCGTGTTGAGAGGTCGTGTTACCCTCGGCAATCTCCACGAACCCTCATTCTCTTACTTCAATTCCTCCTAAACCTAATCCTTTCTATTCCTAAGCTTAATTATGTTTCTAAAATTCGTAATTATAAATAAATTATACATATTAGATTACTCACTTCAATTCCACAAATTGCAAATCTTGGATTCGTCGATTCTCGTTCTCCTATCGTCTTTGTTTAAACTTTGTGTTTGCATGAGTAAGCTATCCGCATAAATTTCGACTTCCATAATCCTAATTTAAATTTCTTACAACATCCTTACCTCGAGTTCTTTGGAATTAACCTCTCCGGTGTCCTTTCAGCTTAGGTTCCTTTATAGGGTTCCTTCTCCTTCTCTCTCGTTATACGGCTGTAAAGTGTCCAAGTGCGAAAAAAGAAGAAACACCCTAGGTTATTTTGTTTTTATAGTTCAACCAAGAAAAGACGAATTTGCTCTTATCCCATTGTCCTATTTACAACATTGCCATTTATTATGTTTATATATCTATTTATATTTATATAAGATAAAAGATTAAAAAAAAATGTATATTACAAATTTAATGCTAAATGTTGATCCCATGTTTATACTTTTCCCCAACACAAAGAGAAAATAAACATTATTAAAAGTAACATAGAGATAATATCGTTATTCTTTTGTATAACTTTATTAGATATCGTTGATATGACACGTGCTACATCAGCATCAATTTTGACGCTCAAAGTGTCATGTTAGTGACATATAATAGACATCACTTATTTACACAAGTTTTAATGACGTTCATTTCTTTTTTACATTACTAGAACTTTTCATCCTTTATTAAAACTTGAATCTAAAATGTTATTTCTCCCTTGTATAATTTGCCCTAACTATTTTACCAATTTTGAGATCCATTTGCAAGATAACAGAGGGAGAGAGACTAGACCAACTATTAGTCAATACTGCTCTACCTAAAGAATTGGAACTCCTTTTCCTTTGGAGTAAAGTTTTGTGTAAATCTGAGTCATCAAGACATTACCCACCATGCATTCAAGACTCTCTTTATGCTAAAATCACTAAAGGAGCAACCCTTGTCCACTCACGAATTGTTCATGCTTAGCTATATTGTGGTCCTGTGAATAACCAACTAGGTGTCGTGACCAATTGAATCACACAAAGACAAGAAGTACATTGAAGTTTTGCAGGTAGTAGAAATCAATAGCTTTTAAGATCATACACTTTGGTTGGTTGGAAGCCAAACACATCTCTTTAGGAATCGCTATCTTGCTTCCCTTTTATTGGTAAGGATCATAAAGTGAAAGATAAGAAGTCTCTTTGTCATGGACCAGCTCTTTTCTATCTGTTTTTTCTTTTCCACCTAAAATTAAAATTGAATTATAACATCTTCCAAAAACTATAGAAGTTAAGGAAAAATCCCTAATTTTTAAAAGACCACATTCATACTCCTCAAAAAATGTTTTTCCTTCAAATCAAGTAATAAATTAACTTTAAAAATCATGTACAATTTACACATATTTAAAAATTCGATACTCATTCTATAACTTTAATAGTTTCAGGGTATTGCCACAATTTACTCTAACATTAATTATGCTAAGGTGATATATATATTTATGTCTTTAGTTATCGGACCATACGATGTATGGAGCAATAGTGTATCATGACAATTTTACTTCTTGACAGTTGGTGTCGAGATGGATGTTTTAATAGCTAAAACTGAATTTTTTTTTTTTTCTACCAAAACTAGGATATGATTTTGAAAATCAATTGATGTAGAATGCCCACCTTATGCCATTGAAGCTACTCCAAGGTTCTGAGTGCGTTGTTCACTATCAAATGGATTCACGATATTGCTTTCATTGAAAATTTGATGAGAATTCCAGGAAGAGGATTAAATAAAAGAAAAAATATAATTTTAGTACTTAATATTTACTTCCTTTTCTATTTGAGTTCTTCTTAACTTTTTTTTTCTTTTTATTTGAGTCTTAATATCTTTAAAACTTTATAAAAATAGAACTTTTATAAAATACATTAAATTTTCTCTTCATATTAAGTATGTATTAACTTCCAATTAACCTTGAGTTAGTTGCCCAAGATCATAAGGGTATAAACAAATTTTTTTAGCTCATTCTCTTAATTTTAATTATTATTTTTGTATTTTTTATTATATTATATCATTAAATATATTTAATATTATTTCTTATTATATTATTAAAATAAACATATTTAATATCATTATTTTATTAATTTAATTATTATAGACCAATTTAAAATTGATACGTGTCATAGATTGATAAAAAACTTAATAAATTTGATGAAAGTTCGTTTTTTATAAGATTTTGAAAACTTTGAGAATTCAAATAAAAAGAAAAAAAAAGTTGAAGACTTAAATAAAAAAATAGGTAAACATTAAAGACTAAAAATGTATTTTTCCCTAAATGAAATGACTTCTTGGGTTCTAATTTTTTGAAATTTGATTTATTTCTCCACTAATTATTAAAATTCCAAGATCATAACTAACAATAGGAGAAGAAGTGGGACTCAATTGTTCTTGTACGTAATAGTTAGTATTGTAAATAAGTTGAGTTGAAACAAGACAGTGTTGAACTCGAGTTCAAGCTTAACTCAAAATTTCAAAGTTTAGCTTGATCAATTTTATAACTTTGACCTCAAACCTGACTCGAAATGGCACTTAACAAACTTGAACTCAATTCAATTAAAGTTTGTTTAGGTTCGATTTATGTAAAAATTACTTTTTTAAAATGAAAAAAAAAATACTAATGTAAGCACCCCATTTTTTCCCCTTAATTACAAATAATGTTTAATTTTTCATTTTTTTTTCAATTTTTTCAATTTTCCTTCCATTTTGCAAAAATAAAAAATTGAAAAAATAAAATAAATAGGAAAAACATCCCAATTTTGGAAGATAATGGTAGAAATAATCATAAAAGATGTTAAATATTTTTTATAAATTTTTTAAATTTCAAAATAATATAACAATAATAAAAATTGCAATGCATATGTATAATTTGCGATTAATAAAAAAAACGAGAAAGTGGGCTAACCCTACTATCTGAGCTTCGGCCTTACGCGCGCGCGCGGGGGGGGGGGGGGGGGGGGTGCTCTGTCAAAGGTTCGAAATGCAGGGGAAGCAATCCATGTTTTGCAATTTTTTTCTCTTTGCCCAAGACACGTGTCAGCTTGTGATTGGATGGAGGGAGCATACATGCCGGGTGTGTGATCGTCTCTAATCTCTATCTGAAATGATCACTGGCTGTAGGAAAAAATGGAATCCAGCCGTTTTGATACGATTTTTTTGCACAAATCCAACAAATCTTTGATAAAAATAAGATAAATATCACCCAATTAACACAAATCGTAACAAAATCGAATATTTAAATGAATCTAAAGCAAATCGGATTTGGGTTTCAACCAAAGATACGATTCGTGCCTATCGAAGGGAAATTCGAGCTTATTCAGCTCGATTTTTTGTGCCTATAAATAAAGCATGACATGAGGAAGCTAGATCATGGATCAAAAGTGAGAAAAGAGTAAAAAATCAGAGGTTTCGAAGCTCGCCAAAGTTCCCCCTTTGCCGCGACCACCGACCAAGCCACAAACCACCACTTGGAGGTGTTTCTAAAGAAATCTACCACTACGATTGGATTACCCATCCTCAGAAAGCTTAAAAGCAGTCTTCAACCGCCTTCGAAAGCCACCGGAGCGCCACCGACAAGGATCCTCCAACCGACTCGCATCCAGGTTAGTTAGTTTTTTTATTTTTTTATTTTATTTCATTTATTTATCCATTTAATTTAGATATTCATTTATTAGAAATAATTTTTTTAATAGTAATCCAAAAATAGAAAAAAAATTAAGATTTTAATTAGGTTTTAAAATTTTAATAAATAAATAGTCTAATGTAATATAAAAATGATAAAAATAATAAAATGAATAAAATTTAATTATTAAATTAGAATTAGATAGATTAATAATATGAATTAAAAATTAATAATGAATTTTTTGTCATTTAGAAAAATATTTTTTTTAAAATAAATTCAAAATTGGTTTTCCTTAAATCAAGACTTTTAGAAAATGAAATAATAAAGCTTAGGCTTAGTTTTTTTTTTTAAAATCTTAAAAATGATTATGAATGTAAACCCAGTGTGTTTTCATAATTAAAACTTAAACAAATTCGCTAAAGCTTTTTCATAAAAAGCGAACTATAGCTTGTTTAATCCTGAATAGTGGGTACGTAGGCACCCTTATAGGGCAACTCTAAAAAGAATAAAAAAATCATTTCCCAAATCATTATTAGTGTAATTTTTAAAGATATTAAAATATGACTCAAATTTTAGAAAAATAAGGTGGTAATTTTAAAATTTTAATAGGATAGCTCCCAAGTCAAGAATCTTTTGTTTTTCTTTCTTCTTTTTCATTTACAAAAATAAGGAGGAAATATCGTCGACTAGTTGTCCAAATTAGAACTAATCGACTCAATTGGTTCTAATTCAATAATTTTTCCTAACTTCAGTTGGGTGGCGATTCCAAATAAATAATAAAATTCCTAGTTCAAGTTGAGGGTTTATATTGGATGAACATAGGATTTAATATGAATCGGATTAGGAACATAATTGAAAATTTTTTAAATTAGACTCGACAGAATAGCGATTCTACTAGGGATCTCAACAGCAAGCTAGCCACTTGAACCTTCTGAAATAACCATTTCTAAATATCTTTTAACTTTTACACTGTAAAATATTACTAGTACTAACCTTTTCTTTCAGGGATTTAATGAAATTTAATTTTTTATCTTTTATTATTGTTAAGTCTTTATGCATGCATATCGTGTGATTAGATACGTCAAACCCAGGCCATCTTAGGACCTTAGAACGGGAGGCCATTGTGTAGGTTCCGAGCGAAGTGATATGATCACCTTTCAGGGCTGATTAGGCTACCCCACCCAATGCTTCGATATGGCCTAAGATCCATTTCTTCGAGAATGCGGGAAGCCATAGAGCTTTGGGATATATTAGAACCCACCTATCTGCATACACGAAGTCATGGGCTGGCAAATGATTAATGATATAATTCCTTTGTTCCTTTTCATTTTCTAGAGTTCATATACATTTACTTGTAACAGAATCAATGATACTTTGTAAAAAAATTCATGTGTAATTAGAAATTTCTATTGTAAACATGATAGATGGCCAATCCCACAATCGACCGCCTCCTCCGCAAGGAAATCCAAGTCTGCAAACCTTTGGATCCAAAATTGATACTAGACCATTGGTTTACTTTGTATGACCCTAAGGAACAGGCCTTCATCTAAGAAAAAATAAGGCCTATTCTATCACTAATGAAGATGGAAGTGAACCTACCTCTGATTCAGGCTATCTTACACCTCTAGGAAGTTGAACCCGCAGCTTTCTTTATTGGGCCACATGAGATTACACCAACTCCGGAAGATTATACCCAACTTTTTTAGGCCCCATCACCTATCAACGGGGTATACGTGCCAGATCTTGAAGCTAGGCCGATTGGTATTTTCAGCAAACTCTTGGGCATTCGCAAAACAGCAATCAACCAAGCATTGGGAAATAACAATGGATATTGCCTCCGAATAGATGAATTGGAAGCCTGGTTCATAGCTAAGAGTGATGATGGAAACAGAAAGGACATCCTGTGCGGGGATCCTAAGAGTTATAAATAGAGAAGGGTTTATGCTTTCATCCTAACAGCATTTGCAACCATACTCTTTCCTACTGGGATCTTTTACATCCACTATAGAGTTGTAGAGCCGGTGGCTCAATTCTTGGAAGGAAAGTCTTATATCCCGGCTCTACTACTTGAACAAATATGAAACTTGAATTTCGTAAAGAAGAAAGGCCATGGAATCCTCTACTCAAACATTAAACTCATCCTTATCTGGTTTATGAGCCATCTCAAATGCTTCGGGTTGAACATGGTCAGGAGATCCTTAGCCCAGCAAGTAGACCTTGTGGATTCCTACATGGAGAGAATGAAGGTACCCGATGATCTTACCAGCCACAATTGGGTGGAAGTGCTCAAAGGTTTCAGTGCCAACGACATCCTTTAGACTGCTAAGTGGAGCTGCTGCAATAAGGTCATCCTAACATGCAGGAACCTTTATGATGTTCCATTGATTGGTATTAGTGGGTGCATAGGTTATCATCTGAACTCGGTGGTCCATCAATTTGGTACTATCCAAGGCATAATTTACAGGCCATCGTTGGAAAGAATCATGTTCAAATACCAAGATCCGAATTTGTTGGTGGCTGAGAAGATCGCTAAGCTAGTAGAGGTCAAAGCCTTATGGGAAGTTTGGATTAAGAGCCCCAATATAGACCTCAGAGACCTAGACAGTGAAGTGGGCAAACATCAAGCCACAAAAGACTTCGTAATCCACCAATTGTACCAAGTCGGAGAAAGGGCGTACCGAGTCCCGAATGTCACTCAACTTGTGCCAAACAATATAGGTCCGGAACTGAAAACCTACATGGAATAGGTTAAAGCTTAGATGGAAGTCTACTTCAAAGCTGCAGACTACAAAAAGGATGTCTGGAAACGCAGGTTCAAAGAGTCTAACCAAAAGAACAAAGCCTTGGAAGCTCAGCTGGAGAAGACCCAGGCTAGAATCAAAGAATTGGAAGCCATTATTGGCAGAGAACCGACGCCTACACGGCCAAAGAAGAAGAAGACTAAGAACTAGGAAATAGATCAATTTTGTATCTTTCCTTTTTTTATTTTTTTTTTAAGTATTGAACTCCAAGTTTGCAATATTAATAAAATTAAAGTTTCAATATTATATCATTAATCAAATGTCGACCCCTTAAGCATCTGTGTGATACATGCATCATATTTACATACATACATCAACTAAAAAATTCAAATCTATGTATCAAATATAGCACCCAAATAACCAAACCCTCCAAGGAGTCTAATCCACACCCGCTCCAAGATCAAGATGGCAAGTAGTGGCAACAACGATGACAATCGTGACAACACTAGCGCAAACGCCATCTCAAACCCAAGGATCATATCCCTAGAATAAACGATCTAACAACTGGTGGCACAAGTCCACCTCTTAACTGAAAGCATTGGCCTCCTCCGCACCACTCAACCTACTCATGAAGAACATTCAAGAGCCAAAAAGGGAAAAGCAGTAGAGAATCAGCCTCCAGAATATGAGGAGATCAACTCCCACCTCAACCCAACATTCGAGTATGAACCTAGAGTTAACCTCGGCCTAGCCTCGAATGACATAAAAAAGGAAATAGAGGACAGGCAAAAGGAGATAGAGAAGAATCTTTTCCAACAACTGGCTAACAAGATGAAGGCCTTAGGAGGGCCTAACAGCTTTAAGCAAACCAGTATCACTAGTCTACCAATCTGTGGGAAAGAAGCTTATCTAGAAAAATTCAAAGTCCCAGAGTTTGAAAAGTATGACGGCACCAAATTTCCTAAGATGCATACAAGGTTGTATGCACGGAAGATGAGCAAATATGCCCAATATGACCAACTCATGGTCCAAACCTTCCAGGACAATCTCACCGGTCCTACTCTCATTTGGTATGCACATTTAGATTTTAGCCCAGTCAGCACTTGGAAAAGACTCACTCGGGCATTCTACGAACAATACAAATTCAACATCGAGGTTACCCCTTTGGTAATGGATTTGGGAAGCCTCATAAAGAAACATAGCGAATCCTTAAAAGAATACACCCAGCACTAGAGGGCTCAAGCTGCCAAGGTAACAACCCCGATTTCAGAAAAAGAGTTAACATTCATCTTTGTCAACACTCTAGAGAAGACTTATTTCACACATCCGATGGGACAAACATCATCTAGTTTCACAGAGGTTGTGGCAACAGGGGTGCCGAATAGAGAATGCCATTACGCTAGGGAGACTTCAAATAATCAACCATCCTAGAGTTGCATCATCACCAAAGCCCATGAGAGGTAATAAAGTCAAGGAATCTACCGTCAGCACGGTTAATTCTAGTAGGGTTGACAAAGTTGGGTCTCGTGTGACATTCCAGGCCACGAATGCCCCAATCCAGCAGTCACCGATGAGTCAAACCCAAGCTACTAGGGTCCCAAGACAATTCACTCCAATACCAATCCCGCTTAGCCAAGTCTTTGCTCAATTATGAGCAGACAATCTGATCAGCTTTAAGATCCCCAACGATCGGTACAAGCCAAGAAACTTTGATCTGAACCTCAAATGCAATTATCATATGGGACAAGAGGGGCATTCTACGGACAGATGTTGGAGTCTTCGAAGAAAAATCCAATATCTAATTGATGCCGAGATAGTGCAATTGGATTTTGTCAACGCACCGACACCCAATGTCAATACTAACCCATTACCCAACTACAAGCCTATAGTCAATGTGATTACATCTGAAGAGCCGGACTCTAAATCAAAGGAGTCCCCAAAATAGATGAAGACAATAGTAGAGCAAGCAAATTGTCCATGCTAAGCCTCAAATAAAGCCCCTAAATCACAAATGAAGAAGAGGTGGCTAGCCGAGGATCCAACGGTCGGTCCCTTAAGCGAGTCACATGGGAGGTTCGAGTACTTAGTGAACTACTCATTCACTCCAACCGTTTATGGACCACCTAGTGAGTGGGGACCTGAGTTTGAAAAGGAAGATAACCCACCAAGGGAGAAAAATGAGTCCGTGAACATGATCAAATCTTACCCGAAGCCGATAGTCATAAGGTGCGTGAGGGACAAACGACTGAGGTGAGAATTTAGAAGAAGAAGTATGTATTCAATGTCCCAATACCCTCAGAGAAGTATAAAGCAGTACCATTTGACTATCAGGCTATCAATTAGGAAAAGTCTCCTATCATAGGAGGAATCACCCACTCGGGAAAGATTTATGACCCCGAATACAAGATCTCAACTGAAGAGCCTAACGCCGAAGTAGAAAAGGAAGAAGAAGAGGGGCTCCCTGCATTCACAAAAATGATCAAGGTAAGTGAATACAAAATCATGGAACAACTCAATAAAGTTCCTACCCAAATATCACTTATAGGCCTCCTCACAACATCTGAGCCTCACCGAGAAGCACTTTTTAGAGTGCTCAAACAAGTCAATTTACCAGAAGGCATCGCAATAGAAAAGCTGAGCCATGTGGTAGATTCGATCTTCGTTGTGGATCAAATATCATTCTCCCATGAGGAACTTAGAGAAGATGGAGACCAACACATGAAACCATTGTTTATAATGGTAAAATGTAATGACACAATCATCTCCAAAGTACTCATAGGCAATGGATCTTCTTTCAATGTGTGCCCTTTGGCTACCCTCGACCTACTGGGAGTTGATATGAGCAATATCGAGCCGAGCTCAACAATAGTTAAGGCCTTCAACAAATCCAAGAAGGAGATGGTAGGGGAAATCAGCTTACCAGTGGAGATTGGTCCACAAATGTTCCACATCTCGTTCCAAGTCCTTGACATTCCAAGGTCTTTCAATCTACTATTAGGAAGGCCATGGATACACACTGTCGGAGCCATACCCTCAAGCCTCCACCAAAAAGTCAAGTTCATAGCAAATGGACAGATCATCACCGTATTTGAAGAGCAGGACTATGCTATCTACAAAGAAACCATCGGGGAAGACGGTCCTGAAGATCTAGGGCTCCAAATGTTCAATGAAGTGAGTATGGTCATGATCAAGGAAAGACAGCAAGGGACGTTTGGACTAAGGTATGTTCCCACATCCCAAGAAAAGGCACAAGCAAGAGGTATCAGAAGCAGAAGGAAAGAGAGGCTGAATGATACCCCGATGCATTTTCCACCCCTCCAACAATCTTTCATGCCGGTGGCTACCGTTTAAGATCCAGGGATAAGCTAAATCAACGTCAACAATGAGGGCTTAACCTCTTACACGTCCAAGCAACATCCAGCTCTTAATAATTGGTTCTATTATCCTGTTAATAGCACTAGGTCAGCTTAAGGATAGGAAACAATTATTAAACAAATTTCCATTGTGATTATTATTCTTCAAATAAAATGCCAATAAATTGCAGTTTATTTCTTTTGCTTATATACATGTTCTCACTTCACTTCCCCCACAGATTCCCTACTGTCAAACGTCAGGGACATTTCGCGCAGGTAAGTAATGAAAACATCAATATCGTTTCTAACATTGTTAGGTTAGCCATTGGAAGCAATGTCCTTAACCACAAAGTAATATAAGAAAATTGGCAAAAACATGAACAAAGTTAAGAGCATGTTTCTAGATAATTTCCTTTCAAGATTGTAAGTCTAAAGAGATACTTCCCACTACTAGTTAGCCCATAATAGGGCACTTTCCTAAACTTTCTTCTTTAGGATTGTAAGTCTAAATGAGATGTTTCCTATCATCGATTAGTCAGCTCATAAAAGCACTTTTCTAGATAATTTCTTTTTAGGATTGCAAGTCTAAATAAGATGCTTTCTATCATCGATTAATCAGCTCATAATAGCACTTTTCTGGATAATTTTCTTTTAGGGTTGCAAGTCTAAATGAGACGTTTCCTATCATTGATTAGTCATCTTGTAAGAGCACTCTTCTAAAACATCTTTTTCAACAGTCGCTAGTCTAGCAAGACACTTTCTGTTATCAGTTGGCCAGCTCATAAGAGCACTTCCATAAACAAACTCTTCTTTATGGTCGCTAGTCTTGTAGGATGTTTCCTATTATCAGTTAGTTCACTCAGAATAACACATTCCATAAACAATCTCTGAGATGTTTCCTATCATCAATTACTTAGCTCATAAAGCACTTTTCTAGATAATATCTTACTCCAAGTTTTTAGATTATTTAAGATTACTCCCCAAGCAGTATTAATCATCACAAAGCATTCATGGGATCAATAACTCATTGAGCATTTTTCCTACTAGAACCAAGTTCACATAACTAGCCAACTATGGCGTTATCCACTTAGTTTATCGGCTAAAAATGGCGTTTTTATCATCTTTGTAGTTAAGTTTTTCAAACTTTACTACAAAGAGTAGCAGCTGTAAACACCTCGTTTTTGCCCCTTAATCACAAATAATGTTTATTTTTTTATTTTTTTAATTTTCCTTCTATTTTGCAAAAATAAAAGAAAAATATTGAAAAAATAAAATAAATAAGAAAAACATCCCAATTTTGAAAGATAATGGTAGAAATAATAATAAAAGATGTTAATTAATTTTTACAAATTTTTTGAATTTCAAAATAATATAAAAATAATAAAATTGCAACTCATATGTATAATTTGCAATTAATAAAAAAACGAGAAAGTGAGCTAGCCCAGCTGGTCCAGGCTTCGGCCTTGCGCACAAGTAGGGGGAGGGGGGGTGCTCGGTCAAGGGTTCAAAACGTGGGGGAAGCAATCCGCATTTTGCAATTTTTTTCTCTTTACCCGGGACACGTGTCAGCTTGTGATTGGACAGAGGGAGCACACGCACCAAACACGTGATCGTCTTCAACCTCTGTCCGAAACAATCACTGGCCGTGGGAAAAAATGGAATCCAGTCGTTTTTATACGATTTTTTTGCACAAATCTAACAAATCTTTAACAAAAATAAGATAAACATCACCCAATTAACACAAATCATAACAAAATCGAAGATTTAAACAAATCTAGAGCAAATCGGATTTGGGTTTCAACCAAAGATACAATTCGTGCCTATCGAAGGAAAATTCGAGCTTATTTAGCTTGATATTTTGTGTCTATAAAAAAAGCATGACGTGGGGAAACTAGATCATGAATCAAAAGTGAGAAAAGAGTGAAAAATCAGAGGTTTCGAAACTTGTTGGAGTTTCCTCTTTGCCGTAACCACCGACCAAGCCACGAACCACCACTTGGAAGAGTTTCTGAAGAAATCCATCACCACAGTTGGATTACCCACCCTCAGAAAGCTTAGAAGCAACCTTCAACCACCTTTGAAAGCCACCGAAACGCCGCCAACAAGGATCCTCCAACCGACATGACCCAAACCGACCAAATCCGACCCGACTCACATCCAGGTTAATTGGCTTTTTTATTTTTTTATTTTATTTTATTTCATTTATTTATCCATTTAATTTAGATATTCATTTATTAGAAATAATTTTTTAATAGTAATTCAAAAATAGAAAAAAAATTAAGATTTTAATTAGGTTTTAGAATTTTAATAAATAAATATGTCTAATTTAATATAAAAATGATAAAAATAATAAAAATAAAAATAATAAAATAAATAAAATTTAATTATTAAATTAGAATTAGATAGATTAATAATATGAATTAAAAATTAATAATGAATTGTTTTTTCATTTAGAAAAATCCTTTTTTTAAAATAAATTCAAAATTGGTTTTCCTTGAATCAAGACTTTTAGAAAATGAAATAATAAAGCTTAGGCTTAGTTTTTTTTTTAAATCTTAAAAATGATAATGAATGTAAACCCAGTGCGTTTTCATAATTAAAACTTAAACAAATCCGCTAAAGCTTTTTCATAAAAAGTGAACTACGGCTTGTTTGATCTCGAATAGCGAGTATATAGGCATCCTTATGGGGTAACTTTAAAAAGAATAAAAAAATCATTTTCTAAATCATTATTAGTGTAATTTTTAAAGATATCATAATATGACTCAGATTTCAGAAAGATAATGTGGTAACTTTAAAGTTTTAATAGGATAGCCCCCGAGTCAAGAATCTCTGGTTTTTCTTTCTTTTTTTTCATTTACAAAAATAAAAAGAGGAAATCTCGTCGACTAGTTGTCCAAATTAGAACTAATCCGCTCAATTAGTTCTAATTCAATAATTTTTCCCAACTTCAGTTGGGTGGTGACTCAAAATAAATAATAAAATTTCTAGTTCAAGTCAAGGATTTATATTAGATAAGTATAGGATCTAATATAAATTAGATTAGGAACATAATGAAAAAATTTTAAAATTGGACTCGACAACTAACATTCAAACTTGACTCAAAACTTAACTAACCTTAATATTTGATTCAAGCTCAATTAGGCACATAAATTGGTCGAGTCAAACATTATATAGCTCAAACGCAACTCAATAAATTTCTTGAATAACTTGAACTTAAGCTCAACTCAATAAGTTACTCAAGTAGCTCAAACTCAAGCCCAACTCAACTTATAATATCAAATCAAACTAAAGTTTTTGTCAAGTCAAACTCATATAGTTTGCAAGTAAGCTTAACTCGCTTATACTCTAAGTAATAGGGATAGTTTAGTTTGTGGAATGAAATAAGTAAGAATAAAATTGTAATTTGTAATGAATAGAGTAGAGAACTAATTCTTATAGTTACTTGTAAAGTCTCAAGTGTAGTATGGAAATGTGTTGGGAAAAAACCAAAAAATAATTATTCTTTGATTTTGGAAAGGAATTGCAATTTCTGGCTTTGTAACAATAATAATTCCATAGAAAAACTATCATATGAACAAAATACAAGAATAATATTTTAGGGGGGGGAAGAAAAGAAAAGAAAGAAAAGTAATTATTTTATTCCACTCTTATAAAATCAATCAAATATGTTATTGAGGTTTTATGAGTGGATATGAAAATTTATAGGAAAAAGATTTAAAAATAATTATTCCTTTAAATCTAAAAAGAGAAGTGTCACATCTCATTTATAGTAATAATAATTTTATACAATAGTTATTCTATCAATTAAACATAAAAATAGGTTTATAAGAGAGAAATAATTATTTTATTTAACTATTATGAAGTAAACCAAAGGTGTATAGAGGTTTTGCGCATCGGCGTAAGTTGATTTTAGCTAATCCAAGGTTGCTTAGTTTAACAATAATTGAATCGAGCTGATGTATTCTCTTCTGAAAACACCTTAACCCATTTAATTTAATTTTACTACTGAGTAGCTTACGTAAATTGTTCATAATTTTCCATCTCCAGCACATAAAAAACACAAATCAACATCGATGAAAGCGATAGAAAAGGGAGGCTGTTAGGGCAGAATGTGGGGGGGGGGGGGGATTTCTTAAATTTCGGGGGTCCTTTCAAAGCATCAATGCTTTGCCCTATTTGAACCAGACATTTCATCGTGCGCCCTTTAATATGTGCTTTGCTTATCTCCAATTGTGAAAGCTTAGTCACCATTAATAGAATTCATGATTGTTTGATTTTTTTTCTTTTTTCTTTTTTCTTTTTTAAGTTACGTGGAAGAAGAAATTTCAGTGTAGAGATTATTGACTCCATCAACAGAAAATATCGAGCTCAAATTATTTTTCTATCCATTTTTTTTTAATCTTGGTGATCAAATTTAAAGTTATAGTTTCAAAATTATATCAACAGCAGCTAAATTAACAAAGACATTCATTTGTCTCACTTTAGAAAAAGAAACAAAAAATTAAAATTTCACAACAAAGATAAAAAGAAAATCACATGTTAATGTAGACATAAGTCCGAGCCAAGATCGGCCCAAATCTACTGATTTTTAGATCATAAATATATGAATTGAGATCAACCAAAGGTCTCTTGACATGAACTAGCTCTAAATTTTTTTTACTGATCTTAAATTTTTTTTTCTTCAATTGACTAATTGTAAATCCGCTTAATCAAACGGATCTTTTATTGAGTTTAACCAACCAACTCGATTCAAATTGGATTGTCGATTCAACCCGACTCTATCCCATGATTACATTAATGCTGTCGTTGTCTTTATATAAGTATCTTGTAAATCACATCAGATCAAATCGTCTTGATTATATTTTTTTGCTATGGAATACTACCTACCCGGAGAGGATATAATTGGCATAATTGTTTCTGTCCAATTGAGCAAACTTCAGTTCAGTTAGATTTCCTTTTTCTTTCTACTTTCTTTTAGCAATATTGTGAGAACGATTTTGTTCGCATTAAATCCCAAGCTTCATAAACTGCAGGAGGAATGCAAACAAAGGCTGGTTAATAAATTATTACAAAATGTCGCCCCATGAAAAGTATCAAATGAGAAAAGATTTCGATTGATAATACATATCATGTAGAGCAATACCATATTATAATCTATAGTTTCATAAACTTTTGCTTTTATTGTATCTCATTTTTTTATATTATGTTAATATATATTCATTTTTTTGTCAAATTTAATATAATTTTAGAAACTTTTGTCTTTTACATTATGTAGAAACAAATTATTTTAAATTCTTCATTTTGCTATAATAAATTCACTATTAAAGAAAATATCCTTAGTTAGTTACTATAAACTTAATACGTGACTACATTTGATTTTTTATTATTATTATACATTTGTAAATACTAATTTAATTTTACTCATGTTTTAGGCTCAAATAGGCCTAAGGCCCAAGAGCTCATTCTATTTGAGTAAAATCACATAATAGGAAAGTACCTAAGCTACTTTGCATAAATTGTAAAAAAAAATCTAACTCTTTTAAAGAACACGTCGTACTGAATCTTTCTCAAAATAAACAAAACTTTTTTAAGGAAGATTTACTTACCTAAAGTATATCACCACGCCAATACTATATATAGGAGGTCTCTCCAATCAAGTAAGGCATCTAATACCACCTACTAACCTTCATTGTCATATCCTCATGCTACTTCTCTGACTTGAGTATCAAAGTCTAAGCGTTGAAGACACTTCCAAGACCCCAATAACTTAATTCAAGAGCTCAAAAGCTCAATCCAGGTCAAGACCAATTTAAGGTAAGCAAAGTAATCAACAATTCAATTTTCTTTACTTAGATGATATTTCAAAATGGAAATAATTAATATCTTATTACATATTTCATTGGTTAATATGTTTTTAGACAATACATAAAATTATAAAATTACATTTACATTTCTTATTTTCAAGAAAGAGAAATTGCAATCATAATTCAAATTTATTATTTTATCATATTGTTTAGTTCTTTGTTATTTTATACCTACACATTACTTCTATTCCATATGTTTAACAAACTCCAAATATTTGACTCACACTCAAAAAATCTCCACTTTGGATCAAACACTACCAACACATTCAAATCAGCATCATTTTCAAAAGCTTTACTACAGGCTCATAAGCCAAACCTCAGCTTCTCGACTACACCTTACCACAAACACTAAAATAGCAAGCATGCGTACTATTATCTACATGTTTTCAATCATCTTCTTAAACACCAATATTTGTCATAACCATCACATTAGCATACTCAATTTACAAATAATATGACTCTAACACAAACCCTAAAGATTATTTTCGTGTTAGAGCATCCAAAAATACCATGCTTGACTTCGATACCAATTTGTTGGGATATACAAGGAAACTAAATTTGGCACAACATTTGTTAGCAATTATAATTAAATATGTTGAATATCTCATCAAGATAGTCAAATCATGGACCCAAAGATTTTCAATATGCATGAAAGTCACTAAAGTATTATTAAAGATTTTCAGTACACACAGAAGTCACCGTAGAGGATATAAAGTATTATTATTATATTTTCTTTAAAACTAATATAATAGATTAGATTTCATAAAATCCACCTGGATTAGTTAAGCCAATGGTGTCCTTCCTCCATGAAAGGTGGGGGGCCTTTATTTTTCCCCTTTGCCAAAATGAACAGCAATCACATATTTCTTACACCATCTTTGAAATCAGCTTACGATGTTATCAATATGTCGTGCTTTGCACTATCATTTTACAACATAATGTAACCTTTTTCTTCTTTTTACTCTCTCTCTTGTTTTTCTTATCAAAAGGGTGATCACTCTGAACCAAAAGAACTGGATGACAGAGCCAATCTATGGCTTTTGACTTTCATACTTAAAAAGAACAATAGGTACTGATCATATAGGCTTAGGTCCAGCGGTGTTGGAATATGGCATGACATAATGGGCTACCCAATTTTCACTTTTGATATCATTAGCTTCTTTTTTTTCAATTTTTCGGTGGCCGAAAAGAAAAATAAATAAATAATTGTCCATCACGAGTAAAAGTCAATAAACTCTTTATTCATTTAAAAAATTTAATTGTCTCGTGATTTGCTTCTAGTAAGATTTAAACTTAGATACTTTAATAAAATTACGTTCTATGATTTAAAATTTTAACATTTACAAGTCAAATTACTAAATGAGAAGATGAACCAATTCATTATGTCACGAGTTATGCTGGAAAAAATGGGTTTCAATTTTATTATAATGGAGTATAAATTTTGCTCTTTTTTTTTTTTTTTCTAGTTGTGTGGGGCAATCGATGAAGATAGTCTGCCGGTCATTCGATAATTGCCATTTTCAACGCTGTCCTTTGCTTTTGATTCTTATTTTATATATACCTTTTTAAGAATCAAGCAGAATGCTCGTCCTTTCTGTGAAGGAAGAAAGCCTACAGGTGAGCTGGCTCTCATGTTTGCTTGAATTCGATTTGATTATAATCAAGTTAAGTTTAATCTTTAGCTATTCAGATATTGATAATTTGTTAAACTAAACCCGAATTTAAATTTATTTAATTTAAAAAACTTATAAACTTTCTCAAGTTTAAATTCAATTTAAATATATATAATGTACATTATGGTCATATAAGTTTAGTTCAAGCTTTAATATAATCAGATTGAAAGAATTATAATATGTCTAAAAATGAAAATTGAGTTTAAACAAGCTTTTGAACTAAATTTAAACTTATTAAATAGTATTTCAAGTTGAGTTGTAGCACAAAATAAAAGTCATGTTCAATCAAGCTTGAGTCCATTATGAATCTTAACTTTCTAGAGATTATCAAACTCAATTCATTGTTTATACTTCTATCGCTATGTTACTCTATGGTGTGTGTGTGTGTTTTTTTTTTTCAATCAAATCAAACATGGCTAACCTTAGTCATAAACACTACAATGAAGTAGCCTAAGGAGAGCTGATGAGTGTTAAACCTCCAATCAAATGGATAAATCCACTTCCTAACATAAATGGCTACTTGGAACTACATCCGCCAAATTGGCATAAATCCAGCCCTATGTCTTCTATAATAGGGCTGCAAGCCCAACCCACCTTCCATTCATGCCCCAGAATAGAATCAACAATGTAGCTCGCGTCTGGCTCAGGTTACTATGTTTGATTTGGTTTGATCATATGTTAGTATTAATGTGGTCTTTTGTCTGTTGTCATTTTTTGGTGTATTTCAAATTCTTGTGTTGGATTTAGTCTAGTCACCATATTTAATTTTCTAGCCTTATTTTTATCAAAGGAGGTTGTTTCTATGTTATTACACAATAGTTACTATATCTTGCATAATAAAAAATATGAATTTTCTGATTGGATCCCTAGTCCTACCTCTATTTCTTTTCTTCTTCTTTTTAATTGTTTTTCTTCCTAAAGAAATGAAATTCATTCATTGAAATAAAATGGAATATAAATATATATAGCAGTGGCAAAAAAGCTATAAGACTCTAATCTAAAAATGGTTTATAGTTAAGTTAAAAAGTAACTAATGAGTCTTTTTAGCTACTTAATTCAAGTTTTTAATATTATCTTCATCTTTTAAATCAATATCAATTCTTCTATAATCTATATAGGACTTTTACTTACATGGAGTTTCACAATCTTCCTCCTTAAATAAACAATATCCTAAGACTTTACAAATAGGATTAGTTCTCCCCCTTTTTGGTGTACAATTTAAACCATTCCTACCACCCTCTCTATAGGTCACCCTAGAAGTTTGCTAGGAGCCACACCCCTAGCAAACACCCTCACCCTCTTCAATCGTCCTCCCTAAATTAAGTCAAAACAAGGTTCATTAGCTTTCACCTTAATCTATCTACATATCATTCACCTACTAGGTTGGCTCTAATACTATTGATAACACTCGAGTTCAAAGGTAGTCATGTCAAGTCAATAGGTACTTAATCAATATTTTCAACCACTTAGCACAAAAAATTTCAAAAGTTCTATTTATTAATTTTATTTCTTTATAAATTGATGGTTGAACTTCCAAATATATGTGATAATGAAAGAGTTAAAAAGTTTATTTTTTTTTAAATCTTACAAGTGTAATCAAGTACCTTTGATTAATTCCTAAAAGAAATTTAAAGTTTCATTTATATTGAGTATTAAAAGGTGTTATAGATATATCCGTTAACAAAATCCTTTGGTATGTATAAAATACAAAATAATTATAATAATAAATAAATATTCTTTTAGAAATAATTCTAATATTTACTCACATAAAGTCCGACTCTCTCCAATCGCATTATTCAGCATCCGTCCAAACCGACAACTATAAAACTTTTGTATCTTATTTGTGTTTGTGTTTGTGATTGAAACATTAGCGTTCAACCCACGTTTACGTAATGTCAAGCCATTGTTCATCAACAGCAAGCGCTCCATCAACGAGGACTGAGAAGGTCGTTAGTCTTCGTGAAATGGGTGTCTCTATCCTTAGTGTTCATGAATCGTTATGTTCCATTTCAAGTTTTTAAGTTCAAAAAATGATGTATGCATTCTAAGTGACTTTTGATTGTTTGTAGAAAGGATTTGTATTCTTAAGCACATCGTTCAATTATAATTATAAATGAGTTAAGTTGAGATAATATAATATTGAAGTGAAATTTGAATCACAATTTCAAAGGTTAAGCTCGACTCAAGATCAATCGAGTTTATATTTCGAGTTAAAATCAACTTGTTTAAGTTTGTTTAGTCTTTATTTACGTATAAATTATTTTTTTAAATAAAAATAATATCAATATTTAAATTTGATTCAAAACTTAAATAGTATTTAAATTTAATTATAGCTTAATTAAACTCGCAAGCCAATCAACTTAAATATTATGAAATTTGAATTTAATTCAATAAACTATTCGAATAACTCGAAGTCAAGCTCAACTCAACTATTGTTGATTAGAATTCTAGTTTTTATTGAGTCGGATCTTAAATAGTTTACGAGTAGGTTATAGTTGCCGACACCTAGACCAACAATAGAGGATTTCACATCACATCTAGTATAGTTTTACATATAGATTTTTTATATTATCCATTACAATTTTTACTTTAAAAAAAAAAAAACAAAGATAAAGATAAAGGACCTAAAGACTAGAATAAAGAGGTGATACGGAGTGCGATTGACTTCTTCATGGCTTTTTAGACAAGATTCCTATTTTCAATAAGATTTTGTGTTTCGTTTTCTTTTATTTATTGATGGGTTTTGTTACATCGTTTTATATATTTTATTATAGGCTTTTATTTTCCTATCATGAACTAGATTTAATATGAGAATTTGATGTAACCCAGTGTTTAAGTGACTAATCTTAATGTTATATTCTTAGTTTTGAGTTATTCTTCGTGATATTTACTGCCTAGTATAAAGCATCTTTTTACTTTTTACGAAGGAAAAAAGCCTATTGTGAATTTATATATACTTATTTTGTTTTAATTAGAAAAAAGGAGTAAGGGTTCCTTTAAGCTAGATTTAAATTAAGATTCGATGAATAGGATTGGAGAACCTATTTTTATCTTAACTAGACAAGAATATAAAAAAAATACGTGCATCCAAACATTCGCAAATCCCATTAAGAATTATGAATTAGAATGAAACTACGAACTTTTATAAGGATTTACAAATTTTAAATAAAATTACGATTATTAAGTCATTTTGTGAATACATAGTGTTTTTACAAACATCAATTGAATGGAAGTTCTAATGTCCGTACTGGCCCAATGGGTCTTCCCGTCAATAAGCCCATAGCAGGACCATGGATCTAACCCAAGTCAAATATATGGGAACTTTTATACACTTTTCAATTTGATCTAAACAATTTTGAGAATATTAAATTAGTAAGCTTCAATTTTTTTTCTTTTTCTTTCTTTTCTTTTTTTTTTTTTTTCAAGTTATGCACCCTTCTACAGAAATGACATATAATATCAGGGACAGACTTATATATATATATATACATATTATGTGTAATTTTTAAAAGCAAATTTTAATAAGATGTGATGTATGATATAGTGGTAGATGTGAAGTTTTATAGATTAAGGTTCATAGGTTTAAATTTCATGATATTTATTTTAACTATTTAAAATTGGATTAATTACTGAATGACATATTCTTTTTCCTTTTTTTATTTTTTCTTTATATTCTCTTTTTTTTTCTATTTTTTTCTCAATAACTAATAATACTAAATTTAATTCATTATAAAATTATAGTTAATTAACTAAATTCTCTAGAGTTGCAATATCATGGATAATAATCACATTGATGCTGTAATAATTTGATCTTATCACATAAAATATTAGTTAATAATAATTATTATATTTCTTGGTGTACTTTTTTAAAAAAAATTAATATTATGAAAATAAATGTGGATTCTTCCATTATTGATCACTTAATCTAGTATATTTAAGAATTATTTATATTGTCGTTATATATATATATTATCTATATTTTGTCTATATTTGATTAAAATCTATTTGAAATTTAACATTTGGAAACTATCTTTTATTTATAATTATGATGAAAATGATGATTTGGAAATGGACATTAGGAAATAAAAGTTCACATACTTTTAAGAGAAAAAGTTTAAAAAACATATTTTATGCATTAAAAAATAAAATATTAGTTTATATTTTTGTAAAGAAGAATAAAATAATTGGTAAATAAGTAAATACTTTAATGATATATTAGGTATTAAATTTTGGGCTGCCACTTGGGCTCGTGGTCATGTCCCTATGTAAAGCTGGGCATGGGCTTGGGTTAGACTTTGGTCCAGGTCAAAATAACCTATCAACAATATCATATTGCTCTTTTGTACTCTATTTATAATTCTTCATTTAAATATTATTTATATTATATTTTATTGATAATAAATTCTTATTAAGTACTAAAAAACGTTGTGCATACAATTGCCATAAAATCTTTTTCCATGTATAAAATGCATATAAGTAATTTTAAAATTATTTTAAATAAATTAAATCTAGCCCTCCCAATTTTATATTTTTGCGTCTGTCCCTGCATAATACACTACATTAATTAGAAGATGTGAAAAAGAAATGTTTTCAAAGGATTAGGATTGTGTGTTTAATCTTAAAAATTAGTCAATTGAAAAAAAAATTGCATAAACCAACGCTAATGACACATTTGGTTTCCAAAGTCAAATAATGTAGAATAGAGTATAGAAGATAAAGTTATTCCTTATAGTTCCTCTAAGATCCCACGTGTAGATTTGGAAAAATGCTAAAAATGATTAGAGAATGGCTATCCATTATATAAAAAATTATAATTTTTTATCTCGTTATAATAATAATTTTACTAATAAGAATAATTATTATATTTCACTCTTATGAAGGTAACCATACATACCATAAAAAACTATAAATAGCGATCGAATATTAAAGTATATATGAATATTATCGAAAGTTATAAAAAATTAAAAGCGTACTTTAAAATTTATAAGACTTATCGATATTTAGAAAATAAATTTAGCAAGATACTTGCAATTTGCCCAATTTTTTAGCCAATTAGCTTGGGTGGGTTCCTTAATATGCGAAATCTTGATCCTTGCAAGACTAAAGAAAATCATCCATGATTTCGAAGAAAAATCCATGCTAGGTTCAATTTAATAGTCGATAGATCATAATTTCAAGGTTTTTGGGACCACCGTTAGGAATTTCCATTTTATGAAGGAAATTTCTTAGGAGTTGCTTTGATTTGATTTGGAGTGAAAAGTATCTAATCTTGGTCTTGAAAAAATGGGCAATTTTGATAGGTCATAGGTCATTGTTTTCTTGGACACTAAGGGTCATCATATATATATATATATATATATATATATATATAATGGTTTTAGGGTATTCGACATCATCGTAAGAACATTCTAGTCCCAAAAGTCTTACAAGTGTGGATTTTTTTTTTTTTTTTTGCCATAAATAGTTGATTTTGATAAGTTCATACAAGAATAGTTTATTCCGTAGCTCTCCTTTCCCATGGAGTATTTACTACCTAAGCCATAAAAGATACTTTCTTTTTAACCAACTACAAGCCAAAAATTATCCCACTTTGCCCTTGTTGTTTTAGAACCATATCCGTAGCAAGTGTTGTTTTATCAATATATTAGTCCCCAATAATCAATTTCCCATTGACCCTTTTGTATAGGGATCATTAAATCAATAACAAGCTCATATATAGAATGAAAAAAAATAATTATTGATTGATATATATCACGTGTTATATGTACATGATATATATAATATATGTTTTACATGTATGATAATAAAATAAATAATTTTTAAAGTAATTATCATCCACGTTTTATATCATTTTTATATATTATATGTATATAATAAATGGCACATATTAACCATAAAATCATTTTTAATGTTAAACTCTCGAGATAATACTTACAGCAGGGGATCCAATTAACCGTGATTCAAAAGAAGAAACTTCACCTCTTTCATCAATAAGTTTTGCCAACTATTTATAGCACCACCTCATTAATATGCAAGTGAGCAATTTTTAATATATTTTTGTTAACACTTTCCTCTTATGTCATTAAACTATGATCCATCAATGTAACATCAGCATCATTTAAACTTTAAAAAGTAATGTAACGCATATTGTATCCACTTTAAATTCTACTAATTTACCTGTCATTATTTCATCAAGACTAGTAATACGAAGACTTTGAATTTTGGGCATTTTAAGTTATGATATGAGATTCTGATTTTTTGAAGGGGAGTAGTCAGAGAAGTGTAGTGTCGTGAGATGATTTGAAGTAAAATCTAGCCTAATTGGGTCCCAAAAAAAAACTGACAAATATGGGTTTCTTAATTTTGTAAAAATAATAATAATAATAATAATAGTTCATTAGTTCTAATAAGCTATATTAAGCTTTTTTTAATTTAGTGTATTATAGATTATGATTTTTAGACTTCCAAGATCACCATTTGGAACTCCTACTCTCAAATGGAAATTGCTAAAGAGGTGTCATTAGATGATTATGAGTGAAAACTAGCCAATTTGGTTCTAGAGAGCTCATGAGTTGGGGAGGTGTCATCAAGATTTGGAACCAAAATGAATCAACTTGGGTAGTGGAAAACTCACTAGTTTGAAATATTGACAAGTTAAGATTTCTATCAACATCATTAATTTTTACTTCTACATTTGTCCATTGGAAGTGCTTAATTTTTCAAAAACATTAATGTAAATTAATAATATATCTATATACGTAAATTAACTAAAATTAATAAAAATAATTAAAAATCAGAATGAAATAAGGAAAAGTGAAAAATTGTAAAATAGAATTGTTACCCTATCTCCAAGGAGTAACCAAAATAGTCACCAACAAGTCTAGTGAGCTGTGACCCCATATAAAAGTGGGTTATTCAATCCACGATGATGTTGAGTGGCTATTTAACACTATTAATTAAAGAAAAAAGAAAAAGAAAAAGAAAAAAAAAAAGATGAGGAAATCAATTGAGTCACAATCAAGTTGTGACTAGTTTTTCCACCCTTTTTTCTTAATTCGTGGTGGTAAATAATTGTCCACTAGATTACCACCACTTATGCATTAAACAATCCACTTTTATATATGGGTCGTAACCTACAAAACATTTTTACAACTATTTTAGCTATTCCAAAGCTTAGGGGTAGCCTTCCAGTGACTAAATTCCTTATTTTTTTTTCTTTTTTTTTTAAGGACCTTTTAGGCTTTTTATTTTTTTATTTTTTTAATGTAATCAATTTATATATGTTTAATTATATTATTTATTTAAATTATTTGTTTTAATGAATCAAGCACTAAATGTGAATGGAAAAGTTAATAATGGTTATAAAAATCCTAATTTATAAATGTTTGAAAACATTGAGACTAATAAAAAAAAAGTTTATGATTCTTATATAAAAATAATTACATATCGATAACTAAAAATATAAATTTTCCTAAAAAATCAATTATGCTTATCATGATCTATATGGATTTAACTCTTATATTATTAAGTTATATATAGATCAATTGTATGTTTATAGAATGTTTTAGTATTGTGAATAAAACTAATTGTTAAGGCATATTTAAATTATTTAATTTCATTAATATTTCCTTCATCAACTTATTATTATATAGTGTCGATGTATGTAATTGCAAGAGGAATTTATTACTTATTTTATGAGATTTTATATAATGAATAATTTTTTTTTTACCATTCATAATTAAACCGAAATAAATTGTTGGAGAAAATTTTAAACCGCGTCTTTGGGGTGAGTTCCGGCATGCGTTTGACTTTGCCGATTACTTGGTTGACTCGTGTGACCACATGACACGCCACACGCAGCACCCACATATATTCCCACGGGAAGAGAGAGAAAGAGAAGGAAAAAAAAAAAAAACTGAAACTGAAACTGAAACAAACCTAACCGACATACCAAACTCACAAAACCGAACATATAACAAACCCAAAAGCCATAACCCAATAAAAGGAAAAAAAAAAAAAAAAAGAAGAAGAAGAAGCGAAAAACCGTTTTCTCACTCCTCATTAATATGGAGACCGATATCGCTGTGGAACCGAAACCGTCAACTGAACCACCACCACAGCCGCAAGAATCGCCAGCCACCGAGTGCGGTGCCGGGGGTGGAGGAGATGGCGTTGCCGCTCCCGCTACTGTGGTCAGAGGACCTTGGTCACCGGAAGAGGACGCAGTTCTGAGTCGACTCGTGGCGAGGTTCGGCGCTAGAAACTGGAGCATGATCGCCACTGGTATTCCCGGTCGCTCCGGCAAGTCGTGTCGTCTCCGGTGGTGTAATCAGCTCGATCCTTCCGTTAAACGCAAACCTTTTACCGGTATTCTCAGATATTACTGATTTAGTAATGTCGAGTTGTTCGTTTTGGAATGTGATTGTGTGTAGTGTTTTATTTTTGTGCCGTAGGTTAGTTGTACTGCGATCATGTCGCTTATTGCTAGAATCGATTCAGTATCCAGTTTAAATTATGCTTTCGCGAAGAGATTTATAATGTCTTTTTAAGTCAATGTCCTTTTTTTTTTCTTTTGTTATGATAATTAAAAGATTATTCACTCAGGGAATTGCTTTTTCTTTTTAATGGACGAGTGATTCGGTGATCGGATTTCGGTAGTGAGTTTAATGAAAATAGGATTGGTTTCTAGAAGATAAGGATGAATTGAGAGCGAGAGAGAGAGAGAGAGAGAGATAATTCAGGCACTGACTCATACTTGGTCGGTGCACCGTTCAGCTGAATTTAGGAGGCAGGGTTTAGACTTCTTTTTAGTGGCTGTGAAGTAGTAGAAAGGTCGAGGTCATGGGTGTAAACGAACCATGCTACAGTAGCTTAATATTTACTGAAGTTCAAGTGGATTATAGTAGAGTTGAGCTAGCTACAGAAGTAATCTATTGAATTCAACCCGAATTTTATTATATTCGGTTTGACAATTTCAGAGCTTTAATTGAGCTTGAGTCAAGCTCAAGTCAAGCTCAAGTATAAGCAGACTTCAAATTATGTTTAAGAATATCTATTATTTGAGTCAAATGAACGATTTTTTTTTTTTCAAAATAAAATGAGCCTAAACAAACTCAATCAATTTGTTAAACTCAAAATTGTAAACTCAAGTGAGTTTGAGTCGAGCTCGAGCTTTGAGTTTTTTAGCTTGGGCTTGAGCTTAATTATGTGCCATCTTGACTTGAGTCAACTTATACACATAATTCAGATTTTGATTGGGAATTTGGCTTCCTTGGAGTGGGTTTTGAATAACTTATACATGTATGTGTTAGTGCCTCTAGTTTTTACCCGTCATGTAACTTGTTGTTTAAGCTGTATCATGCAATGTGCTCTTTTACTCTCACTTTCTTCCTTGATCTTTGCATTGATGCTGAGTGAAACCATTCAGCTTGTTGAAGTTACTTGAGGTGCACGGTTGTTGATCTCTCTCATGTTATTTTGTCCAGTCCTTTCACTTGATTTTTTTTTTTTTTTTTTGGGCAGGGGATGGGGTGAGTGGGGTTTGGGAGAAATGCTTTTGACATATGGTTCACTTAGTTTTACTAATATCCAAAAAGAAGCTGAACCATCCATACAATGTCAATCTTGTCATGAAACTCATATGGTGATAGTTACACCTGGAAACTTTCTGTCTTAGTAAAATATTTTTGAGTAGAAGTTACAAAGCTGCATAGAAGTATTGAGGGAATTGTTCATGTTAGTTTAATAATGGCATTTAATGTACTTTCCGATGTGCATCCTAGTTCTTCTTCCTATAATCGTCTTTAATATGTGTATTAAAGCATTTCTATTTTGACAAGCATTTGTTTCTTGGAGAACTTTTCTTTAATATACTTATATTTGTTGTACTTCTGCATTTACTATAGTGGTAACTAGTGTTTCCAGTAGTGAACATTGGTGAAAAGTAATGATAGCTGCTAGCTGCAAAGTCGACGGTGAATTTGAATAGTAAAATGTTTATTGAAAACAAGGAAAATGTTTAAAAAAACATGGAATTCATTTTTCTTAAGTTCACTAGACGATTTCTGCTTTAATTAACCAACCTTATCGGCCTTCAGCCCCACCTTCTACCATTAAAAGCTGCTACATAGCATAAGTGCTTTCTATAGCAAAATAATATTTGACAAATGGCTGTTATAACTAGATGACAGTGAGTATTCAAAGAATGTTTGAAAAAACACACCATTAGTCACTTCTATTTTTTGTTCTGCTGTGAAGATATGATTGTGTGGAAGTGTCCATGGTAGAGGAGCAGTAGAGGCCTAAGAAGACATTCCCATACACTCTTTGTTGCAAAGAGTTTGTGATTGTAAATTTTAGTTGTTCAACTTCTTTTTCCTATCTTTTCCCATTTGGAGAAGAAAAAAGTCGAGAATATTTGTCTTTATTGAAATTCTTCATTTGTTTGAAAACTTGGTGTTTCTCTCTGTTTCTATGAAAATTTGGAGACCTAGCAAATGTTTTTGAGTGCAAGAAGGAAACGACATCTTATCTTCCTTTCCAGTTTGAAAGCAGGGCTTTTGCTTTCCCTTCCTTGTTTTACTTGTCTAGGCAAGCTGAAAGAGAACATGGTATAGCTTCTCACAGGAAAAGATTTACTAATTGGCAATTATATTGACAATAAGTGATGCTTGATATTCAGTATCCATGCATGCTTAACTTTTAGTAACTAATCCAGATTTTAAGCAACAACCTATCATTTGAGCCTTGCCTGATGTAGATGAGGAGGACCAAATCATTATTAAGGCTCACGCAATTCATGGGAACAAATGGGCTGCAATTGCAAAGCTTTTACCTGGTAGAACGGATAATGCAATCAAGAATCATTGGAACTCCACACTAAGGCGGAAATTTATGGAACTAGGGATTTCTAGCTCTGGACTACAAAGTGGCATGGTGGAAAACGGTAGCCCTGACAAAACAAAGGCCTCTTCTGAAGAAACATCAGTTGTTGATACTCCTCCAGAAAAGGCCCAAGAAAGAAAAGAGATTGCATTTGAAAGTAAATCCAGTCCCATAGAAGATGCGTCTGAAACAAAAGAAGTCCATTCAGCTAATGAAGCAAAGAACGCCATTTATCGTCCACAACCTCGTTTGAGTGCATTTAGTGTGTATAACTCTCAAAGCACTCCATCATTGAAATTAGCCCCAGCAAAGGGATCTTTGATTGAATCTCTTCAAACAAGGTTTGCAGTCTGTGATCCTATTGTTCCTCAACACTGTGGCCATGGTTGTGGTGCATCTCCTAATGTATCCCAGTCTCAAGGCTCCTTGTTGGGGCCTGAGTTTGTGGATTATGAAGATCCTCCCTCATTCTCGAGCCAGGAATTGATGTCAGTGGCAATGGAGCTGAACAACATTGCATGGATTAAGAGTGGTTTTATGGATGGCATAGGAGTACCTAGGGACATAGCATGCCAGAGACCTCAAAAAGACAACTTTTCCTCACAAGCAAGTATATTAAGACACAGTGCGATGATTAACCATCTGCCTACTGAGGAAGCAAAGAGCAACATTGCAGGCGTGAAGGAACTACTATCGAATCAGTTGCCAAGGCAAGCTTTTAATGTGCCAGCTGAAGTAGAGGGATAGTGCTAACTTTATATATCACATAATACACGCAGCAGTGCAATAAACAGGATCATAGGAAGTTTTTAGTTCGAGAGTTGTGCTCAACTAGAAGGGTAAGTTTCCATTTTGTGAACAAGCAGTCTTGGTTCTTAAATATTACTTTTATTTACAGGTACCTTAGCCATAAATATGCTTTTGTTGGTATAGATGGACTGAAACTTAATGAAATTTTCATGTGAAGATAACTTTGTTCATGTTACATATTCGTTGCTGCTGCTGCTTCTTTTTTGTGTTTTTTACCACAAAACTAATGTAGAGGCCTTTTAGTCTTGCTCTGTGACTTTTTTTTTTTTTGGTGGGGGGGAAACATTATTTGAGGGTGGAATTTTCATAAGGATAGTTCCCATTTTCTTAGTTGCTGTTGGTTTAATAAAGATCATACTTTGTCAATGATTCTTGAAATAGATTCTAAGATACTAATGCAATTGGATAATGGAGATCATATTTGATAGTAATTCCCCTAGGGCTACTGTATAAATATCTTATATTTGTTTTAGGTATAATTGTTGTGTTTCATTGAAGCCTGGTATCTGTTGGAATTTTTTGTATTTGTGTGTTTGCAGTATGCCCTATTAGAATTCATTTTGTGTTTGATTTTTGGCAAGTAAATTAGAAATAAAAGATGAAATAGGATACTAGACTAGAACCAGAACTCTGAAGTTACGGAACGAACCTTTGGGAAAGAGCATATATGATCTTTCTACCTGGCTTGGATTAATTGGTGGACAACTTATATGCTGACGAGTATTAAAATAATAATAATAATAAATAAAGAAGAGAGAGAAGGCTGAGGGAAATGGAATAACCACTAAAGGGAAAATGATTGTTGTACTAAAATGACAGAATCGACATGTTTAAGGGGCAAGAAAGGAGGTTTCTCATGCAATCAAAGCTCTGCATGTGTCCCCTTTACCCTTTGAAGAGGTCTCAATTCTCGAAGGTACTATAGTAGCCTCAGATGTATTCAAATTTCAATCATTTTGTAATTAGACTTGGAAACTAAATGAAGATACGGCTAAACTAACAGGGAAAAGACAAACACAACCGAGTTAAACAGTAAACAATATCAAGATTTTATCTAAATTGTTTTATATATATATATATATATATTATTTATCTCTTATCTATATTTATTGTGTTTATTTGAAATTAGATATTTAAATAATTATTTGAATTTATTTTTATTTAAATGAGGATTTAGTTTTTTTTCTTTAAGTACGTGTAATTTTCACCTTTTTTTTATTTATGTATTGTAAGCTAAACATCTAGATTCAAATAAATTTATGATTTGCGAATCCAAACACACCAGGATTTCATTTCAGTTTGGGTTTATGATTTAAGGTTTGCGGAGTCTAGAAAATCAAGCGGTGGAGTGCTGTTTACGCTTCCAATTGTAAATTGTACCGAATCATAATTTTTCCATTAAAATCGAGCGCAAATCCGAACCAAAATATACAGGTTCTTGTTCCTTTTCCAATTAGTTTGATTTGAATGTGTTCACAGTCTAAACCTAATCATTATTTGTGGTACTGTTCGAGATCGCAAACCAACATCAAAACAAATCGTGTCATGCAAGTAAAGGGTAAAAATGTGACTGGCATCCGGCTTATAATTACATCAAGTAATGTATTTAGGCTTTTAGCCCTTGATGATAGTTTCAATCGGAAACAGGGATAGCTACACTACAAGCACCTATACTTCTATTTTTTGATAATTAGTGTCTATATATATATATATATATATTTACAATTTAATAACTATATTTTAGATTTGGTTGCAATTTAATAAAAATTTAGATATTAAATTGCTAACAAAAATTGAAAGCATAAACATTAAATTCCAATTAAATTGAAAGTAGAAATACTAAAATGCACAATATAAAAAAAATAGAAATGAAGTATTAAAAATTGAAAGTACAAGTGTTTGAGTGTATTTATCTTATTAGAAATGCGTATTAAGTTTTTCTATCTTCAAATGAGATCTTATTCCATATTCCTTTTAACTATATATACTATAATGTAAAAAAAAAGAAAAGAAAAAACCATTTTTTTTGCTATTTTTCTTGTACAGAGTAGCATATGATTAAAAGAACATGAAGAAGGCCGTCATATAGAACTAAGTAAAAAATACCATTAAATGTTTTATTTTATTTTTTAAATTTTATTCTCTTGTTAATCGAATGCATGTTTTTAGCATCATGTTATTGTGGTGTGCGTTCCATGGCTGAATTCTTTAGTTCCCTTTGAGGAAATTCACTAGGAAAGAGAGCGAGAGTAAAAAAAAAAAAATTAACCTGATGAAAAATGTGACGAAATAATTTGTATGGTGGAACATATTCAAATTGTATTTCATATTAAATCTAAGTTATTATTAAAAAAATTGTCAATTATATTAGTCATCATACACATTAATCTATTGTTCAAGCATATTAGTTCATATTGCTTTCGGGTTCATGTACTCTGCTCTTTGGTTCGATTCCAAAGTAAGCGCATATAAAACAAAATGAAAAGGATAGTATTTATAATTTATTTGAAGGTAAATTATGCCAACCTCCTTTAGAATTTTTTTTTAATTGTACGAAGATTTCCTATTTTTAAAATAGAGTATTTATAACCTTAAAATGAGTATTAAGCTCATATTATTTAAATTTTCGATAGTTATTATGTCTATTTAATTGTTGTAGAATATATATTAAAATAAATATTTTTCCATGTCATTGTTGAGTTGTAAATCTATAATTGATTTTTCAAATCCTTTTTTACCTAACTCAATAAGCCATACACAACCCAAAATAAATACTCTGTGACTTAATTAAAAAGTTTGATTTGTGCAATTTCCTTGAGAACTATGTTGAAGCTTCTTTAATTTTGGAGGACTTGAAAGTTTTACTACATTGGAAGAAGAGTATGATTTCCACCATTTCATCTTCTTAGGTCTAACTGATTGTTGGATTTCTATTAGGTTGCAGTTATAAAACTACAAAGAATAACCAGCTCTCTCTTTAATTTCATTTTTTTCTTTAAAATAGTATATGTAAATCTACTTTAAAGCAGCATTACCACATAAAACTGGCTAATATTTATAAACTCATTTGTGGAATACTAGTTTGTCTTAGATTGAATTTGGTTTAAATTATACCACACTTTATTTGATATAAACAATCGAGGTACACTTTGATTATAGTCCTTTTAAAATAAAATCGGTCGCCTTGGGTAATGATTTTACTATATATTATGTTAGTATTAGTATTCATCCAATAAGAGATCAGATTGTGCATGGTTTATAAAGTCAAGTAGAAAAAAAAATTAAAAAAAAATTATTTGTATATTTGCCAAGTTAGCAACTTAAATGATGTGACAATTTTTATACTTTTTTTTTTCTCCTTTTATTTACTTACTTGAATGGATTTACAACCAAATTAAAAAAAATCAATAATTATTTATGAAGAAAGAAAGGAAAGGGATTTTTTTTTTTTTTTAATGTTCCTTTACTTGAAAAGTAATAACCAGCATATAGCAAACTCAATAAGCCTAATCAAATTAGAAAATATGGCTAATTGATGGGTCAGCCTAACAAAAATATAGTATCCTTTGGTAATTTATCTGCTCGTATAATACCAAACCATTTTTTAAGATTTAAATTAAACTATAAACTAAATTAAAATTGAGTCTTATAATAAAAATAGAAAAAATCATAAATCTAAACTAAACTGAAAATTTAATTTCTAACCATTTGATTCGAAATAAGGTTTCGATTTAATATAAATCACAATTTAAATCTACCTCCGACTAACCTAATCGTTTCATGATCAATAATACTCAGAACATTTACCTCAATACCAGACAATCGACACACACTTGACTCGGAGTGCCAAGGAAATCTAGAATCTCTAACTGGAAAAATGCCAAAATATAATTACTTTTTTTTCTGAGTATTTTTGGCCACTTCGACTGTCTGATTCGATCCCTACGATCAAAGCACATGGGATGATCAAAATCTCTGGTCGAGCAACATAAAAGAGTGGCCAGAAGGCTACATGTGCATGTACATCACAGAAAAACAGTGCACAATGAGCCATAATTTGGGACTTGGGCGAAGGTTTTTTCTCATTTCTATCATGTCATGTCCGATCCCATATCCTCGTTGGTTGGATTTTGGCAGAGGAATGCAATTATTTTCGTACCTTGTCCCTATCGGTCCTCTATCGTGGTTTTCATTTCATTTCCCCTTGTCACGAAGATGGATTTATCACTCCTTTGGTTAAAATATCAGTGTCGATGTGAGGTGTGCAATCAAAATATCTTCACCTTTTAAGTATATAGCCCTGCTATAATTTTAGTATTAGCCGTGAAGTTCAATGGAATTGTATGCTTTAGTAGAGTTTGATACTTTTTTTTCCCCCCAGCTATTAGCTTAATAAACTCTTGAATTCTAAATTTTTAGGGTAAACTATACTTTAACGTGCTTTTGATACAAAAGAATAAACTCAAAAAGAAAATTTGATTCCACCTTTAAAATGGTAAAATCACGATTCTATTCCAAACTCTTTAATGATCATTGATTAAAATTACTTATTTAATCTTCGATTTCATTATAATATTTAATAATTAAAGATTTTTTTAGCAAATACTACTTTATACACATTTCATTTTGTGTGCATTTTTAAACATGGGAATGGATTTATTGGTCATGATTTTATTCAATTTCATTCTAATTCATTTTATTTTATAATAAGAAATTTGGATAAGTCAAGTAAAAACCACCTTTCTCCCCTAAATCTTTAATTAAAAAATCAAACATCAAGTCAATTTCATTCTAATTCATTTCGTTTTATATTATTCCTATGTACTAAACATAGCTTAAATACATATGATTTTATTCTTTTTCACTTTATGTACTTATATTTTGATTTTTTTTTTTTACACTTTTTATACTTGCAATTTATTTAGCATTGTAATATAAGTAATAAGACATTTGGATAATTCAAGTAAAAATCGCGCTTCTCCCCTAAATCTTTAATTAAAAAATCAAACATCAAGTCTAAACTCTAAAATCCAAATTAAAGGATTCCTATTCCTAAAACCTCAATCATATCTTGTATATCACTTAGGCTCATAAAAATTTATAAAACACTATCACTTTTCCACAATCATCAATGTAGGAATTCTTCGCTTTTAAAGGCTTCGGGATGGGCCCATTCTTCCCTCTCCCCCCTTACACTATGTTTGAAAGGAGGGAAGGAATTAAGGTGAAGAGAAAGCCGGAGGAATGAATTAGAGAGGAAATAAAGTGAAAGGGAAAAATTATACATTCCTTTTTTGGATAAGAAAGAAAGGAAAGAGGAGGGAATGTTAGTGAAATGATTTTTTATTTCATAAAAATCTTTATAACTTTGAAGTATGCTTTTACTTTAAGGGTAAATAGTAATTTTGCATAAATTCCTTTCAATTGTTTTCACAATTGGAGAGAATAGTTTTGTGGGCCCAAGGGAAAATTTTCTCTTCAAAATCCATTCCTTTTCCCTTTTCCTCCTTTTATAAATAAAGGAAAATTTTTTTATAATCCTCACTTTCCTTTCCTTCCTAATTCCTCCCTCAATCCAAACATAATGTTATGTATGTGATATCATTGTCACATTATCTAATGGTTGGCACAATCATTCCCTTTTTTAGTGCATAGTCTAGCTCACTAATGCGCTATGTTTGGATTGAGGGAGGGTAGTTATACTTTACTCATGACTTACCTTAGCAAAACTCCCAATCCTCATTAGACCCTTCTTTAGTTTAGGGTTATTACTATTACGTTATGAAATCTTAAGGGTAATGATAACCTGCCACATATTTCACTTAAGTAGAATACGCTAAAACTTACTACATAAAGAATAAGTTTCTAAACTAATTTTATTTCCTAAATCATTTATTAGTTTTGGAAAATACTTTGACATTTGAAAATGTTCTAGAAAATCTAAAAAGATTTGGAAATGGTTATTGATATTAATTAAAAAGTAATTTCTTTATAAAGTTCATAAAATCCAGTATTTATAGAAGTTATAAAGTCATTTAACATCAAAATGAATTAGCCACTATCATTGAGGCTCTTTAACTAGCAATATCCCAGTTCTTAAAGTTGTAACCAACCCATATTCGATTTATATAGCATTAACAAACTTATCAACACTTGAAAAAAGAAAAGTAAGAAATGAGCCACAAGGACTTAGGATAGAAAAACCAAGCACATTATCATATGTCATGCATATCTAAATCTAATGCATTAGTACAAATTCATTAAGTTATTTAAATTAAAGCAAAACAAGTAGCACAAATACTCATGACTTTTGACATTTCTAGGAACAAAAGGGGTTTGACTTTGCTTGATAGGCATCAGGAGACTATCGTGTCATATCTAGCTATTGTAACTAAAATCATAATCGGCACTAAAACTATCAACGGATATATAAAGCAGTCTTGTCCAATTGTTTGCTTTAAATGCTAGACTTGCTACCATGGTCATAGTTCATTCCTACTATCTCGTACAAAACTCATACCCTGTATAACATCTGGTTGACTTCTCTCCACTTTCATGACCACTTCGTGCAAATATTAACCATATCAATTACCTAAGCCTAACTATCGTATCATCCTGATATTTTGAATCATAACCTAGAACCTAGTTGAAGGGTTCACCTTCTAAATTGAGTGACTACACACAATCAGCATTACAAAAAATTAAGCTAAGTTTAAGTATTAATTCATTTTAATTATTCTATATCTAACATGCAGCATGCAACTATTTCATACTTATAATCCATAAGCCATTGGCAACCATTAATTAGAAGATTCCTCCAATTCAAATAGATATTCATATCCAGTTAGAAATATAATTAACATTAATTAGTATTTGTATAAATTAAATTAATTTGATTAATCATACTTAACAATTCAATTAGAGTTTCACTATCATTTAGGAGTATTGGGTTTAACTTAGTTCACAAGTAAGTATAACCCTTTAGGCTAGTGAGTTCATTCAATATATTTAAGTAAGTCCACTATTTTAACCTAATTATAATTTCCTAATTAATTAATTAGTGATTCACCTTGTTAATTGAATCGATTTAAAAGTTGTGAACTAATTAGGATAAGATTGAAATAATTAGGAATAATTGAATTTAGTTAATCTTTTAGGGGTTTGGCTCTAATTTAATTTATTTTTATTTTTATTTATTAATTAATTTTATTTTCTTAAATTCTAGGTTGAAATCGATTTAGGTGAATTTGTTATGAGGGAACTGGTTGTAGTTCGATGGAACTAGATTTAGACTGGTTTGGTCCTCCCCAAAGTGTGGCCTAGTCCTCTACATTATTTTCCTAAATAAATTATTTATTAAAAGTCCCAAGTTGTTTAGTAGGTGTGTTATGATTCTTAAGTAAAAAAATTATAAGTTAAGTCTATATTACTAATCAATCCCACAAACACATTTTGGAAACAATTGTTATGTTAATGAAGATCAAACACATTCTTGAATTTTTTTTTTTTTAATCCTTGTGTTCCTTCCCCTCCCTATTCCTTCTCTTAATCCAAACATAGTATTACGTATGTAATATTGCTGTCACATCAACTAATGATTGGGCATGGTCCTTCCCCTTTTGAGTGTATAGTTTAGCTCATTAATGCCCTATTTTCCTTTTGGAAACCTTAACATCCTAGAATTTAAGTAGTAGCCACACTATGCCCACGACTTACCTTGGCCGAACTCCTAATCGTCTTTAGACCCTTCCTCGATTTAGGGTTTTTGCAAACTCACAAAATTCTACCTTTGTTTGTCATTGAATAGTAGATCTATTGCTAAAAGTAGCTTTCTTAATGTAATAATAATAAAAAACTAAGTCAACATATGAACAATAGACCCCTTTATCTACTTAATCAAAAGGCTCCTAATTAAGGTCAATGTGGTATATTTTACTCTAGATCCACATCATCTCCATTAACCTCCCTAACAAATCAATATTGGACTTATAATGCTTATCCTTACTTCTAATGGCTTAAGAATTTCACATCTCCAACTCCACATCTTTTGCAATAACGATTCACGTAAATTAATTTAACTACAAGATTGTTTGCTATTGTAATTGTCATATAAAAAATTTGAGTAACTAGATAGTCCACCACATATTCACATTAAAACAACTAAAACTTCACAATAATATATATATATATAATATATATATATATAATAACTCCAATGTCTCGCATAGATATCTTCTCTCATTTATAACATACATGTACAAAACTTTCAAATCTAAAAACTAATCTAACGTAATAAAAAAATAAATCATGACAACTTATTTTATTACATGTCTTAATTCACTAGCATTGAACCTAGTCTCAAAGTTTGAGGTCATAATCACAACATATAAGCTCATCTAATATCTAAAAAAAAAAAAATTCCCCCCAAGTAGGGTAAGCCAAGACTTAGTATGTAACCATAAGCATGTGCATATATATCACAATAAACATATACACATAGACCTATTAATGAAACAAACATCAAGTTATCATTTTTAACATTAGCCATCAAATAGCATAATTCCAAGTCATATACATCTAACGTGAACTTAAGAGTATCTCATGACTCCACAAATGCACCTTTTTATCAATTAAATAACCTCAAAGAAATTAACAACATCTTTTAGTTATCTCCTCCCACAGCCATCATCAGATCAGTCCATTAAGAGGCCAGTCCACTTATAGACATCCACCATAAGACCCCATAGCCTTCATAGTGACCTGACTTGTAGTTTTTTTCTATAATTTTCTAATTCGTTTTCATACTGACATCATGATCAGCACCCTATTGAGAATATTAGCACCTAAAACTACCAAATTATCTTAGTGTGTGACTTCATTAGAGATACTGTTACACACTAATCATTTGGTACTGCACCGACTCACTAATCACTTAGATCCTAACCTATAGCCAAACACAAGTAATAACCAATTATGTTATCACTTAAACTATGAATTATTTGTTATTATCCTAATAAGCACAAAACATCAACTGAGGTTACGTACCTACATTCTACGACTCTAACTTCTCACTTCATTAGCATCACTTAATTCTAATTCACATTATATAATACCATATTACAAATCCATATTTATTTGTTAAAAAAAAAACTATGATCGTACTTGATATTAGGTCTCTAATTAATTACCTAAATTTTAAGACTTGGGAAGGTACTTAATTAATTTTAATTTTACTTTAGGATTATTATACCTTACCTATTTATAATCACTTACGAACAAACATTAAATATAAAAAATAATTAATGAGCAACTTATCAAATAAAAGCTTTTAATTTATTTATTCACTTGTAGTTATTACTATTATTATTGTCTGCCCACACCCTTATATATACTAATACTCTTATTACTTATTTATTTATTCTTAACACATATATACATACATGTATTATTGTTACTATATATTTATTCAACCATTCTATCTTTTTAATGGATAAAAAATTTCCTTAACATTGTTTGTTACATAGGAAAAAAAATCAACATAACTTTCAAAATTCCAAAAGCACATCTTTTGTTAAAAACTTGTTTCTTAACAAATCAGTTCCTACTTTTCATTTAAAGCTATTTGGATAAACTTATTTTCTTAAAAACTTTTTTTTTTTAATGACAGCTTTAGTATCTTAAAACATCATTAACAACCCAAAGAGACTTATAATTCATAATCTAGCATAAGTCCATTGAAACTCCAAATTATACATTCCAACCTAAGGAATTAAACATCTTATTTTTATTTTTTATGTTAAAAAATTTTCCTTTTAGAATATCCAAAAATAATATTTATAGCAAACTTCACTCATCGAAACAAATCAAATCATAAACTTTTAATTTTCTTCCATAACACCTCTTTTTATAAATCTCTCACATTTTCTTTTCATAACAACAAACTCTAACTTTCTAAGTAAGCACTATTTCCATGAACAACTTTCAGTTTTCTTCCATTTCATCACCATTTATAAGAAGCCTCAATGATATAGCAACAACTTGCTCCTTATGAGTTTCCAACCCTCAATCCCATAAACCAATTAATGTGTAATATTTAGTATAACATAATCATATACATTGCTTGTAATTGTGATTTCGAAAAAAATTATAGGAATCGTTATATGAATTGATCATATTTTGTTCTCTTGTTAATTTTTTTTTTTGGTTGATTTTTTAATCCCAAGTCTCATGAACATGATTATAGGTTATTCTTTCATAATCCCAATAATGGATTCTCAATCTCTTCACAAGCATAAGACAACAACCTATTATAAACCATGATTACAATATAACTTTATTTTCTACTTTTTTCTTTTCTTTTTTCTATGAATACTTGCCTCATGAAAGAAAATTTCATAGGCCATATACTACTTTTCATATTTTTCAAATTAGTTCTCTTTATTCAAATTATACATAACTAAAATTGGATTTTACCTTATTACAACATGAATTCACTGTATGCCATGCACACACACACTAATCTCTCTTTTCATTATACCCCCAAAGCAACAATGCCTATCTTTAATTATTATAAATATATAATCTAATTAGGCATTTACCTTATAAAACAATATGTAATTGGATATTTACTTACCAGTTCTAAAAGATTTGTAGAACTTTCTTTGAATTCCACTCGACTTCTTGATTCCCAATTTTTTACACTTGCAAATCACAATAAACTATGATCATTACTAAAGTCCATTGAGAAAAAAGAGTATAAGGAGATCATCACCTTGTAGATTCTTCTTGGATTGTTGCGGGTGTCTTTAAGGGTTTTCATTATTATTATTATGAGTAAAAGGGAAGGCTAAGGTTCCTATTATTTTATACTTCTGTGAGCTAAGGTTAATTGAGGGTTTTCTATAGCTCATGTGAAGAGGAGAGCACCTTATATTTAGGTTATTAGCTTAAATGTATATTTAATTTTTTTTATAATTATCTAGAAATTATAGAATTGACATAAATAAAATTACAAATTTATTCCTTAGTTTGAATTCATTTATTGGGATATTTCGATAATACCCTTAAGACAACATTGCCATTAATTTATGTTGCTTTTAAGACATAAACATCATACACAAATAAAAATGATTTTGGCTCTCTTTTAATAGATTGGAAAATCTAGCCTTTGCTAACCGTTTAAGTATAAATGTCTCATAAAATATCCAACAGCATTTGTTAAAGGATATCTAGTCAAAGATACTATGCCATCATTATTTTATTTTGTTTCAAAGAATGATGATTCTTTTAAAATATGTGTTTCTTGTGTAGTCATTGGTTCAAGTCTAGAATTGACTCAAACTTATTGATTCCTGGATTATGAATGTATGAATCAGGACTGGCCTAAGGTCTCATAGTTTCGAATTGGTTCATGTGATTTGATTTTAAATTAGTTTTTTTGGCCTTTAATTGATCGGTTTACTATGTGAATTGGTTTAAATCAATCTAATTAGTGAGTTTTTTATCAAATTGAACGAACCATCCTAATTTGAATCAGATTATCGGTTCAACCTAATCCTGTTTTATGTCCATTCTTATGCATTCTATGAAAAGCAATTGATAGTGCTCGAATCTATAATTATAGATATTCATTGCATATTAAAGATTAAGTTTTTTTCTTTTGATATTAAAAAAAAAAATCACACATAAATGCCTTAGAGGTTAATTCAAAATCAGCCCCGAAAACGTCTAATCATTCATAATGAGGTTCCTAACCCATATCATTTCATATGATGACTATTTTCATGACATACTGTACCTTTTATCAAGTAAGTTTAACTCCACAAATCATGTGACTTGACATTATAAGCTGCTGCCAGATATGCAATATTGTGTTTCCTATTTGGCTATTACTTGCTACTCAGTCCTCCATAAAAGGAATCCAATTCCTAACTAGGTATCTATTTTACCACATGTCAAAGCAGCCCTCAAATGTAGGGGCTGTCCAAGTCAAACATGGTCTTAATTGCAAGGACAAATTTGATTTTTCACATGAAAAGTAGACTCCACATTCAGCACTCTTTCTACGAGTAGCTGTCAGAAACATTTGACTCGACCTAAAACTACAAATGCTAACTAACCTCCCCATTTTATTTACGAATTATTATAACGTCAGTGGGTGTTTTAAAACATTTAATGAAGATTATAATTATAAGTTTTATGTTCTAGTGTGGATTATGAAAAGATTAAAAGGATTTAATTATTTGGAATTTTATAAAATATATTATACCCGTTGACGTTTTCCTCCAATTAAATTATAAATAAGAGAACCTTAATGCATTGAAGAAGACAGATGAAAATCTACTTTTGGTCGACCATGTACTCTTTTTCTTGTTGTCTCAAGATATATTATAAAGGAACAGTTCTTAAAAGGTCACTTCAATCAAATCTACTCTTTTCCTTTTTCTATTTTTTATATTCCTCTTCTCTCAATTATTTCATCACTTTAAAACAGATGACAGGACATCATATAGTAAAATATCACAGGACTTATAATAAAATAAACACAGATAATCATATTAAAGTAATAAAATAATTTCCATTTTCCTAACACTTGTACTGTTTCCTATTATATTATATCATGTGCTGCCATATTTATTTCATCAGTTTTTCATTGTTTTTTGATATTGTTTATGGCATATCTGTATCCAACTTATATCAAATTAATAAAAAATTTAAAATAAAAAAATTCTAAAATTTCCCAAGTTAAAAAAAAAAAAAAATTGGAACTGAGCGCAGCTCCACTCTCTCGCTCATGTCTAAATGATAGGGTATTTATTATAATGGTGTTAATAAATGTATATCAAGAACATAAACAAACTTTTACATTTTTAAATATTTATTTTTCTTAAAATATATAACGGTATAAATTTTTTCATGCTTTACAATAGGGATATTAAAATCACGAATTAACTTAAATAATTTTATAAATATAAAATTTTATAATTTTTTTTAGTTAAAAGGAATATAAAATTTTAGAGTATAGAATTATAAACTTTTTGTTGGATGAATTAAAATTATGAACTTAGCATACAATTTTATATGACAAGTTTGATAACCTAAAAGTTTGGCAACCTAGTATATATAATATGACAAGTTTGATAACCTAGTTGAATAGATTGTTAATATGAACGCGAGCTATCTGTTAAGAATTTTTTCATTATTATTATTATTATTATTTTCAATACAACACCCAGTTTTATGTCAATTTCGTAAGAAAATAATAAGCCAACAAGACAGTAGCTTGATGTTGTTAGACAAGATCCATTTAAGAACATACTTTCTATATATGCTCCTAGTTTTCTCAGCATAAAGTAAAGTTCCAAGGTTTCATTTCCTTTTTGTTTTTTTTCCCCCGTTAGCAAAATACTGTGTTCTGTTCTTACATCTTACCTCATACTACTGTTGTTGATCTTTCATCTCTCTCTCTCTCTCTCTTTCATTTTATGGAGAGAGAAAGAAAGAAAGAGCCCAAACAACACAAAGTAACTCATAATCTCAAAATAACAAGTAAGGAACACTTGCCCATTAAAGTTCATAAATTAAAGTTACAATCTTTAGCATTTAATGGGCATAAATGAGCTACCTTGGATCAAACACAATGCCAACTTCACAAAAACCACATATCATTAACATCCCACAAGAGGGTCATTGTGATTCTGAAGATGAGAAAACAATAGTAAAGTCCAATGAATGTGGGGTTGGTTCTTCAGAGATTGAAGGTGTTAATGTAAATGCAAAAGGGTGTAACAAGAACACGAGTAGAGGGTCTTCTGTTTCAGAGTGCTCTGTGGAAGTGGATCTTGAAGGTGGAGATGGTGAGATCAAGCTATGTGGCAAAGTGGAGAAGGATTGCAGGATTTGTCATTTGGGTTTGGATCCTTCAGGGTGTCATGAATCTGGGGTTCTTATTGATTTAGGCTGTTCTTGTAAGGATGATTTGGCTGCTGCTCATAAGCATTGTGCTGAAGCTTGGTTCAAGATCAAAGGCAACAGGTAAAAATGAAGATTTAAGGTTTTTTTATTTTTTTGGTTTTTTAAATATGTTTGCAGGTGCTGCTTTTCTTTATTTGGTCATTGATGTCAAATAATGAAAATTTTGAGGTTTTTTTTTTTTTTCCCATTATTACATACAAACATTGAAATGTAGTTTTGATCTTGGAAAGCAAAGTGGAAATTTTGTCAATCATCAAATTATGGTAATTGAGTGAACGTCATTCTTGCACAAGATCATGTTAATCTTCTTTTGTGTCATTCCAATTTTCTTGCACATGTATGAGACCATGGTAAATAGGAAACGGACAATTTAAGATTTATATATATATATATATATATGCTTATGGTGCTGCTTTTTTCTATAGGAGTCCTCGGTGTCAGATTATGAAAATGTTAATTTGCTTTTATGTTATGTACAGATTCGAAGATGTAGTTTTGATCCTAGGAAGCATAGTGAATTTAATACGAAAATTTAAAATTTTTTATTTCCTTGCATACCAACATGTAAATTTGATTTAATTAACCAAAAAAAACATGTAAATTTGATTTGCCAGTTGTCATATTATGATACTTGTTAAGAACCTATATAGGAAAACTTTTTACTTTTAATGAATTTGTTTTTTCATAAACTATGTAATCAATCTAAGAAAGTGTGAAAAGTTTACATTTTAAGTGCAATCTTCCTATGCTGTCTGACATAGTAAAATTAATGGAAATATTCAAGTTTTCTTCTTCTGTACAAATATGTAGATTTAATTTGTCATTTGTCAAATTATGCAAACTTTAGTGTGGTTTACTTTTTACATGTTTCTATTTTGAGTTAATTAAAACATCAGCATCAAAAGGGACAAAAATTATGAGTAAAGGAGTGACATGTGTCCGTAAATTTTGCACTACATACATTCTTATAATGTCTTCCGAATCTTAATAATGTCCTTAGAATTTTTTTTTGCCAAAATTGGAGAAAAAAAAGGTAAAAAAAGAAAACACGTATTCTACTGCAATAATACTCAAAGCCTTATATTCCCATAGGTTTTGAATTGGAATTGGTTATATGGATACTGTTTTTCTATTTCATGAACATGATGGGCTAGAAAAGAATTCTATAAGTAGAGATTTGAATTTAACTAGCTAACTTTAGGTGCTTTGGCATTTGGGGTGCTTGCTTTTGTTAGGGTGCAAAATTTGCTATGCTTTTGCTGGAGTTACATTTTTCGTGGTATCAATTCTGGATGTATAGAGAACCGAGTGGTATGATCACTGCACTCTTATTAAGATAAGGCAGGTTTGATCCCCTCCCCTCAATAGATATGATATGCATGCAGTTGAACACCCCCGAGGAGGAAATATATAGGAATATAAGAGTAGGGTTCATCAAATGTTTAAGGTTGATTGTAAAGAAGCATATATGGTTCTGTGGAATTGTCTCAAGATTGTCTGACCACTTGAAGATGTTCTACTTTGGCAGACTTATTTTTTGAATACTCTTTCTGAAAACGTTCTTGCTGAAAGGCTGTTTTTATAGACCCCATATTTGTAACTGATTATTTTCATCTTACTGGTTCAAAAGCTCATAAGGATAATTGAAATATGACAAACAAGTATAAATCATTTGCTTAAAATGTTGAAGAACATTGTGATCTTTTTTCTCCTGCCAAACAAGCTTTTCTTTCGAAAAGTTACTAGACATTGTTTTGGATTTCACTCTCAAGATTATAGTAAAAAATATTTTTTTGGAAAATTACATCTATTAGGTGCTCTATTTTGATTTTAGGAATATGTTTCTAAAAGAGGCCATTTAAAGTTTTCATTTAGTTAAGTGGGATGCTGTAAATGCTGATGATATGATATTTTAAGTGAAGATTTATGGCAGTCTCTAGATTTTGTTGAAGACCTCTTTTCACTTCCATTTCCCTCTTGTGAATTTAAAGCAGTAACCGAATCTAATGTTTCCTTATACCTGTTTTTCTGGTGAAATGTAGAAAACATATTTTCCTTTTACTTACATTCTTCCTCAAACCACTCGTTAGTCAGCTGGAGATCTACATGCAGTATTTTATGATCCTGATAGCTTAGCTGATAGATATTGATACCATAATATGATTAAGATGATGCCCACGTTCTTAACCCTTTCTTGAATTTTATATTCAGTTCCAGCCTCATCCTCACAATGGAGTAATTTATAATTTAACTTTAATACATATAAATTGCAATATAACCTTTTAAGAGCAAAGCTAGCTAATTATGAACATACCAGGAAGATTGCTGTTCATTACCAAGCTATCTGCACCAGTAAGTTAATGGACTCATGTTCTTCCCTCGTGATTTTGTGCTCTAAACCTTCTGTGGTTCTTTCTTGTGTGTAATTTTTTTTTGGGTTAACTAATGCTTCTGTATATTGATAAATATTGTGGAGTAAAAGCTCTTTTTGTGGCAAACATCTAATCCATTGAGGTGGGCATGTGCCAATAGTCCCTCAGGCATGCAGGTCAATCACAATTCATCAGAACTTTGTCGTAGTAATATTGTCCTTATGGGAGATTACTTACTAGCTCCATACACACACATTTTATAGAGTTATGGTCGTTCTAGAAAGGTTCAGGACATGGCTACTGTTGTCTTTGACAGCTCAAACATTATGAGAGAATATAGTGTTAGATTCACCTCCACAACTAGCTAATCCAAAAGCTTAAGTCTATAGATCAGTATGAGCTTTTATATTTTATACTTAATGTTTGCTTTACTTGTAAGCTGTGACTTTTAACTTAAAACCCATGGAGTAGATGACTTAATTAAGTGGGAATGAAATGACTGTATAAGAATTCAAACTCTTAATCTCCTGCTTCCAAACCATGTAAAATTAGCTCCACAACTGAGTCATCTCAAAACTTAAGTCTATAGATTGGTGTGGGTATTTTATATTTTATACTTTGACACTTCTTTCTTGTGAGCTGAAAGTTTAAATAGAGACTGTCTAATAGACAATTTAATTAATCTGGGATGAAATGACAGTGCAAGAATTCAGACCCTTAAATCTCCTTTTCTGATACCGTGTAGAATTAGCTTTGCAACTGGGTCATCTAAAAATTTAAGTCTATAGATCGTGTAAGCTTTCTATATTTTAACACTCATCCGAAGATCAAGGGTGATGAAACGCTCTCAAAGGTTTGCATATACCTAAATGGCCTGAAATTATGTCTCCCTGGAATGGAGCGACCTTGTAGCTGATTTTGTCTTTCCAAGATAAACTCTCGCATCTTCCTCATTTATTGAGTTTTTAGTCTTTGAACATACAACACTCTGTTTGATATATGAACAAAACTGGCATAAGCCTTCATGTAACAGAGAATTTAGAATCTTTACTCAAATTTGTATGGACTGAAGACTCCTGTATCTATCGCTAAGTTAAATTTTGTTTTCTTTCTTCTCATTCATTTGGACTTCATTTATCTCTGTCCAGAGTGCAGCCATGTACGCTCAAGTTAGAAATCTATATCTCATTTGTTCGGTTAAGTGTGTGACACTGGGCTTAGTTTTGATATTTTGCTTCAGATATGATCCATCTTTCTGCTAGCTACATAATGTTGAGAGTACTTGTAGCTTTTAAAGAAAGTAGTAATAGAAAATTGGCTCTAAACAATGTAGTCTACAAAGATGAAAGAGTGGTAAAATGAAAAATAAATTTCAAGCAGGCATACCGTTGTGGTAGACTTTTGCTGAATAAAGTAAATTTTATAGCACTGGATATGTTCATCTTAGCTTTAGTGATATAATTCCTTTTATCAAACTTACATATCTTGAAATTCCACCAATATAGTACTGAAACCTCAGAACGGATATCATGATACAGAGGAAAAGCATAATGCAAATCATATTTGTGTTGCGGAAGGTATTCTATAGCTATGGCGTTACTAAGCTGATTTATATAGCTGCTTTCTTACGTACTGCTCAATCAGAAAAAATTTAATAGAAATCCTTCCTTTGTTTATATTTTTATTTGTGCAGTAGCTTCAGTTCTACTTATTGCGTTACAGACATTCACCACATGTTCCTCATCTATGCAGAACCTGTGAAATATGTGGATCTGTTGCCCGGAACGTTACCGGTGTCAATGACAATGAGTTGGTGGACCAGTTGAGCGATGCCGATGCAACAGCTGCCACAGCAGCTGTTCCTCCACAGGGGCATCAGACACAGAGGGCCCGGAGTTTCTGGCAGGGCCACCGGTTTCTCAACTTTCTTCTCGCTTGTATGGTTTTTGCTTTTGTGATCTCTTGGCTCTTCCACTTCAATATCCCTTCTTGATCCTACCGCTGATTATCATCAATATGTAAAGGGCAAGTAATAATAGATTTACTGGCACTTGCAACCTATGTGTGGATTCCTCTCTTCCACTTTAATATTTCTCCATAATTCAAGTGCAGCCATTTCGTTTTGATATCATCAATCTGTAAGGGGCAGGTTTGCGCTCTTCCACTTCAATCCCTTTATTTGATTCCGAAGAAGCCTTCGTCATTTTCGGTATCTGTGATATGTAAGGGGGCCAGGTATGGTGTAGAATTCCAGCACACCTACAATTTATATCATCTGGAAGCTGGACCGTGGTGATTCCTGTCATGAGTGTGCCTTCTTGTGTTACATAGTCTGTTCTTAATATGAAAGTATATTTGTTTGGTTTTGATTTGCATAAACTGAATTATACTATATGTTTGTTGTAATAGGTTAATACACTATGCCCCATTCATATATCAAATCTTGAAGCAACCTTCCTGTGTTTGCAGTTATTTCCACTTGTTGATTTTCGGTTTTTAGTACATGGATTTGCTATCTTTAATGTGTTCCTACTAATTACATTTAGATACGTGGATAAAAATCAACATATAATAATGAAAGTTTATTTCATTTTATCATTACAAGTGTCTACGTATGATTGATTGGGACATGTTTGAGCCCGTGAAGTATGATTAATCCAAGCAATATCAATCTCTCATGATGAAAGGATTGCTAGAAGAATTTGTCTATACTCTTGTAAAAAGGTTACAACTATGAACTAATGAATGTCCTTAATAGCATAATTACTGGACGGTTGTTGTCTACATGTGATTACTAATCATGATTCTGGGGGTGGTGGTAGTGTGAAGGTGGTGTCTTTTCGAGGTTTCATTAGTTCTTGAGTTTTTTTATAGTTTAATGGTATGTTTTCATTATTGTGGTTACTATTGGCTACTAACTCATAAATTTCCATAATTATGTAATCACCTAGGAGAGGGAGTTGATGTTCCATGGTCTATGAAATCTAATTAACCAAATATATATATATATATATATATATATATCATGAAACACATAATAGAATATATTTCATCGTCCACAAAGCAACATGTATAAGATGTAAAACTTAAAGTGATCATTGAAATCTTTATTATTTTATAAATTAGAAATAAACCAAAATAATGACAATTCATTCTTGTTAGGCTTTTTTTTTTTTTCTTTGGGAGCAAAAGTTCAATTGGCAAATATTTGTTTTTATGTTAATTTAGAAGTCTCCAGCAATCTTTTTTATGTTTTATTTTTTCCATTTTTTAACACTCTTGAGGCACAATTTTAACGATTAGATGTAAAAGATTAAGTTAAAACTTCATAATTTAGATGATATGGAGGTTTAAATCTTTCTCTCCTATTGTAATTACTGAAAAAAAAATCTATTAAAAAAATTGTAAAACATTAAATTGAAGGTAATATTATTTAGCCAATAATGAAAAAATGTTTTCTGTTGAATGACAAAGAATAAAAATACTAAACTATATCAAAGCATGGGCTCTAAAACTAGTATTACTGTCGAAATTTGTTTAAAATGGAAATCTACATGGTGCTTATCTTATTTATATACCTTTGGGGGATTTTATTGTTTACAAGCTTCTAGAAACATTGGTAAATGATTTTTCTGGGTTTTTATTTTTTATTTTTATTTTACAGGATGAAAAATCTTATGAGATTCATTAAAGCTCTAAATACGGAATCAACTAATGAAATATATGTATATGTGTGTTTTGATTTCAGCTAGCAGCAAATTAATTTAAATAGTCTAGATACTTAATTATCATTTTACCCTTGTTAATAGTTTTATTTTCCAATTATATATTTTAGTGTTTCACTAATATTGCCAGAGCAGGATTGAGGTTTGATTGAACAAGACTAGAGATCAGGGGATGAGGAGTCATATTGAAGTCAAGCAGGGACCAATAATTTATGAATATATTATTATTTATTTGTAATTATAAATAAAAGAAAAAAAATCAAACTACAGTTGTTTATTCGGAGATTTCATTGAAGCAAGATGATATTTTATCAACAAGTTCCATATTAATTATTTTCTTACAATGTATATAATAATACCAGTGTTCCATATACCAATTCTTAAATAGATATTTAATTATATAAATGGAATTTAAAAATATGAATAGTGTGGCTTGTAAATTAACTAGAGTGTTGAATTTTTGATATTTTAGAGCTGTATAAGAAAGAGAAACAATAGGCATTGATTCATCAGAAGCAACTGTATAGTGATTTGAATCAATTGTAAAGTGATTTGGATGAATCCTTCTTGAGACAAAATGTTTTATCTCACCTATACAAGTACCCCAATCAATTGTGAAGAAGTTTGGGCTACTTTTAGTTTTTGTAAAAATTCTATTGATTTGCATTTGTGCAAAACTAACTAATGTGTCGTTTACTAATTTGGGATGTGACTTTTCCTGGCTCAAATCAATTTGTAATTTATTTGAACTTAATTCAATGATAAGAAAAAAATTAATGCTTTAATGTTCTTAATCTTTGAAGAGTCATGACTCCATAAACAAGTGAAAAGTTAGTGTATTTACTTGTTATTTTTTTAGGCCAAATTTTAGCTCAAATAGTTCATATTTATGGTGCTCATTATTATCTCTCAAAAAAGCACCCATTCAAATAAACATTTCAAATATTCTATAAATTTTATTATGGCCATTTAATAATAGAAGATTGTCACTTTTGTTTTTTATAATCACTTAGTTTTATCTTCTAAGAGATATGATATCTTTAATAAATTTTGTGTTGAACTCGTAAAACTCTTAGAAAGAGTGTTCTACATGCCTTTAGGTGACTTTATTTTACCCCATTTTTAGAAGTAATCCAACACCAATAGCACTAATGTATAAGTATGATACTTATGGTTGTTAAAATCATGAGTCAAATATATGATTCTACGAGTTTGCAATTTTATCAAATTTTTTATAATCAAAATGGAAGAAAAATTGTTTAGGTATAAACTTTTGATATAATTATAAATTTAAATATACGATTCTACAAGTTATCGATTATACCGATTCTATACGATTTTATACGATTCTATCGATTTTATACTATTAAATTCCAAGTAAAATTGCGATTTTGACAACCATGATGATACTTGAATTTATTGACTTTATTTTACCCCATTTCTAGAAATAATCCAATACCAATAGCATTAATGTATAAGTATGATACTTGAATTTATTGTAGTCTTATTTAGGGCTACAAGTGAGTTGACTTAAAATGATGTAGTGTTGGGCTTAAGTTCGAGCTTGATTCAAAATTTCAAAACTTAAACTCAACCGAGCTTAGAATCATAAGCTTGAGTTAGACTTAAAGTAACATTTAAAAGCTTAAACTCAGCTCGGTTAAACTCGGTTAACCCTATCCTTATAAACAAAAAGGAACACGATTAGATTTATGTTAACCCTATCTTGAAACTTGAGTAACTTTAAACATGATTAGATTCGTGAGCCAATTGAGCGAAATATCATGAAGCTCAAACTTGACTATATAAACAACTTGAGTAACTTTAACTTAAGCCTAACTTAATTGTTACTAAGTTCCAGCTTATCTCAAGTAGCTTGCGAGTAAGTTTGGTTCAATCTCTAATCTTATTTATTGAGTTGCTATTATTGCTACTTGAGTTAGATGTCGTATGGTGTTGAAAGTCTAGATGTCCCTTTTCTCTCTCTCTCTTCTAATGTTACATGGATGTGTCCTCATGCCACTATAAAGAGTACATCATTGATCATCCATGTGTACCTAAGATGATGGAGGCATGAAAATGTAAAAATAAAAATACAGTTAAATATAATATTAAGCAAAAATGGAGTAATATGTAGCTTAATGTATTCATAACCCTATCCTTATCATTAAGGGGGTGCTTCCAAAGTCTCTGACAAGTAAATATGATAGCTTGCCATGTCTATACTCCATTTTTAAGAAAAACCACATGACGGTTTTATAATATTGTAGTTTTATTTTATTTTTTACTATTAATTATTATATTACAATCTTACTTCATTCAATAAAATAAATAGTCAATGATTAATAAATAAAATTAAATTGTTTTTTCATTATATGAAATTGTCGCATGGTTGCTTTGACCTAGTAAAGTTCCAGTTAGGACAATGGGATAAGTAACTCTTAAACATTTTTAAAGGTGTGTTTAAGTTTAAAATTTTTCTTTTCTGATAATGTCAGATGAGTTTTATTCATCTTTGAATGTATACTTAAGCTCTAGGAATAATTAAAAATAAAAAAGTAAAAGCATTTTTCAAAAATCTTCAACAAATTAATGGTTATAATTACTTAATAATTTAAAAAAAATGTCTAGGACTTTAGAGAACATATTGACAAGCTTATCCCATAATAGGTTTAGGACTTGTATATGATTTTGGAGATGTTTAGAACTCCATTGATAAAAATTTATAAGGTTTAGGACATTTAGTGACTTATAATACTAATGACAAGGAAAGTTAACATGAAATATATATAGTGGTTAATGGATGCCCTGAGCACTTATTGAAGATTTTCATACATTTTATAAAAATAAAAGAAAAATGGGCATGTGAAAATGAAAATATGAAAGGATTTTTTTTTTTGCCTAAACATTTTCTATTTTACTAGATGATGCTACACGCATGTAACAGATGTAAAAGGAAAAAAAAAGGGACAAATATAAAAAAAAGCAACACATTTGACAAAAATAATGCTACTATAATAGGAAGAAAAAGAAAAATCATAAAATCATGTAATAAAATATTGGTAGTGGGTGGTCATCTAGAATAAAATGAGAATATTAGGCAGTTAATTTAGCAATACCTCATCAAATTATCCTCTTTTAAATATATATATTGGCAGGTTTTTTTAGTAAAATAAAATATTAAATGAAAAATAAAACACAAAAGAGACCAAAGCGGGCCCTTTAGATAGAACAACACCCACTGGGTCATGCATATTTATGCTGCATGGGCTTTAACTATCGTTGATGGAACAACACGCTTCCTGGCTGATCGGGCGGATTTGTCGGGTTTCGAAAGCCCGAAACTAGTGTTGTGACTAAATTACAGAATTACCCCCTCGTAGGACTTCTTTTTCTCGCTCTCCCTTATATTCCAAACCCTAACCCTAACACCTAAATCAAATCACCACTTACACACTCGTCAGTCTCTCTCTCTCTAGACGGCCGGTTCTCTTCACCTTCCTCCTTAGCATCCAGGTAGTGTCTAACACCCAATTTCATACGATATTTTTCTCTAATTGCTTCAGAATTTCGAAAATTAGTTCTGATATTTGGTGGATTGTATGTAATTGATGGTAAAAGATAGGTGATTTGATAGGATTATATATAATTTTGTTGCGTAAAAGATCAAACTTTCATAGCTTAGTTATCAAAAAGGGAAAAAAAAAGAACGATATTTTTACGATGATTCGAGACTATCACGTATGTGTAGGATCCGTAATTGGAATAAGGAAAGGAAAATAAGTCTTCTCATTTATTTTTGGTTCGATATGTGTGTCTCCGGGTTCGATTGTCTTACTGAAATTAATCGTTTCTTATTGATTCATTGAATTTTGATTACTTGTTTCAATATCTGTGTATTCACATATTAATTGAATTGTTGTGCATGTAATTTTATGCATGACCTGTGTTTTTTAAGACAGTATAAAGTGCAGTAGCAATGTGGGATTCATATCATCATAAAATGTTTATTCTTTTTATGAAAGAAAGTGACTACATGGTGGATGACGTTTTTGTTTTGATCTGCGGGATGATATTGAGTTGTCGGATCATTTCAGTGAGTTAATGGATAGGCCTAGTGGTGACTTTTTTGTCCTTTGGTTTTTTGTACATTTGCAGAATAGCAATGGCCATCACATTTCATGACGTTAGTTCAGCAGCTGGGTTGAAGAAACTAGATGAGTACCTTCTTACTCGCAGTTACATAACTGGGTGGGTAGCATGGAATTTTTGGCTCGTTTGCTTTTTCTTTCTAGCTCTTTGGCTGTTTTGTTAAGTCATGTTGCTTTGAGATATTATTGTTATGATATCATTGTCTTGGTGGAAGTTGTTTTAATCATTGTTTGTAATGTCAGATACCAAGCTTCAAAGGATGACATCACAGTGTATACTGCACTTCCCAAGCCTCTATCTTCTGAATACGTTAATATATGTAGGTGGTACAGCCACATTGATGCACTTCTGAGGGTTTCGTAAGTTTTTAAGACTTCCTTTTGTCAATATCAGTTTTTAAAAGAAAAATATTCAATCTTCAATTTCTTTGCCTTGATGGCTAGTATACTAACCAAATAGGGGATCTTGTTTTCAATTATCTGATGATCTTTCTTTTTTGTCTTTATGTTTCAGTGGTGTGTCCGAAGAAGGTTGCGGTGTTATCATTAAGGGTTCTGCTCCTGTTCCAGAGGCAGCAATTGTCACCCCCCCTGTTAGTGATTCAAAGGCAAGTATTAATTGTCTGGAAGTTGTGGTTTAACTACATCAAGCCTCATGCATTTGGATTACAGAGTGATGGTTTTTCGTTTTCTTGACCGGGCAAGTTCTACTAAGAGAGGTTTAATCAGATTTATGAATTGATTATTTTGATTTTCAGGCTGCAGCTGCTGCTGATGATGACGACGATGTGGATCTTTTTGGTGAAGAGACTGAAGAGGAAAAGAAGGCAGCTGAGGAGCGTGCAGCAGCTGTTAAGGCATCTGCAAAGAAGAAAGAGAGTGAGTACTGCATCAGTTGAACTCATAATGTTGACTAAATGAAGTATGCATGATGGTTCAAAAAAGCAAAAGGAATACTATATGTTTTATTAAGTGTACCCCTCATCTTTTTTTGCACCTTTTGTTTTCTGTAGATAGATATTGAAAAAATAGGGGTTTCATTGAAGAAATTTTCTAGAAGTGTGCGGCAGTGAAGAAAGCTGTCTAACCATTCCTTTTGTTTTTTTTTTTTTATGATTTTTAAATAAATAATAGAACTTGTATCGTTCAGTTGGATTGCTATTCCATGTTTTTTTGCAGTAATTTACACAACTCACTGTTTATTTTGTCTTGTGGTGACCTAAATTTGCCTGTGGACTCAAGCTCTCTCTCACTGCATAAAATGTAGGAACGATTTTATAGAGAAAGTTTTAATGCTTACTAACTTTTATAATACTGGTCAATTTTTCAGGTGGGAAGTCATCAGTGTTGTTGGATGTCAAGCCATGGGATGATGAGACCGACATGAAGAAGCTTGAGGAAGCAGTTAGGAATGTTCAGATGGAGGGATTGTTTTGGGGAGCGTGTATGTTTCTGCCCTTGAATTTCCTTTTCACCCCATAGTTTGAAATAGTGTTAGGCTGATTGAAGTTATTGGTGTTGCAGCCAAGCTTGTACCTGTGGGATACGGTATTAAGAAATTGCAGATCATGATCACCATTGTGGATGATCTAGTGTCTGTTGACGCTCTCATTGAAGATCATCTCACTGCTGAACCAGTAAATGAATATGTCCAGAGCTGCGATATTGTGGCGTTCAACAAGATTTAAAGGTATTCATTCACCCGATTACTGACATTACTTTTCATGAACTGTTATTGTTGTCCCTCCAATAAAAAAACTTGTGAGTTAATAATTTGTTTTGCTTCGTCTGCCAGGATGGAGAATCTAGCTTTTGGCAGTGCAGAAGTCCGGTTGGTTAAGATCAAGGCTAGGCTACTACCATTTGGGTCGGCAAACCTTTTTGTTCTTTTCATGTGCTTGAACCACTTCATTTTGTTCTATCTTGGATTCATTCACTAGTCGTGACTTAATCTATTTAAAAAATTTTGTTAGTGTTTCTTCTTTTATCGAGTACCTTTCTGGTTCACCATAGCTTTGTTTGCTCCCGCATATCTTTATTAAAATAGGGATGTGGTATTTACACATCGATAATTGCACATCCATCATGATCTATTGATCGTTAGTCGTGCATATAACAATAATGAAATGGAAAAGTGAAAATCATTTTCCTTGGTATTTTTAGGGTTCGTAGTTATCTGTATTTGTGCCAGATAGAAAGCAAGAGGATGTTTTAACTTCAAATAATTGCTTTCCAGGCACCATCCTTATAGCTTACTTTTAACTTGACTAAGGTGCGGTCGAACTCTAGCATACGCACTTTCGTCGTGTAGGGCTTAGACTTGCATGCCCCCTGTCAAATTGTTACGTGCTTAAAACTTGTGATGACGAAGTGTCTTGGTGTACAATTTTTTTTTGGTAACATAGCGACTCGGGACACACAAGGTTCAATTATACTCACAATTATCTATTTCAACGTTTATAGAATCATAAACCAATTCAGCAATTTAAGTCATTATGTCACTATATATATATAATACAAATCACGAATTTCCACAAGATTATCTAGTTGAGTATTCAAATATTTTTAAAACATGCCTGCACGGTTTTGTATAAGGAGAAGTATAAATTTACTTTTATGTTTACTATTTTTTCTATTTTAATTTTAAATCTTTTATGTTTTACAATCGAGTAGTTAATGTTTACAGACTAGTTATTCTAACGACATTGTTAATTTTTCTGTTGAAAAATAATATATGGTATGATTTGATTGGTTGAAATAATAATAATACATATATTATTTAAATAACTTGTTAAAAAAAAGGATAAAACTTAAGGAAAATAAAAAATTTGGAAAAATGGAAAAAATAAAAATGAAAAATTAAATTAAAACTAAGATAATAATATGTATATACATGGACATATTATTTAAGTATATTAATAAAAAAAGGAAAAGAAAAAAAATTTAAAAAAAGAAAAAAAGATTGAAAAATGAAAAAAAAAGTTTCTTTTTTTAAAGTTCCTACTTAAAAAAAAAATATTTTTGAATTTTCATTTTTTAAATTTATTTACTTAAATAATACACACATATATTATATTATTATGTAACCTTTTATTTATTATATATGTTTTTTAATTTTCTAAAATTTCTATTTTTTAAAAATAATTTACTTAAATAATACATATTATTATCTTTTTAAATCAAATTCATTATTTCCACCAATTAGATGGTGCCATGTGTTATTCTCTAACGAAAAAATGAATACTATCATTAAAATGACTTATTTGTAAACGTTGAGGACTTGAATGCATAAAAATAAATAGTTTAGAATTGAAATAGAAAAGGAAGCAAATATTGAAGATTAAATTTATACTTTTCTGTACTGTACATTTGAATCCTTGTATATGATCCTCCTTGTAGCAATCTTAGGCCTCAAATTATAATCCATGCCAAGATCTCTGAGGTAGAAATAATATTATGTCAAATGGCTCTTTGTATTGAAATAACTTAATTAAACCTGCAACATTGACAGAGTTACGAAAAGAACTTTACTACCCTAAGTGCCCAACCAACATCAAACTATAACAATAAACATTAAGTGTGTACTTTGGATACAGAAATATACATATTCACCCTTTTTTTTTGTTAACCTCTTGCTTTGGATATGTAATAACATTTCACATTGATTTACATTGATTGTTATTAGGCTATTATCTCATTTCATTCCCCACATTAAGTGAAATACCCTCAAATTCAATAATTCTTTTCAAGTTTTCAACCTGTGAAAGCCATTGATAATTGAACTATGACCTGTCTATCAAATTTAAGCATTGATGTTATCTTTAAAATCCAACTCGCGAAAGTTCAAAAAGTAATTTTTATATCATCCCTATTATAGTTAATTGATTTGGCCTCATTTCGAACGACTAACTTACTAGCTTCTTTTGCTAACCACAACTCAACTTTAGTTGATTATCATGATGAGGTCTTACAAAGGAAAAAAAAAAAAACCCAAGAAATGTCTTTGATTTATAGAACTCAAATTTTGATCCAAGTACTAGATTATAACCATATTTATGCCCTAGATTCATCAATTAACACTTCCACATCATTAATACATCTTTAAATACATCAAGTCCACTTTTTTTTTTGAAAGTTAATCTAGAACCTTAAAATTGTGCCAACATTTCAAGCTCCTATTCATTTAAAGGAAAGGATCGGAATTCTTCATGTTCGATTTGTTAGATCAACAATTACTTTAAAATGGCTGAGAAACTCCAAATAAAAATCCTCCTTCTTCTTCGGTCTCCTCTCTTCAATTCCCTCTAATCAATATGAAATTTCAATCATTTCCTTGTGATATCATGAGCAATCAACAAGAAAAAACTTTTAACTATTACGATTTACACCTCAAAAGACTATTGAAATCTGTTTGTGGTCCTCTCCAATTAGATAAACTGAAACTATTAGTTTTTGAGGCTTCTTAATTGACCTTGCTATGAGCCATTGTCCTTTCTTATAAAGCCATTGGTTCCAGCCCAATAACTTTCGGCCTAGTATAAATACAGTTTACTTTAAAAATTGCATGATTATTTAGTCTATCCATCTGGATTGTATTTTATATTGTTTAAATTGTATATTATAAAAACATTAAAAGATTTTGTTAAATTGACTGTAAATAACGATAAAGATGATGATTACGGATTAATTGAAAAAAATGGAGAAACCAAGATACCTTTATTTTTAAGACTAATAGTCTTTGACTGTAAAGTTTGTGTATTAAAAAAATAGAACTTTGTCTCTCTTTAAAAAATTTGTGAAAGGTAAATATGTATTTTAGCCTTCATTTTTGTTTTTTTTTTCTCTTCTTTTTAGCTTACTTAGAAGTAAAATATTAATGGGTATTATAGTACATTTGTTAAAAACTAAATAAAGAAACTTTTTTCCTTTTCATACAATTGCTTTTAAATAAAGTATAATTTAAATTCTAATAAGTATTCTGAGAATGCTTATTAAAAAAACCTCTTCGAAAGTCTACTAGTCATCTGTAAAGGAACCAATCATGCAAACCATGATTAGCTAAATAAAAATAAAAAATCGAAATCCATGATTCCTTCTTCCATGGTCTAATGATCATCTCTGGTAAAAAATAACCATCAAGAAGGTAAAATAGTGATCTCAAAGCGTGCTAAATGCAACACGATGTTTGAATGATGCTCCTTAAAATAGCGTAGGATACGGAAGCAAAAGGATCCATCTCACCCTCTTGTAAATAAAGAAGCCAATCATAAAATAATTTTGATTTAAAAATTTCAATTATGAAATTCTCTCTATCTCGTGAATCATGCATGATGGTTGAATAACGTAAATGTGATTTATGTAGGCATAATGAAGAAAACATGTGCACAATAATACCACACTATAATCAAAGGGATTCTCGCTAAATTTTGATAATTATGGTACCTTTTTTCTATTAGTGGTACTTGGAATAGGTATATGTATCTATTTTATACAATATTATAAAATTTCTTAATGATCTCCAATGTTATTTGGGTTTTCTTAAAAAAATTTATGGTTTTAACCACTGTAATTATCGTCAAGAGCATTTCTCAAATCATCCATAAGAACTAATGACTATCATTGGATTCGCATCCCTCTTTTGAATGTCAAAATATACAAGGTTTTTGACTATTCACTCTTAAACTCTAGATCGAGGACTCATAATTCTCTAAATGTTACCATATTTTAGATCAAATACCATTTACTTTGTTACTAATTTATATTTCTTATACCTTGAGATCATTGAGATACAATAGCTTTGTTGTATATTTCTTCTTTACAGTAGGAATATATAAGACTTAGAAACCAATATACAATTGCAAAAATGATATTTTGTTAATATAAATCCAAAACTCTCAAATCATAAACCTTGTCCATAATTATTTATTACTCAATTCATATACTAAACTTGATTCTAAACCATTATAGTCTCCAAAATAACATAGATCAAACTATAGTCTCATAAATATGTAGAACCTAATTTTTTTGCTCTTCATAATGATTATAAGCACTACTGTCCCTCCCAGTCCTATAATAAAAATAATTCTCAATGTGGTTTGAGGTGATAGCTTCAAGAGAGATGACTTGGAAAGGGCTTAAGGATATTCTCAATGGCCCGTGACATGCAAAGGAGCTCAAGAGGTTTAACTTTGCTATTCTTGATATTTGAGCAAGAGCAACATGAATTTTGGTTTTCTAACCTCTTTCAACCTTCAGCATACAAGCTTTATTGCAAAATCTTGTTTCTTTAATCTCTAGTTTTCTAAGATCCCCACTTAAAGTGAAGTGTTGAGAGATATTTATAGAGTTTGGAGCTTGTTTACCATTATTGGAATGCCTTGGTGATCTATGAATGAGACTGTCGGTTCTTCCATGAGCTTCTAAGTGTCCAAGCCTAACGATTTGGTCCTACTAAGTGTATGAGTAGCTAAGAAAAGTCAAGACTAGTCCACCTAGCAATGATGGTTTCTATTTCAAATTTATCAAGCTAAATCTTCTTAAGTTATTCGATTTCGAGCTTGACTATTTGGATATTATTGCTACTTAGTTCACATAATTAGTCTAATTGACTATTAGCTTAACCTAATTAAATGTGAAGATAATTTAACTCTCTATGACTTCCTTCAAAGTGATTTAGGGATTAGTGTGTGAAATTGCAAATTGAATTAAATTAAATTAAATTGAACTTTTAGTGTCTTTTAATTTGGTTTTCATTTACAAAATTCTCTAATCAAAATATTTGATTTAGGTTTTCAAAGCAAAAATAACTAAACCAAACTGAAAAACATTAATTATATACATGTGCTTATACACATAAAACGATATGCACAACAACCATATATCTACATATTGCATTATATAATATGCAATTACGTATATGATATATACATAGCCGTGTAACAGTCAATACATATTAAGCAACATAATTTATAAAGATTCAAAAAGGTATTATACACACAATAACAAAACATAAATAATGTCACAGAAGTGGATCAAATAAAATTAAACAATATATGCTTTGTGAAATGCAACAATTATATTTCAATAGACATAAAGAATGCATAATTTATGATACATGATATACATGACATAATGCTATAGGTCCACAAGGCAGATCTAGTTATGGGTTGGTCGTTGATGTATTAACAAAATCGACAATTAATCCTTATCAGTATTCTAGTCTTTCTTTGTAGAACTTATGTTGAAATCGGGCATTTGGGGTTTGATAAAAGAAAAGCCTCCGATCTCATAAGTTAAAATTATCCCGACCGAGACTAATCTTTCTTGCTTTATTTATTTATTTATTTTTTAATATTGATTACACTAGTACATTAATTTGTCATTTTCCCTAGATATGAGATAACGATAACTCTTACATCTACTAAGATGAATGAACTTAGTAAACAAATAACATGATAATCATTATATTTAAATCTAGAAGATATTCCTAACACATATTGTAGTACATTCAGTTCCAAACGAAATCGAACAAAACCAAACAAAGCCTATAATTTTGATTTGGTTTGATTTTGCTTTGAGTTAAAGAGTTTTCAGAAGCAGATCAAAGTGATTTGTGCCCCGCTCCAATTCCTATTTGATGAAGAATGACATTTCGAGGTATATCTATATATATATATATATTATTTTATATTATTCATACATACTAAACGTAATATTAATTTCTTCATATAGTATATATAATTATAATTTACAATTTGTGTTATATATGAAGTAAAGTGTAGATACATTATAAATTATAATTATATATACTATATGAAGAAATTAATATTACGTTTAGTATGTATAAATAATATAAAATAAAATAGAATAAAATGAATTGGAATGAAATTAAACAGAATCAATAATGAAATATTAAATCTATTACTATATTTAAAAATATTTATTTATTAGATTAAGCAAAATATCCTCTAGTTAAGTAATACTTTTCAAGTTTTCAACCCGTAAAAGCAATTGATGATGGTTTGTGACATTTCTGCCAGATTTAGACATTGATACTACAACTAAAATCCAAGTTGCAAAAGTGCAAAGCGATTTTTATATTATCTCCATTTTTGTTAATTGATTTGGCCTCATTGGGAACAACTAACTTTCTAGCTTCTTTTGCTAATCAAAACTCAACTATAATTGATTATGATGGGATCTTACAAAGAAAAGAAAAAAAAAAAACCCAATACAATCCTTGATCTATAGATTCAAATTTTGATCCAAGTACCTGATTATAACCATATTTATGCCCTAGATTCATCAATTAGCAGTTCCACATCATTAATGCATCGATTAAATACATCACATCCACACTCTTTTTTTTTCAAGTTAATCCAATCAATAACCTTAAATTACGCCAACATTTCAATTTCTTATTCATTTGAAAGATGGGATCGAAATGCTTTATATTCGATTTGTTAGATCAGCAATTACTTTATAATAACTGAAAAACACTGAATAAAAAAAAATCCTCCTTCTTTTTCAGTTTCCTCTCTTCAATTCCCTCTAATCAATATGAAACTTCAGTCATTTCCTTGTGACATTATGAGCAATCAACAAGAAAAAACTTTTAACTATTACGATATACACTTCAATAGACTGTTGAAATCTGCTCTTGGTGCTCTTTAATTAGATAAATTGAAACTATTAGTTTTTGAGGCTTCTTAATTGACTTCGCTGAGAGCCATTGTCCTTTCTATCAAGCCATTGGTTTTCGGCCTAGTACAAATACAGTCTACTTTAAAAATTGCATGATTATTAGTCTATCCATCTGGATTGTACTTTATGTTGTTTAAATTATATATTATAAAAACATTAAAAGATTTTATTAAATTGACTGAAAAAAAGGATAAAGATGATGATTAGGGATTGATTAAAAAAAAAAAGGGAGAAGCCAAGATACCTTTATTTTTAAGATTAATAGTCTTTGACCGTAAAGTTTGTGTATTAAAAAAACAGAACTTTATCTCTTTCTCTCTTTTTTAAAGCTCAAATATATTAATTTGTGAAAGGTAAATATGTATTTTGACCTCTATTTTGTTTCCCCCCCTTATTTTTAGCTTACTTAGAAGTGACATGTTAATGGGTGTTGTAGTATACTAGTTGAAAACTAAATAAAGAAACATACACTTATTTTTAAGTAAAATATAACTACTAAAAAGATTTTTTTTTTTGTTTTAAATCCTAACAAGTGTCCCCCCAAAATACTTACTAAAAAAACCTATTCGAAAATCTACTAATCAGCTGTAAAGGAACCAATCAAGCAAAGCATGATTCGCTAAAAAAAAAAAAAAAAGCAAACCCATGATTCCTTCTTCCATGGTCTAATGATCATCGCTGGACAAAAAGAACCATCAGAAAGGTAAAATAGTGATCTCAAAGCGTGCTAAATGCAACACGATGTTTGAATGATGTTCCTTAAAATAGCGTAGGATACGGAAGCGAAGGATCCATCTCACCATATCCTCCGACATTTTCTCTCTCTAACTGATTACATGAGAACAACGTAAGTCATCATAGTGAAGGCCCTCTTGTAAATAAAGAAGAAGTTTCTATGTTAACACGCTTCAAAACTCTACAAAAGATTTTTTTCCACCTAGAGGTAAAATAATTTTGATTTAAAAATTTCAATTATGAAATTCCATCTATCTCGTGAGCCATGCATGATGGTTGAATAAAGTAAACGTGATTTATGTAGACACAATGAAGAAGACATGTGCACCATAATACCACACTACAATCATGGCGATTAGCTCTAAATTTTGGTAACTATGGTACCCTTTTTCTATTAGTGGTAAAATGTGAAAATCGGATAAATGTTAGGATGATTGAAATAATTTTATGTTGATGGACTCGAAATAGGTATCCGAGCCTATTTCATATAATATTATAATATTTTTCCGTGAACTCCAATATTAATTGGATTTTCTCAAAATTTTAAGCTTTCTTTCTCTTTCTTGAGAAAATTATTATTTTAGCCATTGTAAATTTCATCAATAGCATCTCTTAGATCATCCTTAAGAAATATTATTATTATTGGATTGACATCCCTTTCCTCCTTGGAATGTCAAAATATAAAAGGCTTTTGACTATTTACTGTTAAAACTTTAGACAGAAGACTCATAGTTCTCTACAAGTTGCCATATTTTAGATCTAATGCAATTTACTTTGTAACTAATTTATAGTTGTGACACATCAAGGCCATTGGGATGCAATAGCTTTAAAGCTTATTTCTTTTTACAATGAAAACATATAAGATTTAAAAACCAACTTACCATTGCAAAAATAATATTTTGTTAATATAAACTCCAAAACTTTCAAATCATAAACCTTGTCCACAATTATTTATTATTTAATTCATATACTAAACCTACTTCTAAACCATTTAAGTCTCCAAAAAATAACATAAGTCAAATAATAGTCTCATAAATAAGTAAAACTTGATTTTTCTGCTATTTATAATGATCATAAACACTATTGTCCATCCCACTCGTACAATAAAAAGAATATCCAACATGGTTTCAGATGATAGCTTCAAGAGGGATAATTTTGGGAGGGCTAAAGGAGGATAAATAAATAGTCTCCATAAGTTAATACACTTGTGATAGGAGAGAGAGCTTAGAAGGTTCAACTTTGTTGTTCTTGAGATCCTAGCAGGAACACCATAAATTCTAGTCTTCTAACCTGTTTGATCCTCAAGTATACAAGCTTGATTGCAAAAATCTTATCTCTTTAATCTCTAATTGTCAATCACCATTGAAAGTGAATATTTAAGGGATATCTATAGAGTATGGAGCTTGTTGACCACTTTTGGATTGCCTTGGTGACCTTTGGATGAGATGAATTAGATATTTCATGGGCCTCTAAGTGTCTAAGCCTATTTAGTGCACTAGCTACTAAGAAAAATCAAGATTAGTCAACCTAGTCACAATGGTCCTTGTTTTGAACTTACCAAATCAAATTTCTCTAAGTCATCCATGATTTGGGCCTAATTATGTGGATATTGTCACTTAGTTCAAGTAATCAATCTGATTGACTATTAGCCTAGCCTAATTAAATGTGAGGATAATTCAACCCTCCACAACTTCCTTCAAAGTAATTTAGGAATTAGTGCTTGAAATCGCAAATTGAAAAGTTAAAATAAAGTAGATTTAACTAAATTGAATTTTTAGTGTTTTTTTATTTGGTTTTTCTTTGGAAGATTTTTTAATCGAAATGTCTAGTTAGATTTTCAAAGCATCATGTTGCATTATATAATTTATAAATATGCAATTACTTATAAGATATATACATGGCCATGTAACAATCAATACATATTACACAACATAATTTATAAAAATTAAAAAATGAAACAAATATTATATACACGATAAAAAATACAAATAATGCCATAGAAGTGGATCAAATATAATTAAACAATATATGCTTTGTAAATGTAACAATTATGTTTCAATCGACATAAAGAATGTATAAAAATACATAATTTATGATACATGATATATATGATAAAATGCTATAGGTCTTAAAGGCAGATGTAGTTATGGGTTAAAATTATAATCTATTATTCTAATCTTTCTTTGTATAACCTATGATGAAATTGGGGATTAGGAGTTTGGTAGACAGAAAAGCCTCCAATCTCATAAGTTAAAACTACACTGGAGCTAATTTGGACTAGATGAGGGTGATCTTTATTGCTTTTTTCTTTTTTCGATATTGATTATAGTAGTATATTTATTTGTCATTTTCTCTAGAGATAACAATAACTCTTACATCTCCTAAGATGAATATAATCAATAAATAAGATGGTATTTATTATATTTGGTTCTAAAGGATATTCCTAACACATTAAAATACACTCAATTCGAGACCAAATCAAACAAAATAGATTTGTTTTGATTTTACTTTTAAGAACCGCTCCAACTCCTATTGATGAAGAATGACATTTCCACTAGTTATGTGTTATATATATATATGAACTAGAGTGTAGACAAATAGTAAGCTGTAATCATATATATCGCATGAAGAAATTAAGGTACGTAATCTTCATTGGCACCCTCAAATACATAGGTAAGATTTTACTTAGAACAACACGTACAAGAGGTAGTTGTCCTGGAGAAAGCCGTAATTAGCGGTGAATGGTCGTCTAAGTATAAGAATCTGAAACACCCCATCGTGGTTTAGTCAGACCAAATTAATTTATGGTCAATTTTTTTTTTTTTGGTAGGTACGTACCTTACCTTATGTCTCATTATTCTATAGTATTAATCGGTATATATATTATATTTGTCCTAAATAAAAAAGTTGGTATGTGTGTTTTGGACTTAATGGTACAATTTAAGATGGAGTTACGTGCATTGCACGTGGAGGATGCTGATGTTATTCCCTCAAAATCTCTCATATAACAAAAAGATATGGCATATTTTTTTATGGATACATTGCTAGATTATGCTTTCTTGTCCCTTCATAGCCAATTCCAATCAATCATGAATCAAGCAATGACTGTATAAATAGGGTTGCAATCTCAAAGTGAAAGTGGCTTGATTAGACAAATAATAATAAAAAAAAACAGAATAATTATTTGTGAGTTGTGATGCCTTCCTGATAAAAATTGCCAAAGGAATAATTATATTAAGTGGTTCTCTTATAATACAATTAAATTTAGAATCTTAAATAATTCTAAATGAAATTAAGAAAAAGAGACATGTTAATTTTTTAGAAAAATACATAATTTTAATATTTTAAAGCATTGAATGTATTAGAACCGTAAATAATGCTAAATGAAACTAAGAAAAAGGATGTTAATTTTTTAGGAAGTTACATAATTTTTATATTTTAAAGCATTGAATGTATTATAACTCTTTAAAGGTCATAATTTTTGGAAAGATGTGATTTTAATCATTACATTTTGTTTATATTAGTTATGCTTGAAATAGTATATTCGTTTGCGTAGAAGTTACAACTATTGAGTTGATATAAAATCGAAAATATCTACAATATTGACTTCATCTAGATTGTATAACCATTTTGCTGGAACTAACATTTCTCACAAACACTCTCTAATTCTCAGCTTGACTTTATTCAAACTTCATACTCATGAGTTCTAAACTAAGTCTAATTTTCATGAGACACAGGAATTGAGTTTCAAAAGAAAGGGAAATTCCTATTTTGTTTGCATCTCATTTGAATCAAGTGTACCTCGCAGTACCCTATCCCTTGATTCCCAAATTGTATTATCCAATGAACTTCCAACTTAATGCTTGCTCTTAGTATCATATGTCCGATGATGTCGCTGGTGCTCAGGGCGTAAAGGTTACTCATCCTAGGAGTCGAGCTATGGTGATCTTGCAAGCACAATGGCAATTTGTTTTTCTTTTTCATTTTAAACCTATTCCTATTTTATCATTTGTCAACCAAACGAAGTTTCACAATCTCTTATCTATCCTATTCTCGTCAAATGGGTATGCCATTTCGGCCTGTTTATATGTTGTGGATATTTAAGAAAATTTACATATGTGACATTTAATTAAATATGACAAATGGTAAATCCATTTAATAACAATATGCATTGATATTATATGAGATGCTGATTAAGTCGATATTTATACAGTTGAAGAATATCAAATGTGTTTTAACAATTAATTTTATAGGTAAATTAGCACATAATATAAAGTTTTAGTTGATACATTCTTTATAAGAATCATATATATATATTTCAATAAGTATACACTTAAATTTATTAAATACTATTTTATAACAAAAGAATTTTTCTTTTTAATTACAAATAAAATATAACTTTTTTCCTTAACAAGTTAGGTTCAGCTTTTGTCCGATTTGATTTGTTTACTTCTTTAAATTAACCATAAATTCTTAGTTCGGTTCGGTTCGGTTTCTTGAACTAAATTGATATACCATATTTCATGTTTATTTTATTTCAATTTATGGGTTGGTTCAATTCAATTTTATTTTTCATTTTTTCCCCCTCCCTATCCCTACTTCCACCAATACTAAAAATTTTAGGCTTAACCTCTTAGTCTTAAATATATCTAAGCCATTTTTGTTTGCATTTCTAGTACAAATACTATAGAACTGTAAAGATTATTATTATTCGGAGAACAACTGTAAAGATTGCTCAATCATCGGGAAGAATATATGTTATGTTCTGAATCTATTTTACCAAAAGAAAAAGAAGACGCGTTCAATCTGATTGCTTCCATCATAAAATATTGACCAGATGGGATTCCAAATGTCAATGATGAGTCATGGATTATGGGTACAATGCAATATATACCTTGTTTTGGACTTTATGTTGTTGTTCTTGTTCTTGTTCCATAACTCTCGGCGTGAGTGACAGTGACCGTGACAGTGTGCTTTTCTTTTCCAGCTTTACAATTTCAACGCTGCCCTTATCATCGTACTTCAAAGTTCCTTGACGCGCATTTTCGGGGGAATATCTCTGTTTCAGTGTCAATCAAAGCTAACAAGGAAAACTTATACCATGTACGATGTATTTCGGACAATTTGCCCAAATAAAAAATGTATTTCAAACTATTTGGAGCTTTGAAAATTCCACCTATAAAAAGAAAAGAGTAGATTCCGTTAATCAAATTTTAATCTATAGTTAGGCTCAACTTTATAATGATTTTTTATTATTGAATATATCAAAAGTAATATCTATTTTTTTTTAATATAAAAGTTAATTTGCTAACATTTTATAACTTAATAATATGAATGTTAATTTTTTAATTGGATGGATTGGAATCCAATCCTCCATCCTTATTATATTCACTACAAAAAAAAAGAAAGAAAGAAAAGAAAATACAGAATTTACTCTAATTATCCATTTTTTTCCCTCATAAATTGAGAAAGAGGAATGCTACTCAGTCCAAAATTGCAACCCAAATTCTTAACTGAAGCAATCATCTGCTTATATTTACACACTTAAGTGTAGAAAGCCTTTAGGCAAGATCAAATAGACTTTAATCATGTGATTAGAATTCTGTATATTTTCCTCATAAGAAATCAAAAGGATTCAAAAGAAGCAAAACCATGGCCTTCTTAATTAACTAGGAACCGTGTCAACTCTCAACTAGTTCCTACATGGGAGGTGAATTCTACTTTAACATGTATAGGATGCATTAAAATAACTATCCATCTAATTGGAAAAAAAAAAATAAAAGGAAAAACTTATAATGTCATTCACTTGATTGTCAAAATCCATTTTGTTTAACTAGATTTTAAAAAGAATTTATGTGATTTTATTATTTAAATACTGAAATCGCTATGAAAATTTAAGATATTGGATAATTGTTCATAAATCCTTCCATTATATGATGACGGTCCACTAATAGTCTATGGGGGCGAGATTAAGACCCTATAGGCTATGCTCAGTTCTTAAAGTTTTTTTGTTTTTTTGGGTTGTGGATTCATTTTGCTAACTTTCTCTTGTCATGTATTTTCTTATGCTATAGAGAGTAGAAGTTTGGATTTTGATCATTTTCTCAGGTATAATCGAATAAGAAAAGAAAAGAAAAGAAAAAGAAAAACCCACTTACTGTTATCATTCCCACTATTTTTGTACTCTACCTTACTCGAAACGGAATCTCTGGCCTCTGGGCATTTGCTAAACAAAACAAATAAAGAAAAATTAATTTTTTTTTTTAAATAACACGAGGGCATGAATGCGTTAACTAATTAAAAAGAGGCTAAATCCAAAGAATACATGGAAGTCATCACTCTAAGGAACGTGCATTGCATAATTGAAGTCATATCATTCTTTAAGCAAAAAATATTCATTTTCTCCTACTTTTCAATCAATTACGTGGCAATGCTCCATTGGTGCAATTATCATTATAACCTAATTGAAAAATTAATCATTAAATCAAACAATAACTTAACTCATTAATTTAATTTGGTTATCTTAATTGAGCGGCTTCCCAACATTATTATTTGTCGGTCGCATGCTCATGCTCAGGGCGGCCGACAATTTCATTGTGAATCAAAGTGTTTATGTTATACAATGGATAAAGTTAGGGCTTTGATTGGATATGCCCTTGTCAAAGGCAACATATACACCCTCTTGTGGGACATCATCATCTAATAATATTTTGTGCTTCGGGCTTTGAGTTTTTATTTCATTTTTTTAATTTTTAATCTCTCTCCTACTCTTTATGGAGAGAGGGTATATGGAATAAAAAGATCTTTCACCCATTAAAAGTTGAACTATAACTTGACTATGACGTGTTATAATTCTGTTTTAATGAAATTTATTTTGGCTATCTTGTTGGTTCAATCATATTAACGGATAATCTATTTATTTATTTATTTTTTCTCCACATATTAGTTAACCAATAAGTTTGGTTTTTGGGGAAATCTTGGGTAACAAGACAGTGCTTTATATCATATAATCTTGTTATTCTTATTTCAATTCTGCACAAATACCCTTTTATTTACCATTGATTTGGTGTCTGGACTATGGATCTAAAAACTTCACGTTTTGTAAGGGATTTCAATTTCACTTAGATTGTGTCTTTCGACTTTAATTAATCATTTCTATGTTTACACTTTTATGTAGAGGTAGGTTCAAGATCCTCATTTTCTTCTATAATATTAAGTGCTACGTTATATGCAAAAATATCATCGATGTTTGTTTTACTTCCATTCCATTGCATTTCCATTATGACATAATTTATTGAGATCTTATCATTTCAGGTACCTAAATTCCCTCTAGGATTTTATCAATTATGTCATGAGCTTTTACCTCTTCTAAGGGTTTTATATCCTCTTATTAACTATCTTTAGTATTTACTCCTTTTCTTTCTCGATGATTTTTATCCTGGAGTTGATTGGTCTCCCATGCTTTATACTCGTTTGCAGTAGTTGGTTGTCCTTAAGGGACAACAGTTCTAATTGGTGCATATAAGATTTAGTTACTCTCTTTAGGTTGGTAAACGTATTTGGCAATTTATTTGCTATATCTTGGAGATGAAAAATCTTTTGAACTTGAAGTTCACATTGATTCGTATGAGGATCAAAACTAGCTTTTTCCAGCTCTTTTTTTTCTAACGCAGCACGGAAAGCGTACACGAAACGAATCCAAATTCTAGGATTGGTCTCGCAAACAACAAATAATAAAGAAGAATTATTCCTTAAAGAAATCTCGATTGCACACAATCGACAAATAGAGAAACTCGTCTCTCAAAAGTGTTTTTGAATAATTGAATAAAAGCTAACCCTAAAATGACTTCACAACTATTTATACATTTGAGTAAAATGTGTAAAAATGGAAATAAATATGTACACGTGGAAATGGATATACGTATACACGTCCATTGTCTGGCAAGTACACGACAGTGTATATAGGCCGTGTAAGCTTCTAAAGGTATTTCTGGCGTAATACACGGTCGTATCTCCTGGCCGTGTATGGAGACCGTGTATGCTTCTGGGAGAAATCCAGACCGAATACACGGCCGTGTTACTGGCCGTGTATGGAGGCCGTGTATGCTTCTGAAAGAATTCTTAGCCGAATACACGGCCGTGCCTTTGACTGTGTATGAGGCCGTGTGTCTTTCTAGAAGTTCCCCTGACATGTTACACGACCGTGTAACCAACCGTGTATCAGCCTGTGTCTGCATCATTCTATCCCACCAATGAAGAACTCGACCTCGAGTTCTCATCGGGATATAGCGGTGTGTCATCGGGGTGGAAAAGAGATAAATCCACCACATTAAATGTACAAGAAATGTTCATACCTTTGGGAAGTTGTACAATGTATGCGTTGTCGTTTATCTTGCGCACTACTTCATAAGGCCCATATTTTTTTGGTTGAAGTTTCTCGTATTTGCCCGCAGGGAAACGCTCTTTCTAAAGGTAGACCATTACCTGATCGCCCACGGCAAAAAGTTTCTTCCGTCTATGCTTATCTACAGCCCCCTTGTATCGGGTGTTGGCCTCTTCTATCTTTCGTTTAACCTCCGCTGTGGTGGTTTGGCATTGTTCCGCCATATGCTTAGCAGTGACATCACCCACCATGTCCTTAGGTAATTTGATCAGGTTCAGGGCGTGTTGTGGCGTTTTGGTGTATACCACTGAAAATGGTGACCTTCCAATAGTTCGATGGACGGAACTATTGTAAGCGAATTCAGCTTGGGCTAGCGCTTGATCCCACTGCCCTGGCTTCTCACGGCAAATGCTTCTAATGAGGTTTCCGAGGATTCGATTGGTTACCTCCGTTTGACCATTGGTTTGAGGATGAGCTGTACTGTTGTAATTCAAAGATGAGTCAAACATATACCAGAGAGTCCTCCAAAAGTGGCTAAGGAACTTGCTATCTCTGTCGGAGGTAATGGACTTTGGGACCCCATGTAGGCGCACCATTTCCTTGAAGAATAACCGTGCGATTGCCCGTACATCAGCGGTCTTTCTATAGGGGATAAAGTGAGCCATATTGGAAAACCTGTCAACTACAACGAAAACAGAGTCAGCACCTCGTTGGGTACGAGGCAAACCAAGTACAAAGTCCATCGACAGGTCCTCCCAAATGTTCGCCGGCACGGGGAGAAGAGTATATAGGCCAGTGTTCTGGAATTGCCCTTTCGACACTTGGAAAATATAACACCTTTCCACAATTCTATACACATCTCTCCTTAATCGAGGCCAAAAATACCTTTCGATCACTGCAGCTAGGGTCTTATCTCTGCCCATATGTCCTGCCAACCCACCACCATGCAAGTTTTGGATAAGCTTTTCCCGTAAGGATGACTCAGGGATGCACAACTGATTCCCTTTCATTAAGTACCCATCATGAATATGGTAGTCTTCACAAGGTTCCCTGTTGGCACATTTAGTCCATGTTTCCCTAAAGTCTCCATCCCCTTCATACAGCTCCTTTAGCTTCTCAAATCCGACAATGTCCGCACTTAGAGTGAGTAGGACATCGGCTCTTCTACTCAGGGCGTCCGCTACCTTGTTTTGCACACCCAACTTGTGCATCAATCTGAAAGGAAACCTTTATAAGAACTCAATCCACCTTGCGTGCATGTCCTTACTGATCCGGGTTTGGCTACTTAAGTGTTTAAGAGCCACGCAGTCGGAATACAAGATGAATTCCTTTCCAATCAAGTAGTGTTCCCATACTTTAAGAGCTCTCACCACTGCATAGAACTCCTTGTCATATGTAGACCAATTCCTCCTGGCTTCACACAATTTTTCACTATAAAATGCGATTGGTCTCTTCTCCTGTGACAGTACCGCCCCGACCCCAACTCCACTGGTGTCACAATCTACTTCAAATAACTTGTCAAAATCTGGTAGCGCTAATACAGAGGCGCTACACAATTGTTTCTTCAAGTCTATGAAACTTGCTTCAGCCTCTACGCTCCATCGGAATTTACCTTTCTTCAAACATTCAGTCAAGGGTGCAGCGACACTACTGAAGTGTTTAATAAATCTCCTATAGAAGCTAGCCAAGTCGAGAAAGCTTCTCAACTCAGTAACGGTTCTTGGAATAGGTCATTTTCTAATCACTTTCACCTTCTCGTCATCCACCATTACCCCTTCACTGCTGACTATGAACCCAAGGAACAGTAGTCGTTTTGACATGAATGTGCATTTTTTTATATTGGCGAACTGTTTATTCTCTTTCAGTACAGACAAAACACATCTTAAATGCTCAAGATGTTCTTCCTCAGATTTATTGAATACCAAAATATCATCAAAATACACAACTATAAAACGACCATTAAAGGGTTTTAATACCTGGTTCATCATTCTCATGAAGGTGCTCAGTGCGTTACTAAGATCAAATGGCATCACCAGCCACTCATACAACCCCTCCTTTGTTTTGAATGCCGTCTTCCATTCGTCTCCAGGACGGATCCGAATCTGGTGGTATCCACTTCTCAAATCTATTTTGGAGAAGATAGTGGCTCCGCTCAACCGATCTAACATATCTTCGATGCGCGGGATGGGAAATTTGTACCCTATGGTAATCTTATTGATAGCACTGCTATCAACACACATCCTCCAGCTCCCATCTTTCTTGGGAGTTAACAATGCTGGAACCGCACATGGACTCAGGCTGTCCCGGATAAATTCCTTGTCCAAAAGCTCTTGGACCTTCTCCTGCAGAACCTCGGTCTCCTTGGGACTCATCCTATAATGTGGTAGGTTTGGGAGACTTGCTCCGGGCACTAGGTCTATTTGATGTTGGATGTCTCTCAAAGGCGGTATACCCTCAGGTAAATCATTGGGGACCACCTCCTTAAACTCCTCCAGTAGACTCTTTACTGTCTCGGGTACTTCCACACCACTCTCCTTTTTTCCAACTGCCACATCTTTTACTATGAGAGCATAGACCACCCATGACTCCCTTAGGTCTTCCACCAAATCTTTCTCCGATTGAGTGACGGTTAGGAAAGAACGACTCTCTGCTCTCTTCTCCTTCGAGCGCCCTTCCTTCTTCAATGGTGACAATGTATACCTCACACCCTCCTTCTCTAATCTATACACATTCTCCTTTCCCGTGTGTTGCGCGTTCACATCAAATTGCCACGGCCTACCAAATAAGATATGACAGGCATCCATGTCTACAATATCATAAAAGGCTTCATCGCGGTACTTCCCTATTGAGAATGGTACCCTACATCTCTCCTTGACTTCAATCTTCTCTGCAGCTTTAATCCACCCAATAGTGTACGGGTTTGGGTGCTTCTCGATAGGTAGCTGCAGCTGCTTCACAAATTCTCTTCCTATGATGTTTTTGCAACTTCTGCTATCGACTATTAATTCAAACAATTTACCATTAATAGTACGCCTTGTGCGAAACAACTGGTGTCGCTGTGTAATCTCTTTTTGTTTCGGGGTGAGCATCATCCGGCGAATCACATAAGTCGGTTCTGTAGCTTCTTCCTCCTCCTTATAATACTCTCCCTCTCCATCAGGTTCACAACAAATCTCCTCATCATCCTCCCTATCAAGGATATTTACGCTTCTCCTAGCAGGACATTCGTTTGACCGATGACCCGGTTGATTGCATCGGAAATATTTGCCCAAGATAGGCTTGGCATAAGGATTACTCTGCATCTGGGTCCCCTTAGGTTCCATCGGTTTCTTTCCCTCACTCTTCTCTTTTCTCTTGGCACTGTCATCAGTAGGCTTGTATGTAGAATTTTTACTTTTCTTGAATCTCGACTTGCTACACTACCTACAGCTTCACCGACGTACCCCTTTCTTCCTCATCCGTATCTACTACCCTGCTCCTGCAACATTAATTCAGCTTGGAGAGCTAAATTCTTCGCTTCTACCAAGGTCCTCACCATTGTAACTCCAATCTTATCTTTGATTTGGAGCTTCAGGCCTTCCACGTACCGCGCTACTTGCTGGCCTTCACTCTCCCTCAAGTCATTCCTTTCAGCCAGTCTCATGAACTCGGCCGTATACTCATGCACGGAACGTTGCCCCTGGCGGCATCGCTGATATTGTTGGAACAATATCTGCTCATAGTCCGGCGGGAGGAAATCATGTTGCAACAACTGCTTCATTCGATACCATGTTCTCACCGGATGTTTTCCTTCCCTTTGCCTCCTGCTCTGCAGCCTCTCCCACCATGCCGAGGCTCCACTCTTTAGCCTGCATGCCACCAATCTCACTCGGCGGTCTTTGGGAATTTCCATGTAGTCGAAGAATCGATCTACTTCCGCAATCCAATCCAAGAAGCCTTCGATATTAAGGCTATCGTCAAACCATGGAATGTCGACCTTCAGGCGGTAGTCTCCTCCGTCTCCCTGATCATACCCGCCACGGTTCCTCCGATAGTCACCGTCTCTATGATGGTTTCCGTGTTGAACTGGCCGATAACCACCACTTTTACCACCGCGCCCTCGCTGTGGTCTACCCCCATACGGGTCATCACTTTCCTCGTTGGAATCCTCATCCTCTACATGTCCCCACCTGTTCTCAATGACAGGTTGGATTATACGTCCACCAAATTCCTTCGCTGCATGTGGTGGATTCCTACCAACACCCCCAACCCTATTGGGGTCTACCGCTAAGGCGTCGAAACGCTTGATCAATTCATCAAGGTGCCGTTCCATGCGCCCGACCTTCTGATGCATCGCGTCAAACTCTGCCCTTGGAACCCATTGATGGTTTCCTTGTCATCTCGCATCTTGAACACCGTCAAGACCATGACCGCTGTCATCGCCTTGATGAGTTGACATCTCCACAGGAAATAGCCTTGCTCTGATACCAACTAACGCAGCGCGGAAAGCGTACACGAAACGAATCCGAATTCTAGGATTGGTCTCGCAAACAACAAAGAATAAAGAAGAATTATTCCTTGAAGAAATCTCGATTGCACACAATCGACAAATAGAGAAACTCGTCTCTTAAAAGTGTTTTTGAATAATTGAATAAAAGCTAACCCTAAAATGACTTCACAACTATTTATACATCTGAGTAAAATGTGTAAAAATGGAAATAAATATGTAAACATGGAAATGGATATACGTATACACGTCTGTTGTCTGGCAAGTACACGGCCGTGTATACAGGCCGTGTAAGCTTCTGAAGGTATTTCTGGCGTAATACACGGTTGCATCTCCTGGCCGTGTATGGAGACCGTGTATGCTTCTGGGAGAAATCTAGACCAATACATGGTCGTGTTACTGGCCGTGTATGGAGGCTGTGTATACTTTTGAAAGAATTCCTAGCCGAATACACGGCCGTGCCTCTGACCGTGTATGAGGCCGTGTGTCTTTCTGGAAGTTTCCCTGACATGTTACACGACCGTGTAACCAACCGTGTATCAGCCCGTATCTGCATCATTTTCTCCCCCATAACGTTGAAAAAAATTGACAATCAGCAAACCTTGCCATGAGTAAATCTCCTATTAATGGTTCTAGATATTTAATTATAAATGAAGATTCACAGCCAACATATATTCTTAACCTCCTTTGATGTCCCATCTTTACGTATTGTGGTGGAGAAATTGGAACATATAGCGCAGAGCAAAAAATTCTTAGATGAAAAATATTTAGCTCCTAACCATAAGCCAATGTATAGGGGAGTATTTATGATAACTTGTTATCTTGATGCGTACAAATGTTGCTACATGTAAAATAGCATATCCTCAAGAAAACGTAGGAAGTTTAGACTTCATAAGTAATGGTTTCACTATCAATTGGAGATGTTTAATAAATGATTCAGTAAGACCATTTTGCGTATGAACATGAGCAACAGGATATTCAACATTTACTCCAATAGATATGTAGTAATCCCTAAAGGCTTGAGATGTAAACTTGCTAGCATTGTCCATACGAATTGTCTTAATTAGATAATTAGGAACGTGTGCTAGCAAATGAATCATTTGTCTTAGTAATCTGGCAAATGCCAAATTGCAAGTTGATAATAAACATACATGTGACCATCTAGTTGATGCATCAATTAAAACCATAAAAGATTTAAATGGTCCACATGGTGGATGTATAGGTTCACATAAATCACCACGAATTTATTCTAAAAATGAAGGAGATTCAATCCCAACTTTAGCTAGTGACAACCTTATAATCAATTTGCCTTGAAAGTAAGTAGCACATGATAATTCATTAGATTGAAAAATCTTCTGGTTTTTCAATGGATGTGCACATGAATTCTTAATAACTTTTCGCATCATTATTGAACAGAGATGGCCTAACCAGTTATTGGCCCAAGCTATTGCTAAATTGTAAAATCATTCATAAACTTTTGGTTTACTATAAAATGAGGTTCAATCATTATAATATTTATGCAGTATAATCCAAAAGACAAAGCGGGTAGTCTTTTCAATACACGTTTCTTACCCTAAATGATAGATGTAATGCAAAAATACTCATTAATTTTTTTATCCATTATTTCAATATGATATTCATTCAAATGGATGTCTTTAAAGCATAATAGACTTCTTTGAGATTTTGAGGGAAATAATGCATTATCAATTATTTATCTTGTTCCTTTAGCTAGTAAGATATTAGCTTTTTTGGAGTCTTCAATTATTTTTCTATTGCTAGATATTTTATTGACACTGGTTTCTCCAATTGTTAATTGAAAAATAAAAATTTATCTTTCAATATGAAGTAATTGGATATATCTTTACTTCACATGTTGAATTTAGTCATATGGATATCCAACCTTTATATACAAATAAAATAAAACAAATAAGATATTTACAGTAAGTAAATATCAAAAATAAATTTATTATTATAACTTATTAGAAATGTAACATTGGAACATAAAAGACCATAAAAAAATGAAACAACAAAACTATACTAAGGTAGAAATAAGTAAAAAAATATAAAAAAATCATCCTTAAGCATTCCCATTACCAATCATAGGCTCCACCTTCAGGATAGACAGGAAAATCGGCAACATCCAAACGTGTCAAATCAATTTTGTCATTGTAAAATCATTTAGAACAAAATTTGTTTCGACATTTGCTTTGTTTCGATTTTAGCAAGTCTTGATAAGGTTCAATAAGATGTTTTACTGTACAACAGGTACAAGAACAATGACCTTTTATGCTACATTGATGACAAACATTCTCTTCAATATGTTTAATGACCCTCTTTTCCTTTCCTCGTATTTCTTTGTTATTTATCAACTTCTAGTGGTTCAATGTATTATTGGAATGATAATTAATATAAGTATATAACCACCATGATTATGATGACCCCTTCTGTGCCACGAGTACAACCACAAGCATAATTTTGAAATGACATTGCATTCACTTCTAGAAATGGAGCAGACCTAGGGGGTCCAGATTCTTGATTTTTCATTTATAACTTGTTATTTTGCTCAGTCACAAGAAGCTATGAAATCAGTTTGAAATATTTTTAAAGCCTTTTTTCACGATATTGCTGCTGCAAAAGCACTTTTATGGCATGAAAATTGGAGAATGTTTTATCAAGCATATCTTCATCCGTAATATTTTCTCTATATAATTTTAATTAAGAACTAATTTTGAATATAGTGAGTTATAATCATACCCAGATTTAAAATCTTGGAGTTGTGGGTGCATCCAATCATATCAAGCTTTTGAAAGGATGACCATCTTTTGATGGTTAGATCTTTCTTTCAAACTTTTCTGAAGATTAGTAAGATTTTTCATCGTATGATATTCGGTTTTTAATCTTTCATGAAGATGATGACGAAGAAAAATCATGACTTTTGCCTTGTCTTGATTGGATGCTTTATTTGCTTCTTTAATTGTGTTTCTAAAAATCATAGCATCTAAATGGATCGTAGCATCTAATATACGTGATATGATAGTTCTTGCTAGTAATATCAAGAACCATAGACTTAAGCTTTGTAAGGTTTGTCATGTTGATAACATAATATAAAATAAAATTTCCTGCAAAAGGGTGGAGAGATAAGAAATAATAAAAGAAATACATTATTAAAACGATCTTTATAAGGCATATTGAAGTGATTCATATAAATGAAAATATATGTTAATTATAATAAGAAATCATTTATATAAGAAAGGTGATAATGTACGATAAATAAATTAGGAATATAAGGAATGCGATAATTCTCAATAGATACATATAAATGGATATTCATAAGTAACTTTTTGTATATTTTTCCCAGTTTTTAAATTATCAAATAACTTTCGGACAAAATAAATTATTGACTACCCAAGTTCATTTTATGTATTCATGAATCCTCTTACCTAAAATAAAATATCCTTCCATCTCCTTGGACGTCCTCAATATACAGGGCATCTTTTGGTCCATATGTATTAACCCTCGTATTTATATAGATATGAAAGTTATTAATGTGTTGGGCAATGGTTGTTCGTATGAGCTACCCTACCTCATTCAACTTCTGAGAAATTTTCAAACCATGGATTTTCTGTCTACTTCTAATCCATACGTTTCATTGTCAAACCCCGAAGCAAATCGTCAGCTTTCACTCATCTAGAAAACCAAGCTTTAAATGTCGAATTGGGAAAAAGGGAAAGCAAGCAAATTCCAACTCATGAGTAACTCAGAAGCTCCGCTATCTAACGAGCACCAATGGCCGACTTAAAAAGCAATCTGTGTGTGATGTTGCTTTCTCCTATTTTGATTTGTATCACCTTTCTATCTTTATTATTCAAATATTTGTTTTTTAAATTGATGTTGAAATAATACCAAAAACCACGACTTCGGGGAATGAGTAAAAATTTAATGAAGGAGTAATAGACAACGATTATTGCAATCGGAAAAGTATCAAGAGTCTTTAAATAAACTAACAAAGGCAAATTCAATATTTTAGGAAGTTGATTAAATCTTAATCTTATGATCAAGGACTCAAGTGGATCATCCTAATGATTTTATTAGGAAGCTATTTAAGCGTAATTTTGAAAAATAATTACTAAATTTAGCAATCCCATTTAGAAATTTGACTATTCCTCTCTCTTTTTTTTTTTTCCTCCTGAAAAGTGTAACAAAATGAATGCTTTGCTACGACAAGTATACGTGCATTCATTATAAAATGTCCCATGTGCAACAATTTTCCTTCGTTCATGAATGTGAACTTGCCAATATAACAACAAGACCGTGGACTAGCATACATATGCTATTATTATATGAAAAATAGGATTCACCTTAATTAACTTTCTGAACTGTGATGCTTTTATTGACCTTCGATTCATGATTTCCCAATTCATTTTCACGCGAAGCATTGAGGCAATCGAAAAATCCTTCTAATAAGAACCCGATTCATATTTAACCTATTAGAGCATATAGTATTCGTATTATTTATAATAAGGACCCTTATGCTTTAATAGAGTTTGATACATTTTATAAAAGAATAATCCGTAATAAATGAAAAAAAAAAGATTTAGCGGTACTAATATATTATATATTTAGATAAATGACGTGTAAGTATTAATAATATTTAAACATATGATAATAATAATACATATTTTTTAAAAAACTACTAATTATATTTTTACGTATTAAAATTTTATTATTGTTTATTTACCATTAATTTTCTCATAATAAATAGACTTTTAACCGTGCCACCAAGAGTATCAAGTGTTAAGAGTTGATTCGTTTATTGATAAGTGAAATAGATAAAAGTAGTCATGATTCCTTAAAAAATGAAAATCAAGTTGCTTTCATCGGAAATAAGAATTTTAGCAGTTCAATTAGATTTGAAAATTTATAAATAAAAGAAGAGAGATAGTAATAATGGATAAATAATAGTACTGTAACTTCGAATTCTAAAATCACATAAGTAGGTACTAATGGTATATATTCTTCTGTTCAATGTATTATATATGTCATTACTCAAGCATAGTTAAAAATGTAAAATAAAATCTTGTGACCCTAAGAAAGCCTGTTTTAATTGTTAATAACATATAGATATTACTGCGGCTGCGATATCATTTTATTGTATTCAATATATTAATCTTTATAATTAGACAAAGATAAAAATAGGAATACATTTACATGTATGTCCTATACATGATATTTAACAGCAAATAAATAATCACAATGGTTTTGAATAACGCAGTAGCTGGATGTCCCTAATTGCGGTGGTGGTTCGTATTCGTATGGTGTAAAAGCAACAAAGGGTAAAAGATAATTTATTTCCTTCTTGATTAAATAAATAAAGAGAAACGTTGACATTAATGGGATATATCTAAAGGACAAATGTAAATGGATAATTACGTAAATGCCTTTTATATTTGTTTTATGTGCTTTTTAATTCTTTTTTTTTTTTAAATTGAGTATTTGGAATCTCAAATTTTAAAGAAAAAACAAAAAACATTTTTTTTTATGCACTTACTCTTTTACCCCTAAAATAACAAGAACTAAAAGAAAAAAAAAACTGTAAATAAAGAGTCTCAGTAGGAGTGTTTATGTGCGTATTACATGGGTATCGTATTGTACTTGAATTTAGAGAAGCAATTCAAAAATGGTATGTGATGGGATAACTAGAGAGAGAGTGGCAAGGAAGAGGAACAAGTAATCTCAAGCATTTTGACTATACAAGTGATAGATAAGGAAGTTAAGGGGACCTCAAGTATCAACCTTACAGTTCTTGAGCAACAGAGATTGTTTTTTGCCTGATCTTTGAGAGTAGAAAATTCTTTGTGGAACACTGTTTCTTTAATCTTTAGAATCCGAGAAAAAAGTTCCCTTAATGAGGAGGAATGATTGAGTATTTATAGACTTTTGGTTTGATGATATCTGTTAAATCATTTTAGCAATTAACGAACGAGATGTAATCTACTCAATTTAAGGTTATCTTAATAAACTTACCATAAACTCAAAATTAGTAGCTTTCCTCATAAGTATATAAGCTTGTTTGAGAAATGTTGGATGCAGATGGATCAGTCCAACGATTTTTGTTCCAAACCTACTAAGCCAATTCTCTCTAAGTTATTTTAATAATTGGACTAGATTCATTAAGCTTTATCACCTAACCTAATGAGTTAAGCCAAATAATTAATGAGCTTAACCCAATATATTTACATACTATTTTTAGCCCTTCACAAACACTAAATATAGCAAAACATTAAAAAATTTAAAAGGAAAAATGTGAATTTTATCTTTTATATTTTCTAATTATATATTTTTTTCTTAATTTTTTAAATTCTTTGTTATTTTATTAAGGGTATGATAGTTATTTAAAAGTTCAAAAATATTTATTTAAAAAATTTAGAAATTTTAGTACTTAGTTTTAAAATTAAGATAATTAAATACATTTGGTACGGATGTAAATGGATATATATCAAATCTATTAATTCCTAATATAATCCAACATACCCAATTGAATGCACATGAACAATATATTGATTTTTCAAACATATCATGAAAAACATCCCCAAAATTAAAATATTAATCTACATAGCGTGCCAACACGACATAAAATTTACATTTCTAAGGTATCGCATGTCCAATACAAGGCCATGGTGGTTGGTGAGAGCGAGTAGTCTCTCCACCAATTTTCATGCCCTTCTTTATCTTCTTTCCCTCTTTCACTCCGCGTAATTCTTAAAAACTACTCTCCAAGTTTTCTGTGCCAAAACACAAAACACTTCTTTAGTTCCTTCTCTCTCTCTCTCTCTTTCTCTCTCTCTGCTCACTCTCTTTTTTCTCTCTATAATGAGGAAGTTGTGTCCTAACTATGATAGGGAAGATGGTCTTGAGACAGTTCTGGAGGTACCAATTCCTGAAGAGATGTTTGCATCATCCAATAAGAACAAAGCATGGAAAAGTGTGAAACATTGGATGAGATCAACTAGCGAAAAGTCAGCAACACCGCTTACGGAGTTTCTCGGCGGTGGCCGGAGCACCGATATCCAACTCTTGCTTGGTGTTGTTGGTGCTCCCTTGGTTCCTCTGCCCATTACATGTAAAGATAACCCAGTTAGCAAGAATTTCAAGGATCATCCCATTGTAAGTCGACACTTAATAAAAAAAACACACATAATATTATCATATCAACACAAATACAACGGATCTTTCTCTGTTCTGAAATTATAAAAGTTGAGAATATTTGCACAATAGGACATACATGATAATGTGATGTAATGATTCTTTATGCGAGTGAATCATACTAGACTATGGTTTGGGTAAATATTCTATTTTTATTAAGAAATTCATTTCAGTAGTTGAGTTTTCATGATGATTCAATATGGGATTGCAATGTCATACCATGTTGTGGGACTTTGTATAATAAGAATTTTGAGAGTTAATTTGACAATTATATATATAATATATGCTTCTTATTAGGAATCTTCAATGGCGAGATATATAGTACAACAGTACATAGGAGCATCAGGAGGCGATGCGGCATTGAATTCTATAGAGAGTATGTATGCAATGGGCAAAGTGAAGATGCTAGCATCTGAGTTTAGTGTTGGAGATGAGAGCTTAAACAAGAAGGTGAAGGTGAAGCAATCGAGGCATGGTGGCGGTGGTGACGACGGCGGCGGTGGCGGCGAGATGGGCGGGTTCGTGCTCTGGCAGAAGAGCACTGACGTTTGGTGCCTGGAACTGGTTGTTTCCGGCTATAAAATAAGTGCCGGAAGTGATGGGAAGGTGGCTTGGCGGCAGACACCATGGCACCATTCTCATGCGTCTCGTGGGCCCCCTAGACCACTTAGACGGCTCTTGCAAGTGGGTACAAACTTTTTTTTTCTTCTTCTTTTTATTATTTATTTATTTTTGAAAATATTTCCCGATTGCAATATTTGAAAATCATTGTTGGTCATATTTAGATTTTTATACTTGGAAAATTATATGGAGAAATTTAGCAGATAAGATGGAAAAGATTGCACCAATAGCATCATTAAGCCAATAGTGGATGATATTTTATTTTTTGTACTTAGTTTAGTTTAGTTGGTAGAAAAGCCAATGTTAACAACCTAAGGTAAAAGGGGATAAATGTTTGTTACTAGGTTCTAATCCTTCATTTCCTTTATTTATTTTATATTGGTTGATTATACTATTGAGTTTTTCTAAGATGTGTTTTGTGTTTTTGGAAACTGTTATGTTCTTCTTGAATGGGAATGGTTTTCTTTTGAAAAACAAAAGAAAAATTAGGTAAATAACTTATAATGATGGAATTTTGCTGAAATATTATTGACAATTGGGAGTTTTTATAATTAATTATGATAGTTTTTCTAATACGAAGCATGCATGGTGTGTTGCCCTGTTTGGCTCAAAGGATGGTCGGATGGATGAGTTAATTAATGCAAGAAAATCGACCTCAATACATAATGATGGCCCACTTTTAGGTTTATCTTCATTGAATTATTTTGTACCAAACCTAAGATTACCCTGTTCTTAAGTAGTTGCAGTTGTACTTGGAACTAACGCAATCAGCGGAGCACCATCTTCATGTTTCAAACCATTCATGTTCTGTTCCCACTCAACAGTTTTTTCAGCACTTAAATATTGCCCCATTGGATATGTCATTTGAAATAGAATGAGATTAAAGTTGCATTGCAATAAGTCAACTCAACTACATATTACACGAACATATTACAATCATTAATATATAGTTTATAAATGTAATAATACAGTAAATATTTAGCCATAAAATCAAATTTCAGAATCACATGAATCAATAAATTTAACATTTAACTTATTACATATATATATATATATACAAACTTCGGCAAGAATCAATGAATTCGACTGATTAATCTTCTTCTACAAATGGTAATGAATAGGGTCTTGATCCAAAGGCGACGGCAAATTTATTTGCGAGTTCAACATGCGTTGGAGAGAAACCGATAAACAGCGAAGATTGCTTCATCCTAAAGCTTGATGCTGAGCCATCCACCCTAAGGGCAAGAAGCAGCAACAACGTAGAAATCATTAGGCACACGATATGGGGCTGTTTCAGCCAAAGAACAGGCCTCCTAGTACAACTCGAAGACTCCCATCTCCTAAGAATCAAAGGCAAGGAAAACGAGAGCATTTACTGGGAAACCATCCATGGAATCACTCGTCCAGGATTACCGGGCCCTCGACGGCATCAACATCGCGCACGCGGGTCGGACGTCGGTTTCCTTGGTGCGTTATGGGGGGAACTCGGAGGGACATACTAGGACTAGGATGGAAGAGTCGTGGACTATAGAGGAAGTGGATTTTAATATAAAGGGCTTGTCAAAGGATTGTTTCTTGCCACCGGCTGATTTGAAGAAAGAGGAGGAAGGTGGGTGTGGAATGTTACCTGGTGATAATAACACAAGGTTGCCGTTTGGATTCCGGTCGGGTTGCGCTAAATTTAGTTCGACCAAAGTGGTGGCTCTGGATGTTGATGATTCGTTAGACAATACAGAAGACGATGATGAAGACGAAGACGAAGACGATGTCGAAGGGATGTAAATCTATTTACTAAGTTCGGTATGGATTCTTGTGTACATAAACTGTATTATGACAAATTGGTGGCTCTTGGAGCCTAGGTTTAGATCAATTAGCTCTCGAAAATCAATTTTAGCTTTGCAATTTTATGATCATTTTGAAAGAAAGATCCCATTCATATGCTAATGGTGTAAAATACCCTTGAAGCTTGAGAAAAAAAGGACAGTGGATCCATCGAATTGTGTACTTAATATTTATCAGTAGCAAAAGAAACACTTGTAGTGTCATTTCAAAAACATCCTAGTACTATACTTCTTGCTATATACAGGGCACTCTGTTCCTACCTAAAAATTCATTAATCTTTGGCTTTTTCTTAATATGCATAAGAATTGATTCAATATGATTATTAAATATCATCATGCTCGTATTTCCTCCAATCTTATGATGTTGCACGAAGACTCCATTAAAGGATACGACTTAATATAAGACCAAAGAGGAGAGGCATACACTTGAAATATGAAATTCTAGTACTGAAAGCTGACTAGAACCAGAAAGGCACCCAAGGAATTTCAACCAACAAACATCCATAACATAATCTCAATAAAGCCCAACAGAATAAAGTTTAAAACGTTATATTACAAAACCAAAGAAAGGTTTCACTGATTAGGATACATATACCGTTCAGGACAGTGTTCATAACACACTTTCTTATTTATAGCCACACATGCACTCTCATAAACATAGTATACAGGTTACAGATCAACACTAGAACTTCTTTTTCTTGCCCTTAGACTATGAACGTTACTAAAAGGCAAGATTTAGCCGGAGATGTCAACAGACTTAATCTGAGGAGTCTTCCCTTCAACCTTAGGAACAAAAACAGTCAAAACCCCACAGTCCATTTTAGCTTTGACTTCCTCCATCCTCGCATTCTCAGGCAACCTAAACCGCCTCATGAACTTCCCAGTGCTCCTCTCAAGCCTATGCCACTTATCAGTCGTCTCCTCTTGCTCTCTACTCCTCTCTCCGCTTATTTGCAAAACCCTACCATCCTCAACCTCAACTTTGACTTCCTCCTTCCTTAGGCCTGGTAAATCAGCTTGGAACACGTGTGCTTCTGGGGTTTCTTTCCAGTCTATACGAGCGTTGGCTATGGCTCTTGTTGCTTCTGATGTAGTAGTAGTAGTAGATGGAGATCCAACGTTGGAGAGGGAGAACGGGAAGCCTTCAAAAGGGTCCCATATGTCAAGGGAGAAAGGGTCGAAGATGTTGCTTCTGCGTCCAGCGAAGAAACTTGGTACCAGAGACATGGTGTTTATGTTGTGTTCTGTATGTGTTTTGTGCTGTACGACTGTGGAGCGTAACTCGCCCTGCTTGGACAACTCTATAAGGAAATCTAGGAATTTCGTGTCGGTTCCATGAAGAGAGAGGTCGTGAGGTATGAATACACGTTGCACGTGAAAGCAGAAAGCTTACTTATCTGGCACCTTCTTGTGATGTTAGTATGTATATTTGGATGGGACTTCACACGTTTCTAGGTGATCCAACCCGGATCCATACTCACACTTTTGGCTGGAGTGTTTAAAGCTTTTTTTTTTTTTTTTTTAATGAATATTCTTATATATCTATATTCCCAAATCTTATTGTATTTTCATTATTATAACTAATATTTATTAAAATAAAAAAATATATTTCATATATATATATATTTTATTTTATAGACATGGCTAAAATGGCACAAAAAATGTTAAAGTAATATTGGTTTAGAATCACTTAGGTAGCGTTTAGTTTATAAAACTAAACAGTATAAAAAGAATTGGACAATACTATATAAAAAGAAAAATATACTATAATGTTCTTGTATCACGTTTGGTTTACGTAGCATAGTACACGTTTTTTTTTTTGATGATGTCAAGTATCTTTGGCATTAATATAAAAACTCATTGAAAGAGTTTTAAAATTAATATAATAATAAAAAGAATAATGACAGTATATGATTATTTTTTTAGTTTTGAGAATATATTCATTTTGTTTAATGAAATAAATTTTTATATCATTTAATAGATAGTATAAAATTTTTTAGTTTTGACTAATAACTTAGTTCAATATATAAGCCAAATAGAGAACCAAAATTTTTATTAAGTTCAGTACTATAAAATTATAATAAGCATCTTAATTGGTGAAATAAAAAAAAGTTTTAGAGTTTATTAGCTAATATCCATGTTGGCAGCTGAAGCTCACAAAGTTGGACCCAAATCCACCCACTTAGCTTGCATGCATATCTGCATCATCATTAGGGCTCACTAGATTGTTTGGGCCATCTTTGAGCTCATTATGTTCTGTCCTAGTTTTCCCTCTCTTTAATTATTTGTGTCCAATTGAGATGAAACAGACCTCAGATGGGGGTTTTTTCTTTCCCCAATGCATCTCCTCCCCACCACCCATCCCCCCACCCCTACCGGGTGGGTAAAATGGCTCCATTATATTCATTAGGAATGAAAAAAAAAAGAAAAAGAAAAGATTATCATCTACACATTACATTATCTTGAACATCATATGCAACACTACCATGTACAACATTATCTAAATAATCCATAGATACAAACATTTTTATTTTTTGGATAAATAGATACCATGTTGGTGCAGAAGCTTCAAAATTTCCCTTGGTGGATGAACAAAATTTGGTCTTTTGTCATTTATTGTTACATTCTTGTTGGAAAAAATCTACTACTGTAACTCTTTTGGAATTACCTTAATCTTCCTCTCCAAGAGGAGGGAGAACTTTTCTCTATATATCAACAAAATATTAAAATATTTAATATTCGAATTATCAGAATTTGAGATACTTCTCTTGAAAGATGTTAAGTTAATTTATATTTCCTTACTCTTCTTCTTCTTCTCCTTCTTCTTCTTTTTATAAACTCATGTTTAGAGTTGGAAATGTGGATTGAATGGGCCAACCTGCCTCAACTCATGTTGGCTCGTGGGTCAATGTTAGCCAGCTTGCTTTAGCCTATAACAAAAGTAGGTAGAATATGGAGGCCCAACCAGCCTTGCATAGGCTTGTAGGTTAGATGGGCTAACTCACTAACCAGTAAAATCGTAATAATTTATTTTTATTTGAAAATTATATATTTTCAAAATGATAATATACTCTTAGTTCTTGACAATATATATGTCATACAATAATTAGATAAACCAATAATTACTAAGTATAAATGTGAATAAAAAAAAACTTAAATCTCATATGATAGAGAACAAAACAACCCTAAACCATAATAAAGCAAATATAGCAATTATCACAAAGTCTTTTTTCACTAATTATACAAAAAAGTCAATAATAAAGGAAAAAAAAAAGCTACTAAAACACACATCACTGCTTCTCATTCTTTATATATTTATCAATTATCTTCATCATCACCAACAACCAAATTCAAGTCCTCCTTTGATGAAGTAGTCTTAGTGTCTTCTTCTTCATCTATAATTCACCAAATCACACATATAATTAGATGTTAAAAGCTTACAATAATACATTACAAGAAAATATTACCAAAAGAAGAAAAAAAAAACCTTTATAAGCAAATCCTTACAATCAATTATGTGTACAACTTAAAGTTTCCACATTTGTAGGGAGCATAGAATTGCGGTACTTATTAAGAATATGTGTGGCAATACTGAAAGCTAACTTAGATACTATAGTAGTAATTGAATGATATGAATCAAAATCCGATAAGACCTATCATTAGGGCAAGAACTAAAGGAATTCAAATTTTGGCGATGAGGGCCCATTTTGAGCAGATCGACCCCGGAATTATTTATAAATTAACCTCTTTTCTATTATTCTTGTATTGTGTTTTCCAACAGGCACAATTATCATATTTTATAGGGCAATGGACAAACTCCCTCAGACTCAGCTTGTGGGTTATCCATGGACTGACCTGAACCGGCGATGAGTTGGGCCGATGAATCCTATAGAAGACCGGCATCTTGAAGACCAATTTCTTTTATCTATTTTTCATTTGCATGGACTATTTATGTTGTAATCATTTTGGAACACTTTTATTTTTCTTGTAATTTTCATTTAGGACTAGCCACCGTAAAAATGGCAAACTTGTAATTTTGACCATTTTCTAACCTTAGGAGTAGCAAGTATAAATACTTGCTTAGAATAGGGTTTGGAGAGGCCATTTTTGCAGAACAAACATAGCACTTTCACGTGTGGAATTAGGGTTTATCCTAGTTCAAAAATCTCTTATCAATTTCAACCCAAGAATTGGAATTGTGGCGAGTGCGACAAAGGAGAATTGTGAGTCATATCGATTCATCTTTGTTGTTTTTCATTTCTTCTCTAGTGAGTCATATCTAGGATAGATTTGAATTTTTCTTGGACTTATTTGTGATTGTAATTCATGGACAATTATCTTGTAAGGTTGATTGTTCATTTGAGATTGAATGCTCTTTAGTGGTGGCGTGAATTGGAATTGTTGGAAGAGGATATTTCATGGTTTTGTGTCTTTCTTATTCATCCTTTTCACGTGAATTTCAGTTGGTCTTATTGTTGTTTAGTGAAATTGATCATTGGTGGAAGTTGATTGCATCTTTGAATCATTGGATTTCATCAATTTTCCATTAGGGTCACGCAATTTCCTAGTTCGATTGGATCGGTTTGATTGTGACTTGAGGTTTGATTTCTTTGAGTCATTTGATTGTGCTTAAACTTGGTTTTGAGCACATCATTGAATATTGAGCACATCAGAGGCCATGATGCACAAATCAAGATACCTCTGGCTTTGAGTCTTCTAATATTGTAATACATCCAATTTTGAACAGAAGTTTATATCCATTACTGGCTTATCTAGATAAAGATTTGAAGAAGACTTACAAGAACTTTGTACTTCTACTTGGTGGTACTCCTACATCACCAAGGAAAAAACTAATTAAATATTGATATATAATACAAAAAATATCATTAAAAAAATAAATAAAGTTATTATTGAACTTACATCTAAAGTAGCAAAATCAATCCTCAAAATTTTTCCAATTCTCAAGTTTTGTGTTGTTGCTCCTTTACCTCCATCTCTAAATGTGTCTTGACCTTGAGAAGATGATCCAACTTGAAGACTTCTAGATATGTGATTTATTTTGCTCTTGTCATATTCTCAAAAGAGTTGATATAACTTGCTCTCTATGTTAGCCAATTTCTCTTCACAAGTGTGAGGATCAATTTTATTAAAGGAAAACTTAAAAAACTTAAACTTCATCTAATGATCAAGGATTGCTTCCAGTGTAAGGACAATACTATATTCTTTCTAATGTTTATCAAACTTTTGTTTCATTTTAATACATATCTCTCTTATGAAATGATCTTCACTATTGAAATTCTCATTCAACAAATAATCAATTCTCTATACTTGCAAGAAACATAGGTTTGAAGTTGGATACGAGGAACTAGACATCAAATTGGTAATAATATAAAAAAGGGCTTAAAAACTTGCATATCTTCTCTACTCTTCCCCACTCATTCATTAGTGGACAATACTTATAATGAGAATCGTTTAATTGAAGGCAAGAAAAAGCGCATCGATACCTTAGTACATTATCAAACATACGGTAAGTGGAATTCCATCTAGTAGCTACATCCAAGCGCAAGCCAACACTAGTATTAATGTCGCCAACTTGTTTGACACACTTCAAAAAATGTTTCATTCTACCCTTCGAGCCCTTAACATACTTCACACTCTCCTTTATTTTATGCAAAGCTTGATTAGTTACTGTTAACCCCTTTTTAACAATCAAATAAAGAATATGGGCACAACATTTAATATGAAAAAACTCATCACCACATAACAAACTATTTTATAAGTTGAGTCGCTTTTTCAAGAAATCTTACATACAGTTATTTGTGGATGCATTATTCAATGTAAGAGAGAATATCTTTTTATTTATGCCTTATTTTTTCAAACATTCAAATACTTTCTTAGATAGCTCAAAACTTAAGTGAGGAGAGGGCATTTTACAAAAAGAAAGAATTTTATTATTGAGTTTCCATTTCTGATCCATAAAATGACCACTCAAACAAATATATTCTTCACTAGTGGAAGTAATCCATACATTAAAGGTAAAAAAAAACTCTACCATGAATGTTTTGCAAAATTTGTTTCAAATAATCCTTTTGAGTCAAATATAAATTCCAAACATCTAATATAGCAGTTTGTCTAGAAATGGGCTTATAATCAAGATTGTATAACCTTATAAATTGTGTGATCTTCCTATATTCAACCAATGAAAATAGAAGTCTAGTTTAGCCGTTTAGGAGTTTTTGTTAAAGAAGAGGTAAAGTTGGAGCAAAGGAGAGGAGGGATTATTTTTGTTTATTTGTTTTGTAACTTTTGTTCCAACCAGATGCCAACTAGAAGGTCCAGAACTAGCCAAAGATGGAATGCTCTCTCAATTTTTTTTTTAAATAATTATGAGGACCAATGCGGGCCAACCTGCCCTACATTGGGTTGGCTTACATTAGCCCGTGGGTCATGCAGGGCAAGTCCAAAAGTCTATAACTTATGTGGGCTTGATTTTTCTAACCCAACTTGCAATTTTTTGTAGGTTAAATGGGCACCCTCATAACAAAATCAATAATAAAAATAAACTTCTTCTTTCAATTGTAGTAATTGTTATAAGACATTTTTTTTCTTCATTTATAACAAAGTAAAACTTGCAATACCATAATAAAGAACCGCAAAGTTCTTAGTAATATATAAAGGGGATTTTTAACAAGCATCTAAGCAATTGTAAAAATGCAAACTATCTAGGGGGTACAATGAGAAATCACTTGTATTTATAACGTATTTCATAATTATTATTTATATTTACATGACATTTGATTTGTTGGAAATGTAAAAAGTTGCATTAATCTCTTGAACTAGGACCTTTACTCATCGTATGCAAGGAAATGCCTTTGATGTTGATAAAGTAACCTCGAACTAAATAATGCAATTATTGGTATGTCCTAAAGTGTTGATAGGATAGTTATGAGCTAAAACGAGATCATGGCTTTCCATATCTTATATAGTAGGGTTAGCAATTCAATGCACAATTGATATGACACAATTTTTAGTGCATTTATGTAAGAAAAAAAAACTATTAATAAATGGATCGAACCCATTCGGACCTATTTATAAATGCATTCGGGTTCTGGTTTAGCATCCAAACCTGTTCATAGACATATTTAACCTGTTTAAAAGTAGAGTTATTATCATTTTCTTTTTAGTTCCTAGCCTAAATTTTAACCTAATTTTAATTTAACTATACTAGAAATCTTATATAACTAATAATTTGGTGCTTTATTTTGTATTTTTATTTTAGTTTTATGCTTTTTGCAATGTTTCTAAGTAGAATTTTAAGGATTTTAATAATTTTACTTATGATAGAGAGTTTTTCAATATCAACACTAATTTAACGCATCAATATAGTGTAGTAAATAAATTATTTATTTTGTTATGTTAATATTAAACTTAATATTTTCTTTTGTCATATTATGGTTCACTATATTTAAAAGTTTAAGTAATTTATTTTTTTAAAATTTAATTTTATAAAGGCTTTTGTTTTGATTATTTTAATAGACATTATGATTGTGGTAAAATTATTTACATTTTTTTAATAAAAAAATGGTTTTAATCATAATACAAAACATATTTATTAAACAAATTGGATTATAGATTTAAATTTTCAAATATGATTAATAAATCATTCATATTATGAATTAAAAGATTTTAAATATGGATACGAAACACGGCATATTAACAAGAATTATCGGCCACAATGTTTAAGCGTTTAAGAGTTGACTCTAATAGCTTCCATAAACCAATAGAAAGAATTGATTTAGTGATGATCGGACATGCAATAAGCTCATTAAGATGACAAGAAAGAAGAGATCAAACTATAAAAACGAATGACTTGCTCCAAATCACACGTCCAGTTCCTTCCTAAAAAATCAAGCTTTTATCGTGGAGAATATATCACAATTCACAATAGCCAGGCAACGGTAGCCAAAAGTAAAAGAGCAGTAACATTATTCAAAATGCCAGCTGCCCGAGATGTGATGATCCTAATGAGGAATTACAGCAGGTTTTTAGAGATTGTCTCCATTAAAACAAAATGTATAAGAATTGGGAATCGACAGAGATGGAAGGACATGGACAACATATAAACTTTCTTGAGTGGGTTAGACTAAATTGTCATGTAAAGAGAAGGCTTTGACATTTTAAATCTACCATTTTCTTTGTTATTTAGTTTCATGCCGACATTCTCTTTAGATAGAGAAATCAAAACCTTAGTCTTGGTCAAATGGTCTCCTCCTATGGAGGGATGACTTAAACTGAACACACGTAGTTCTGTTTTTAACTGTGACAAGACAAGCAATAATGGAAGGAGTAACCAGAGGTAAAAAAAAAAAAAGGAAGATGGATTTTCGGCTTAATTAAGAAAATTGGCAAAGTAGATATTTTAACCATTGAACTAAAGGTAGAATTCATTGTTTGCAAAGAGAGGTGCTAAATGTAGAGAAAAATGGTTGATTCTACTACAACAATACCTTTATTAAAGTAGTAACATGAATTATAAAACCAAGTTTCACAATGTTACTATAGTTTGCAGTGAAAAATTATCCCTCCTGAAGGAAGGACGCATGGGGCATTAGAGAAAGAATAAACCTCGTAGTAAAAAATAAAGTAAAATATACACTTTATTTATCTTCCATTAAAATAACAGAAAATATTTAATATTTAAACATTCTACAATATTAATGCAAAAGACAGCCATGAATAGTATTACTATGAAACTTTTCTTAGCATTTTAGTGCCTTTAACTTTTCTTCTAGTTAAAACTTTTACAATGGATTAAATTTGATTTTTCCTTCCTATATATTTGTAATATATATCACAGTGGGAAAAAAAAATCCTTCTATGAAAAAAAATATTATCCTTCAAATGTTTGTATTGAGCAATGCTGCGGCTACTATTAATATAAAATTATAAATTACATTGATAGATATTTGTAATAATGTTGGTATAATTAATAATTATATTATGCAATACGTATTCTTACATTATATTATTTTATATAATATATGTACTGTATTATTATATATATGAATATAATATTACATCGTTGTCATGTATTCAAAAAGTTTCAGAACGCCTGACAGGAGTGAAAGGTAGCCGTAAAGCGTGGCATTGACCAATTGTTATTTGTCAGACGTCTAAACCACATAAAAAAAAAAAAAATTGATTGCGCTTTCGTGTGATACGGATGCTTTAAAAATAATAAATAATCAATTTCTTTTTTCTTTTTATTTAATATTGTGACTAACAGATGATGTATCCTATAATATGGGTGGCTAAAAATATAATAATTATCTGTTATAATTAATGTACAAAAAATACATTTTTAAAATTTGACAATTGCTCTCATGGAGAGCAAAACATCCATCAATAAATAATGGAGTTGTACTTTATGGTGAGCCGTTACTTTCAAAAGTTAGATGGATAGAAGTGGGGCTGTGAATGTGTATTGTGGGCAATGATTTATGCAAGTAAATATTTAATTTTAGTAATTTAATTAATATTTAATTTTTTAAATGTATCTAAGATACTAAAAATTGTCTTATAGCTTTAATCATATAGATAATAGATGTAATGAATCTTTTTAAATGGTATCTCTTTTAAAAATTAAATTTAAAAAAGGCACAAGAAATGCATTTTTAAGAAAACTATAGAAAACATATACTAAAAATGTGCCTTCAATATATTTATAGTAAATGTGCATTTTTAGTATACACCTTCATTATTACACCAAAAATAAATACTTTTCAAACAAACATAAGTTATTTCTCAACCTAAAAAGTTAAAGAGAGTACTCTCTACACCTTTAAATTCTACTCTTCCCCATGAGCTTCCTCAACTCAAATTATTCAAATCTTTTAATTTCATCCACTAGTAACTCGATCAAAGCATATTTTGGTACGTATTCTCATTTTTAAATCGAAATTTTCTCTACATTGTATTCTTTTTCCTCATTTTAGAAAACCCTAAAATATTAATATTGTGATTATCTATAGTGAAATTTTTGCAAATGTTGCTACTTGTTGTTAGTTTGTAGTATGTTATAATTGATCTATATAAATTTTATAGCACATAACATGTGGTAATTCTTCTTTTAGTATGTGAAATTCTTGTGCACTATATGCGTTTGACAAAATGTCTCAAAGGAGTTTAAATGCTCAAAAGATGAATATTGTGATGTGGTGTGAATGTTAAGTAATTGTTATTAATTAGTTTTTTAAATTAGCTGATCGTTGATCTAAGTGTAGTGAGGGTTGAGATAATGCATAGACACTCTATTTTTTATGGAGGCAATGTATCTTATGTATTGATGGCAATTAGAGATGATGATGATATGGAAAATCTAATCGAAATGACCGAATCCTTTAGAGAGTGGTTTACAACAGTTGTATGTTAATATATTTGAATAATTGGGCGCGCCTTTTGAACAATAAACATTTTAATGAAATAGGTATACTCATTTAACACCACATAGGGAAGAGATGATAATTAAACCGTTAGTGTATAAAGCGTATGATCTAACCCCTATGCAAGAGCTCCCATGCGATGATGGAAATGAAATAGACAAAGTTGCTACTCTAGTTCTCTAAAGACTAGTTACACTTGATCTCTATACGGTGTGTGTGGGGTTAGAAAGGAAAACTGACATTGAAATGTGAATAAGTGTTGAGGAGGAAAGTTCTAAAGAGGATGAAAGTTTGGAGAGGTATGTTTTTATAATTATAGTAAATTTATTAATACTTGCAATATTTAATTCTTTTTGAGTTTTTACTATAGGAGGCCTATCCAATGCAATCACAACTGCTTTTTAATTAGCTTGACAAAGAAACTATAGTGGACACATATAGAAGACCTTTAAGGCCAAGCATTGTAGCTTGATTGTCAATATATTGTTGCTTATTCCTTTTTCATTTTTTTTTAATGAGAAGAAAGTGATAGGAACAAGTGGCTCCCTTAAATCTAGATGCTACTCAAGAAAGCCAAAGCAATCCCTCTCTCACAAGCCTAGTGGTTTAGGCTTCTTTTGCTCCTACAAAGCTTAATGAGGGCCCTATTCCTTATGTTTTAGCAAAGCTAATTCTTTCCCAAGAGAATAACACATTTGACATTAGAGGTACCTTTTAGTATAGGGTGGCTCTTAGGAACATTAACAACAAATCACATTTAGGGTGTTCACTTTTCAATGCACCATGACAAAGTAATTTGAGACCAGTAATTCATTCTTTGAACACACATGATTGTGTCGATGTTGCTGAAAATAACTTAAAGAATGCATTAAGAGATGGCAATTTAGATATTGAGGTAATTGACTCAAGGGGATCAACCACTTCTTATTATACCACTAAGGGATCCTTGGAAAATGAAGATTTGACTTGCAAGGACCATAGATTATTTATTTATTTATTTTGGTTTGGAGTAGTGAAAGTAATTGGGACTCTTGTTTTGTATAGTGAAGTTGTTGAGGATCCTTTCTTTTTCTATTGTATAGTGAAAGTATTTGAGACCCTCTTTTTGTGTTGTGAAATACTTGGGGATCCTTTTTGCTTAATAGTGAACCTGTTTTGATTTTACAAGTTTGGAATGAGGGAGGATGTAACCAAGGTGATGAAAAGATGCGTGGAGTGTGCAAGAGGGACAAGAGTAGGAGGGAGGCTTATGAACCTTATATGCCTTCATCTATTCTATCATGTGCTTAAGGATTGATTTGAGTATGGACATTGTCCTGGGATTACTTAGGATAGAGTAAAAGAATCTATTATAGTAATAGTAAATAGTTTTTCCAAAATGGCTCACCATACACTATACCACAAAACCAATGATATTTTTTATATTACTAACCTCTCTTTTTGTAAGAGATGGTATGACTGCATTGAGTTCCACACTATGTAGGGATTGCAACAAAGATTTAAGAATGAATGGGTTCTTAATTTGACTAAAATGAAAAATAGTGGATATCCTATGTTGTTTATTGTTTTCTACTCAAATTTAACTTTTAAAGATGTAACATTGATATTTGGGATCCAAATATCACTATGACATAGTTGAAGACTTTTATCTTTTATTAATTGAGTTGCTAATACTGTTAGTTCATATGCGTATATATAATCTAATCTTCTTAGGATTGATAAGGGTGGTTTGATGTTGCCATATAAGCAGACTTATGATGGCAGCGAGATTTACAAGATTTTGTATGGACATTAAGATAGAATCACTAGTAGCAATTGGAAGTGATTCTTGGAAAACTATGGCATAAAGCAATTGAGCGTTGCCCATCAAATTATTTATTTCATGATTTTGTGTGATGTCAACTCTCATTTTGGTGACTACTCAAGTCTTGCATATTGAGGTTTTTTGACTAATGGGGCAAATTTTACTAGATGAAAAGTTTGATCTAGGTCATTAGATTATTTACAAGATTAAAAAAAAGAAATCACTAAATAGCAAATTTACGAATTAATGTGTGCTACATTGATTTCTTTCTTGCCAAAAAAAAAAAAAAATGCAATGTCTTCCCATCTAACAAATCCATCATGCTACCGAACGACGTTGAGTTAATCGACCACATCACTCTTGTTAGATATGGATATCATGAATTAACAATTTCGAGTTGTCAAAGGAAATGATCAGTTTACTTGTACAAAAAAAAATAAAAATTGTTGCTATTATGAGCTAACATGGATGCCACGAGCTTCGACATTCAATAAATCTAGGATAATCTCTGACTTCAAGAATCATATATTGTTGGGTTCTATTGATTTCATTATGATTTCGAGGATTTCAGTCACCACCATCAGCATGCTCAAATGATTGATTGACTTTTTATGGTATGTTTTTGGGGATTGAAGTCGCTTTATGTAGCTTTTATTTGTGTTGAATTTTTTTGGTTTTCGTGATTTTCTCGAGAAGAATGGAAAGAAAACATTCTTAATGTTGTCTAATCGCTAGATTTGGTTCATCCAATGGCTAGAAAAAAAATTAATAGTGGGTGTTGATTCTGTTCTCTTTCTTGAGATATAAAAGCTATGAATTCCAATAATGTATTTGATAATTCTCAACATCAGTTTTTTGGTTACAAGAGAAGTAATATATAAAAGGATAATAGAGGTTATTGACAGTTTGGCATGTGCAAAGAGCTGTTGTGGTTGTAAGACTACTAATTCATTCTTTGATATATGCGAACTATTCGCATTAGGCTATCGACAGTTTCGCAAACTATAGCAAGTGAGTCTTAAAGTTTCAGCAGTAGCACTAAACTTTGGCCTCTGAATTCTTATTAGTTATATCCTCTTATCTCTATTTATTATTGATGTTCTTTTCCCATGTTCAAGAGAAGAGATATATATATTTTTTTTAATTTTTCCATGGCAATAAAAGAAGGATGGTTTCATGGAGTTGAATTTGTGAGAGATATTTATGTTCAAATTAGTGAGAGATGTAATTTTGTGATGCATTTCCTTTGCTACAATACAGTGGTTTTTCTTTTAAAATTAACAACCTTATCATTGCTAATGCTTGTTTTGCTTTCAATATCATTGTCATGCCTCAAAAGGGGTCTAGAAATTTCGATTAAAATCATCATGGTATGTGTACACCCATTACATGATAATCGTTTTACGAGCTAAAGATTGTAAGAGTCTAAGTAAATAATTACATTTACGATTAATCATAATACATATAATTAGATAATAAAATATAACTATGGATTCCGTATCCCACGTTTAATCGTGATTGTAGAGAATTGATATCCTCTACCAACCAGTAAAATGGAATAAATTCTAAGTTTCACAAATTCAATTTTATTTATATAAGGGTCCTAACATTTCATCTAAATAATCTATCATTCAGAATTCTTACTTTGTCATTCTGGTCTTCCAAAAACTTTCGACACTTTATATCTTATCCCATCTCGAGCTTTTGTAATCTCTACCTGCAAAAAGGGTCTGTGGTGGGATGAGCATACCATGGCTCAGTGAATGAGATGATAATACTTTCAATGCTGCACACACACAAGCAATTTCAAATCAAGTTATCAAAACATATGCTGTACATGAACAATCATATGAATGCAGCATCTTATGTAGTATTCCGATAAATAATGTAAAGTCTAGGTTTACGCCCTCTATGACCTTGGGTTAGGGATTCTGAAGCCACCATTAGTGCCCGAGTTTTACACACAATTTAATTACTCTTATCGTTTTATTATATTTGTGTCTTAGCTTTAATGATCTCGGCTCAAGTGCTTCAATACACCGAGCATTACACCCTTAAGAGACAGGTCGGACTCGGAACCATCAAGGAGCGACAATTCCCTAATCACTTAGTTCGCACTTGGTGGAACAACGATCCTCTGATCACTTCCGGCGCGTCCTGTAGTAGTGATGGCCTTTAATCTCATGCAATGTCTCGTGTAAATGCATGTCAAGTTTTAATCGAGTCCACTTCTTTAATTAATTGATTCGAGATGACCAAACAATATATAGTTGTAACCAATTCCCATTCAAGGCAATAAGGAAAACTATCAAGCATTTAAAGTCTACTACTCCAAGAACAATCCATAGGGACCTAGTGAAGTCCCTTAAATAATCCACTACATCTCATTTTCACACGTACCACAACAAGCAAAGATCATGCATTTCACATCATAAAATAAACAAGAAACCTAGACCAAGTAGATAGGAACTATCTAGCTATACATCGAGTTTTAGTTAACTTGACATCTCTGTGCTATTTGTCTTAAATGTCAAATCAACCACTCGAGATTGATTTACGATTATCATTCATGACATCTCTGTGTCATTGCACTTCTTAAGTGCTCTGTTATACACACATTTGAGAGTCAACAAGGTCATCTCGTATATCCTTTCTAAGTCCTCCATACACCTATGTATAATATATATATATATACCTACACATATATATAGGTTCGTAACATAGCTTTAACTAGAGGACCATTTACTAGATGCCTCCCCTCGCTTATTTAAGAGGGCAAGAAAATAGAATTGTTAAGTTACAAATCAAGGTTACACTCATGATTTGTATAATTATGTGCATGAGTGTATTCTATAGATATAATAGAAAATAAATTTGCCTAAGCATATATTCATATTCGGAAGTAAACTTTAATATGTGTACATAATGATATTTGTATATCTTATTCCAGCTATGCATACCTACTCGGTAGCTATAGAGGGAAAAGTTAGGTTTATATATTTTGGTTTAGTTTGAAGAAAACAATTTTGAATTGTGGGTTAGGCTTGTAGTAATAGCACTGGCAATATGGTGCGAAGTGCTATCGTGAAGGTAATGATATCTAAACCCTCAGTCCATTTTATTATCTATATTCTTTAAACAATATTAATCTATAACCTATGTAACTACCTGTAAACACCCCATTTTTGCCCTAAGAATTAATAATAATCAATAATAATCAATTTCCAATTTTTCCTATTTTTTTTTAATTTTTCTCTAATTTGGAAAAAATAAGAAAAATATTCAAAAAATAAAAATAAATAGGAAAACACATCAATTTTGAAAAATGATTTCAGAAATGTCAATAATAAGGAATAAATAATTTTTTAAAATTTTTGAAATTTCAAAAAATACAAAAAAATAAAAAAATCGCATTGCATATATGCAATTTGCGAAATAAAGAAAATCAGGAAAATGGGCTAGCTCAGCTGGTCCGAGCCACGGTCAGGCAGGCGCGCGTGGGTGTGAGGTCCGGGGTTCGAAATGCGGGGGAAGCAGATTCCGCGTTTTGCAATTTTTCTTCATCGCCTAGGACACGTGGCAGCATCTGATTGGCTAGAGTAAACGCACGCGCCGGGCGCGTGATCGTCTTCAACCTCGGTCCGAGATCGCCGGCGAGGGGAAAAATTCAAATTTCGGCCGTTTTGATTCGATTTTTTGCACGAATCCAATAAATCTTCAACATAATTGAGATAAACATCATCCAATTGGAATCAAATCTCAACAAATCGAAGGATTTACACGAATCGGAGTTGGTTCATTTAACCGCAAATCCGATTTGCCTCGATCGGTGGAAATCCGAGCTTATCCAGCTTGATTTCGAGAGCCTATAAATAGAGGATGAAGTGAGGAAGCCAGAACACAGATCAAAAGCGAGAGAAAGTGAGAGAAAAGAGAGAAACAAAGTCCATCGGAGGAGTTCGAAGCCGCGACCGTCGATCAAGAGTTGAGCAACCACCAGGAGGCATTTCTGGAGCAAACCACCGCGACCATTGGATTCCTCACCCTCGATAACTTAGGATTCGACACCTCAACTGTTGTAAAAGGCCGCCGGAACGCCGTCAACGAGCACTCCCCGCCGTCGTGTCCGACCGCTTCGACCCGACTGACCCGACCCGCATATTGACCCGGATCCAGGTAAGTCGGATTTTTTCGTTTTTTATTTTATTTTATTTTATTTTGTTTATTTATTTGATTTATTTTATTCAGAATTAATTAATTTTGTTATTTATTTATTTGTTTATTTACTTATGTGTTATTTATATTTCAATAAATAGAAAAATGTTAGAAATTAGATTTTTTAAGAGTTAATAATAATAAAATAATAATAATAAAAAATAAAAAGAAAAAAAAATATAATCAAAATAATAAATAATAAAAATGTAGAAAATAATAAAAATATTAGAAAAAATAATAAGAAAACTTTAGATTTTGAAATAGAGTAGAATCTAGGAGGAAAATTTTTAATAAAACAAAAATGCACAAAATTAATAAAAAATCATAAAAAAATAAAAAATAATAAAAACTTATAAAGATTATAAAAATTGTAAAAATAATAAAAGAATCATAAAAATGATAAAAAATCATAAAAAATTACAAAAAAATAATAAAAAAAATTAATAAAAATTCAAAAATTAAGAAAAAAATAGAAAAAATGAGTTTTATCACTTAGAAAAATCATTTTCTCAAATAAATCCAAAATTGATGTTTTCCCCAAAAATTATTTTCAAAAATCAAATTATTAAGCTTAGGTTTAGATTTTTTAGAAAAATCCCAAAAATGGTAAAAACATAAATCAAAAGAAATTTCAAAATTAAAATTTACAAACCCACTAAATCTTTTCAGGAAAAGCGAACTACGGCTTGTTTGATCATGAATAGCAGGTACATAGGCACCCATTTGGGTCAACCCATAAAACGAAATAAAAAAAATAAAAAAATAATTTTTTTCAAATAATTCATTCAAGAACATAATAAAAAGCAATAGAAACAAAATAAAAGACAGTTCTAGATAGAGATAATTTTAGGAGATTAGGTGGTAACCGTAAGGTTTTAATAGGTTAGCCTCCGAACTTAGAAACTCTAGTTTTCCTTTTCCTCTTTTTACCAAAAACGAGAAGAGGAAATCATGACGACTAGTGGTCCAAATTAAGACTAATCCGCTCATTTAGTCTTAATTCAATCTTTCCCAACAACAGTTGGGTGGCGACTCCAAAATTAAACGAAGTTCCTAACTCAAGTCGAGAATCTATATTAGATGAGCATAGGGTCTAGTCTAGATCGGATTAGGAATGGGAAAATTAAAAAATTAGACTCGACACTACCAATTTCTTTATAACCTCTTTCCTAAACTCATTTAACCCCACTATATAACTTAAAATTAACAATAATCACATTCAATTGCGACTACAACAAAGCAAATGAATTCACATACATATCATATCAACACACAATACAACATTGTAACATATCATTAAGTTTCCCACTCACTTGTTTAGGGTCGTCATAGTCCTAACCAAAGTTGAGCTATTCCAGCGGGTAAGCCCTTTACCTTCCTCTTGAAATTAGTGTCCTTTTGCAAGGCTTCCTCAACCAAACCATAGAAAGTAGCATCTCCACCTTGACTTTGGTAGTTTCCTAGTGCCCGATACGCTTACTCTACCCATCAGGCGTTTGATGGCAAGGCGTGAAGTCTCCTCCTTAAGAAACTTTGGGCGAACAAGATTCGAAACATTGAACACTTCTTCAATGTGATTTCGATACAGGGTTCTAGAAGGAATGACCTTCTTAAGAATCATTGCTTTCAACACCCTAAGTTGCTATGATCGATTGTCTGCTTTCCTTGTGTAGAAGTCAAGCAATGGAACGTCTTTGACCTGCAAAATCCGGAATTCCTTCTTCCGTATATGCAATATACCCTTGGAAAGGATAATTAAAGCTCTTGCATTAGGGTATTTGGCCAAGAATAATCTTTCTCAACATCCTTTGAGCATTCCATTGCAAAATCCATTTCATTCCAAATATTCCCCAAGCCATCATCTCGGACGTTGCTAGAATCATCCCTTCACCATCTACATTAACATAAACACCTCTCCTTTACACGAAGCATCTTTGAACCTTTCATTTATCAATTTGTCTCTAATATCTTCCAACAAACTTCTTGTAGGACAACTTGTAGGATTTAGTAGTCACTAAAGGTTTTGTATCACCTTCTTTCTTCTCTCCTTTGTTGACATCTCCACCTATGAGGTTTCCCGTCCTTTCTACTAGTTTTCATCCTCACTCACACTTCCATTCCCACACACCACGTACACACACTGACCATTCCCACACACCAACATACCCCTATCCACATACAAACACACTCTGCACATACCACGCACGCACCTACACATACATACATACATTCATACTATACACTTAGTTACATGCATACACATCTATAGTTTGCAATCCTCTTTTCTCCTTAAGTCCACATGCACACATACACACTACTAGTGTATACATACACACATACTCCACACATGTCTCACACCACTAACACACACATACGCACATACTCCACATACACCTCACATCACCAATACGTACATGCCCACATACTTCTCACACACTACACACACCTTCCATACACATACACACATACCTACCCGCATACACCACACTCACCTTCCATACCCACACACACATATCTGTACACCACACACCTTCCATATACATACACACATACCCGTATACACCACACTCACCTTCCATACCCACACGCACATATCCGCACGCCACACACCTTCCATACACATACACACATACCTGCACTCACTACACACCATCTAAATCTCCCTATGTCACCTACCCCACCACCTCGGTGGCTGCCAAATAGGTTTACTAGAATTGTTAGGCATGAGCTTAGAGGCACATCTCCTGTTACACTTCACTCATTTTGACATTTGCCATTGTAGCTACCAAGGCAACCAAAGACTCATCCCCCACAATGACTGCGGAGTAATGTTAAGTCCCTCACTCGAAAGTGGATCTCTTTTGCTAACAGATGCTAACCTTGATCAGACTAATTTGACATATTTAAGACAAAAGTATCTGAGTAACTGGTTCTCTCCAATGGTAACACTAACATGGCCTGCTCGAGGTGTAATTTCATCACCTTGAATCTCAGGTCAAGGCCATTCCTTAATCTGCAAGTCCAATATATAAAGATAATTAAAAATTGAGTGCGAGCATCCCCAAGAGCTAGAAGGTAATAGTCACCATGCACAGTTACTTCATGGTCATATCTGGTAGCTGGAGGTGTGTTGCTTCAAAAACTTCCTAAGTCGTTGTCCTTAAATCTAAAAGATGAACATCATTGAGCAATTTTCTTCTCTTGTCCTCAACACCCAAAATTATCCATTTAGGACCAACTATGGTGGCTAAATGTCCTCTACGTGCTATAGGTATATCTCTAAGGTCTCAACAAAGCCACAACATTGCAGTTTTCAATCGATGGACCTCACTTGGATGCTGTTTGGAGGGCATCTGGAATGGCCACTAACGAGTAGGGGTTTGTTCTGCCGAGGACCACAACATGACTTGCATATTAGATAAGTAGCGACCCTTATGGCTCCCACCAATTATGTAAACTTCTTCATCTACAAAGGCGGCAACACGCTTGTATCGTGTGGATGGCTGTTGTCTTAGCACCTTAGATGGATGCTTTGATCATAGGTTAGACCCGATCACCATGTTTTGATGTCCATACCCCTTCTAGCATCTTCGGTTCCCATGCCATTGTCGTAGAAGCGAAGCTTCGGGGACTAAAGAGGCTACCTGGAATAAAGCTGACTTGAGAAGGGCCAATTCCTCTGTAGTTAGACTTGTGTCTAGGACGATTAGGAGCATGGAAGAGGCCGAAATTTGAGCTTTGTCAAAGGTGGTAGATGTGACCAGGGTGCCTCTTAGCCTCTTTTCCCAACCAAAGCCTCCCTCAGTAGAACTCCACTTCGTAGTTGGTTTCCATTTTGTCTTGTTGTACTAGGGAAGTGAGAAAAAGAAGGGGATAGGAGAATACAGAAAGGAGACAAAGAAGGTTGAAGGTTAGAAAGAATGAAGAAGAAAGGAAGAAAAGCAGAGTTATGTTTGGGCGGTGATGTGGGGCAATGCTATAGCCAAAAGAAGAAGAAGAAGGAGAAAGGAAGGAAGGAAATGGAGAAGTAGGGGAATGGGGGCAACACAGGGGGTCGTGACCGGGGAAAGGAAGAAGAAAAGAAAAAGACAAGGAAAAGGAAGAAAGAAGAAGTAAGGGGTGAGGGAGCTGTAGGGGATAGACAGTGTGATCGGTGCAGACCTGCTACTGTCGTTGCCTACTACTGCTGCCGTCGTGGGAGAAGAGCGGGACAGGACATGGCAAACATTTGAAAATCTGACTCCACTTTTTTTTTTTTAGTTATGCATATATATATATTGTATTATATTATATTATATTATATTTTATATGATGTGCTTAAAACCAAGATTAAGCATATGTAAAACCAATTTGAAAGACAATCAAATAATGTCAATCAAACTAGCTTCTAATTACATGAACAATGGTGTCAATTCTCAAGATCTATAACCAATTCCACAACACCACGTGGTCAATATTGAAATGACCCAATATGTGTAGATCTGATATCAAATTATGATGTGCCTAAAAATGAGTTTAAGCACATGCAAATGAACTAATTAACAATCCCTAAAGGATAAGAACAAATCGGTTCAAATTGGAGCAAAATGTTGCATGACCTTAATTATGTAAGATGAATCGAATGCTAAACTTCAAGGAAATGAATATCACAATGATGTAATCCTCAATGGAGATCACTAAATATACTTGAAGTCCACGTGAATAATACTAAAGATCAATAAGAACAATGACCGTGATCCACTTTCCACACAACTTGATTTCACAGTTCAAGAGTGACTAAATGAAAGACTAGAGATCAAGGATAAAAACCACTCAATTAAGCACTAATAATTCGATTAAAAATGCAATCAAATCTAACCAAGAAGACATCCAATTCAACCCTAGATATGATTCACTGGTGATGAAAAGGAAACACAACAAAAAGTAATTGATATAACTCACAATTTTTCCTTGTTGCACTCGCTACAATTTTAATTCTTGGGATTGAAATTGATAAGAGGAATTGAACTAAGGAAGAACCTTAATTCTCTCACGTAAAATGATGAGTGTATTATGAAAAATTCTCCCCTCTAAATCCTACTTAAGCAAGTATTTATACTTGCTCCCTTTAGGGTTAAAAAGTTCACAAAATTACAATTATACCACTTTTAGGGTGGCCAATCCTAAAAGAAAATTAAAAACAAATGAAAGTGTCCCAAAAGAAAGATTACAACATAAATAGTCCAAAGAAAAATTACAAATACAAAAATAATATAAATCCTCAAAGAGCCAATTCATTGAAGTGATGTCAATCTCAGTAGGCCATTGGATGATAATCTCATGATGTCCTGTGGCGATCAACTAATGTAAGTCATTTGGTATCCCATAGAGAAATATTATTGTACTTGTAAGATTATTACTCCATCATTTATTAGATAAAAGAAATAAATTGAAATATAAGTGATTTGGATCATCATTCGAATCGAGTTTTGAGAACATCTAGAGTGCCAAAAAAATTCCCATCATCTCCTCGAGCTTTTGAATGATTTGCCCTCAAATCTAGAGGTTCATTTTTGGAGCTAAACCTGGATATCTCTATTGGCCTGTTTTCCTGGTTACCGGATGTAATGGAAGTAGTTGTGATCTGCTCTTGAAACTGGTGCACCTCAGATGGAGTCATAGGTGATAGTTCTATGTGAGACCCTCTCATACTAAACATACAGGTGTTTCTGAAACCATCATGTAACATTTTTCTGATCAAACATCCAGGGCCTACCCAATAGCAAATAGAATGCACACATAGGGATTACGTCATATAGGACCTCATCGTGATACTTTTACCTAACACTCACAGGCACCTTCGCCCTTAGTGTAGCATATATACTGCCCCAATTGTCCAACCAATGCAAGTTATAAGGGTTAGGATGTGGACTAGTAGATAATTGTAATTTGTCTACTAATGCAGCAGATATAACATTTGTGCAACTACCATTATTAATGATGAGCACACAAAGGTTACCTCTGATCCTGCAAGAGGCGTAGAATCTGTTCTTCCTCTATATGTCTCTAGCATCAGGATATAAGGTTAGAGTCCTACATAACACATTAATGGGTAGATACTGTTCACCTGTACGCTCCTCATGTGTTTTTACAGCCTAATCATCATAGTACTCCTGCAGTGCTATAAACAAATCTGTAAGCTCAGCCTATTCCTCCTCAACCTCAACATCTTCTCTAGCGCCCTCCATAACAGTCATCACCCTCTTATTTGGACATTGTGCTGCCATATGCCCAAATCCCATGCATTTAAAACATTTGATTTGGAGTACTTTTCCATTAGTAGATCCGGGAACAGTCTGCCTCACATTTGGTGCTATTACCTCTTTACCCTTCTCAGAGGGTTTATTTTCTCTAGCAGTGCTAGGGGTAGTTTTGTCCACTGCTCTCACTGTCTCACCTACCGCCTTTGTCCCTCCTGATCGACCATCAACTGCCATGGCTCTGGTAGTAGTACTAGGCCTACTATTCGGGGCCCTGAACAAGTTAGACCTCCTTTGCCTTTCCACTTTCAGGGCTAATTGAATAGCCTCATCAAGTGTACTATATCGCTGTACCTTAACAACACATGCTATCTCATATTTCAACCCTAAGACGAAGCGTGCTAGGGTTTGCTTTGGAGGTTCGATTGACCCACATCTAGCAGTTGCATGAACAGTTCCTGTTTGTAGTGATTAGGAATAAATCTCTTTCTCAAAACCCTTTTCATGTCCCTCTATGTCTGAATCTCAGCTTCCCCATCCCTATGCCTGTTGATAATCAGATTCTTCCACCTTAAGGCAGCATATCTTACAAACTCGACAGCAGCTAGTTGGACTCGGGTGTTATCATCGATCTCATAGTATTCAAAGAGACCCTCAACCTTATCCTCCTAGTCCAGATAATCATCAATTGATCGCTTGCCATTATAAGAAGGCATCAGCAGCTTCACATATTTCAATCCCCAAGGTGGCCTGAAATCCTTATTTGGGTAAGGATTAGCCCTAAAGTTGTCGTCCTTCTCTTCCCTGTAGGGGTGATGATCTCCCTCCACTCTTCTACCAAATTTCCTTCTCCCATTACCCTTTCTCTCTAAAGGTTTTGTGGAGCTACCCGAGGTGGTGCCTGAGGGTTCACCATTGGTGGTTGTGGTAATGTCATCCTATTAATCCTAGTTGCCAAAGTAGCAACTATGGTAGTAAGATCCTAGAGTTGTTCTTCCAAAGTCCTCCTACCTATAGTATTATGATCCTAACCTCCACCAACCTGGCTATTGGCCTCATTGCTAATCCCCCCATTCACACTTTCATTGGACATGATGTGAATTTGAAGAAGTAGTCCCACAATTTACAGCACACTCAATCAACAATAGAAATCCACACGTTTGAGCAACTACAATGATATAATAGCTCACGTCTCAAAGAGCTTCAAAGGCACAAGGCAATAATTTAGTACTCCAAATAAATTCAATAAATGAAGTACACACACAATTATTTTCAAGTAGATAGAATTAAATTCAACAAGAAGTGTTTAAGTAACTAGTTCAATTACTTTCACACTTTAATGATTTGTTTGAATTTTAAATTCCACTACTCAACCTTCCTTTTCTTGCCTTGATTTCACACTACAAATAACCACAATGTGCAGTACCTTAACAAATACAAAAATACACAAATCCACCACCACACTACTCTTTGCTCACGGTGCTATTCCAATTACGCCACCAACAATTGTCCATAATGTATACACAAAACATCCACACAAAAAACGCACACAACTTCACTAAATTTACAAACACAACTTTACACACATACACCTTTAAAGTATACACTTCCTTGCCATTACACAACTCTAATTCACACCGTAAACCACAAGCAATGGCAGCAACAAAATTTAAATTCAATTTACTTCACTAAATGTAACCTTCTCCACAAATGGTAAAAACAATTTAAATTCAAGTAACACTTATTCAATGCTACTCAATGAATTGTTTCAAACTTAAAGAAGGTGTTTGAATTTCAAATATATGCTTATCCTTCCACACACTTTCAAATCTAGAAATGGTAAATTTTTCTCCCCAATTCCGAAATCAACAAAGGTCACACTTCTCTTTTTACCACAAATTATTATATTTCCAATTCCACAATCAAACACTAGGAAATACACTTCTTGCTTTTCCTTCCAAGTTCACGTTAACACAAAATGATAAGGATTCACAATTGCTCCACATCTACAACAACAAGCAGCAACTACAACTCCTCAACAACACAATTAGACAATTCAAGCTTCACGTCAAACAAATTTAAACCAATGTGCTATTCAACAATTCCCTAACTTCCGAATTCAAATTGCAATCAATCCCTTCTCATAAGCACAAGCTCTGATACCAAATTATGATATGCCTAAAACCAAGATTAAGCATATGTAAAACCAATTTAAAAGATAATCAAACAATGTCAATCAAACTAGCTTTTAATCACATGAACAATGGTGTCAATTCTCAAGATCTATAACCAATTCCACAACACCACGTGGTCAATATTGAAATGAACCAATATGTGCAGCTCTGATACCAAATTATAATGTGCCTAAAAATGAGTTTAAGCACATGCAAATGAACTGATTAACAATCCCTAAAGGAGAAGAACAAATCGGTTCAAATTGGAGCAAAATGTTGCATGACCTTAATTGTGTAAGATGAATCGAATGCTAAACTTCAAGGAAATGAATATCACAATGATGTAATCCTCAATGGAGATCACTAAATATACTTGAAGTCCACGTGAATAATACCAAAGATCAATAAGAACAATGACCGTGATCCACTTTCCACACAACTTGATTTCACAATTCAAGAGTGACTAAATGAAAGACTAGAGATCAGGGATAAAAACCACTCAATTAAGCACTAATAATTCGATTACAAATGCAATCAAATCTGACCAAGAAGACATCCAATTCAACCCTAGATATGACTCACTAGTGATGAAAAGGAAACATAACAAAAAGTAATTGATATAACTCACAATTTCTCCTTGTTGCACTCACCACAATTTCAATTCTTGAGATTGAAATTAATAAGAGGAATTGAACTAAGGAAGAACCTTAATTCTCTCATGTAAAATGATGAGTGTATTCTGAAAAATTCTCCCCTCAAAACCCTACTTAAGCAAGTATTTATACTTGCCCCCTTCAGGGTTAAAAAGTTCACAAAATTACAACTATGCCACTTTTAGGGTGGCCGATCCTAAAAGAAAATTACAAACAAATGAAAGTGTCCCAAAAGAAAGATTACAACATAAATAGTCCAAAGAACAATTACAAATACAAAAATAATATAAATCCTCAAAGAGTTAATGCATCAAAGTGATGTCAATCTTAGCGAGCCATTGGATGATAATTTGATGATGTCCCGTGGCGATCAACTAATGTAAGTCATTTGGCATCCCATGAAGAAATATTATTGTACCTGTAAGATTATTACTCAATCATTTATTAGATAAAAGAAATAAGGTGAAATATGAGTGATTTGGATCATCATCCGAATCGAATTCTGAGAACATCTAGAGTGTTGAAAAAATTCCCATCATTATATTATAATTTTTTCTATTTTAATATTCCGCACGCGTACCATAATATTTTTAAAATTTGTATTTTTAGTATTTTATTACAAAACTTTATGCCTAGGTTAATTTGATTATTCTGAACATAAATATTTACTCTAAATTTTTATTTAAAAATCTTGGATTTATATTTTAAATTAATTTCATTATTTAACCCAATATTGTTTGAAATTTATGTTTTAGAGAATTTATTCTTTTAATTTAATTTACTCTAACTAAAGTTAAGACTTATGATTATTTTTTTATTTATCCGATTATATATCTATATTTGGATTTTTTCAATTACTTCGCTTCCTAAATTTATTTAGTAACACATTTCATAAAATTCAATTTGTTACGTTTGTTATCTTCTTTTCTTTGCATAAGATTATTCTTTCCAATTATTTTATTTTTAACACCTATTATTATCGTAAATTATTAAAATAATATAAGATTATTCTTTCCAATTATTTTATTTTTAACACCTATTATTATCGCAAATTATTAAAATAATATTTATGCGTTGCGATGCTTGAATTTTCGTCGTATATTTCTCAAAGTTTTTAATATTGCAAAATTGTCCTTCTCGCTATCTCGACTTAGAAGTATTTATTATTTTGCTTATTTTCTTTATTTTTTGTAGTCTTTTCGAAATTTTTAGGACTTTACGATCATCATATGACTAAGCTAATAGTATAGATAAAAGTTTAAGCCATTGAAACTATGAGAGAATATTCAATCTTAGTAAGAAAAATTTCAAAATCAATTGATTTCCACAAATAGCATAACATAGTGATTGGCTTGCATGATTAACTAATAAACTAATAGCACTATCATAGGCTTTAAGAACTTTCTAAATGTAATAAAAAATTGAATGAAACTTATATTCAAGCACTGTAAGTGTACAAGATAGAGATTTTACTCTAAATTTACCAACATTGCATTAGACATGTGACCACTCATAATTGAAATGAAGTAAAGTATAGTAGTAAAGGTATGATGGATTTTCAATGAAGTTAAAAGTATAATTGAGTATGCAAATATTCTTAACGTCCATGTAAATTCAACTATTATCTCTAAGGTATTGCAATTAATTCAAATACAAGTTAGTTATCTAGTGGACTTTGAATTCACAAATCTATAAAATGTCATTACACAACAAGGAAGCTACATCACAAATGATAAGCACTTAGTGGCGTAATAGGTTCTCCCCTAATGATGTGCCTAAAACCAAGATTAAGAACATGCAAAACCAATTTGAAAGACAATTAGACAATGCCAATCAAACTAGCTTCCAATCACATGAACAATGGCATCAATTCTTAAGATCTATAACCAATTCCACAACACTACGTGATCAATATTGAAATGAACCAAGTATGTGTAGCTCTGATACCAAATATGATGTGCCTAAATTAGGGGTTAAGCACATGCAATTGGTGCAAATTATAAACCTCAAATGCATTAAACCAATCTCGGTTCAAACTAGTAGAATTTGCGTGAACCCTAATGGAGATGTAATGAAATCCGAATGCTCAAAGTTGCAATTAACTATTCAACAATGATAATTTCCTCCAATATAACAATAATCACAAGTAATTCCACGTAAATTACACACAAGAACAACAATATCTAATTCCGTGATCCACTTTCCCAACAAAATGATCTACGGTTTAAATGAAGCTAAATTGAAGGCTAAAACTTAAGGGCTAAAACCAATCAATTGTAGCAACAAGAATTTGATTACAAATGCAATCAAATTCGGTCATTTAAACATCCAAGTCAACCCTAGATACTACTCACTAGAGAAGAAAGGAAATTGCAACAAAGTAAATTTGATATTACTCACAAATTAACCTTAATGCCACTCGCTACAACCTTAAATTGGGATTTGAAATTGATAGGAGCAATTGAATTAGGAATAAACCCTAACCCTCTCACATAAAATGTGAAGTTCTATTATGAAAAATTCTCCCCCAAAAACCCTACTTAAGCAAGTATTTATACTTGCTCCCTTTAGGGTTAAAAAGTTCACAAAATTACAACTATGCTACTTTTAGGGTGGCCAGTCCTAAAAACATAATTACAAGCAAATGAAAAGTGTCCTAAAAACTTACAACATAAATAGTCCAAAGAAAATAAATTACAAGTAAAAATAGTCTTCAACATGCTAATTCTTCAATAGGATTCGTCGGCCCAACTCATCACTGGTTTGGGTCGGTCCATGGATAACCCACAAGCTGAGTCTAAGTGAGTTTGTCCATCGCCCTGTAAAGCATGATAAGTTTTCCTATTGGAATATACAATACATGAATAAGAGAAAAGAGGTTAGTAGACAAATAATTCTTGGGTCGATTTGCTCAAAGTGGGCCCTTATTGTTAAGATTTGAAATCCTTTGGTTCTTACCCTAATGATAGGTTTTGTTGGATTTTGATTCCTATCACCTAACTACCTCAGGTCTCTTGTCAATCTTTATTTAGACTTTTTCTTCGAAAGGGGGTTTAAAGTAAGGGGATACCTTGTATCAAGAAGACTTCTTTTAATATTTAAGAATCTTAGTCCACCTTGTGTTCTTAGACTCATCTTTTGTTTTAGATGAGTTGTTGATGACCAAATTCATTGATACACATGCTAGCATGAAAAAAACAATAACATATGTCCTACTTGTGATTGTTGTAGTGACTTGTACATAGGCAAGACCAATGCTACATCTTATTTAGGGTTTGTTGATGCAATGTGGTCATTAGTATTCATTACTACCAATACTCTAATATTTAAAATAGGAAAATGATCTACAAATGGTTCATTTCTCTAGTTATCTTGTTTATTTGTGATATGGACTATATATATATATATATATATTACTCTAGTCAGCTTTCTTTAATACTTAATCTATCTTTATTGATCTCATCATTAGAGATATGACAACAACTATGCATGGGATTATTTTTGGAATTTTTCTATGAGGACATTTTGTGCTTCTCAATGAGCATTTTCTCCATTAATATTTGGTAAACATTTTTTTCCACACCTTAAAACTTAAATTAGAATATTAGACGATACAATATGTACGTCAAATGCATAGATAATGTACAAAATTTACAATACTAGCTCAAATTGTGGTCTAGCTTGAGTAAAAGTTCACTCTTCATTGCCTAATCTTGAGACATTCCATATAGGCACATGTAGGGGAAAAAAAAATAGTGCGAGTAATTAGGGAAAAGGATAAAATAATCTTAACATAATAATAGGAGTGATCATAACACAAATTCACGTGACCTTCTATTTGAGAAGCTTGTTCAATTTTGTATTACTTTCTTAACCTTTTCTTTTGTATAAGTCTTTAATCAAGATAGTCTTGCCTTGAACATTCCATCTCCACTTAATCAAATAAAGAATTACTGTTGAAATGTAACAACAACAACAACAATAAACGACAAAGGATGAAATAAAGGAGTATACAACAATTAGAAAAATCCAATAAAAGGTTTCATATAGTTTGTAGGTCCTAATTAAGATATCAAGAGGGGGGAGGGGGGTGTGAATTGATATCTTTTGAAAAATTAACTTTTTTGACAAAAAAAAAAAAAGACAACCCTCCAAGATACTTATTGTTGGCTCAACGTGTGTTAAATGTTCAAATGTAATGTGCAATAAGTAAATAAATAACAAAAATTAAAGAGATAAAGGGAAACTAGATCAAGCACAAGATTTTATACTGGTTTCGCCTTTTACATTAATTCTTTTTTCCAGCTTCACTACTAGGGACTTGGTCACCTACGCTAGTACTGTTCCACTAATCCAATAATCGAAAAATGAGAGAAGTTACAATAAGTCTAATAATCCTTGGCATTACACACTTTCAGCTCTATGTATCTTACCCTTTACTTGGTTAATCATAGATCTATAGAGATAACCTATAACCTCTCTTCAACAAAAATTTCAAACTCTCTAAAAGTTCAAATAAAATAAGGAATGCAACAATAAAAATCTTCAACAAGTGTTAGCGCTTAAAACATAACAATAAGATATAAAAGTTGTAGTGCAATATAGTTTTTAAGAAAGTCTTTGAGTTCACAATAGTATGCATTTTTTTTTATCATGTTGTTCTTGTACTTCGATTTTGAATTGGTTATGTATATATATATCATCTTTAATCCATAGCTTTTGAATGGCTAACAAATCTCTTTAAGTTAATCCTCAATTATCCATTGAAGTTTGTTATCCTTAAATCTTGGACCTGATCTTAAATTGATTTTAAATTTAAAATTTGATCATTGCCTTGTTGTTACTTGATATTTTGCTTTTGTTATGCTTGTTATTTACTAGAGAACATCCGGTTATTATGCTGATAAACTTCTCGGTTGATTGTAGATAAACCTAGCTCATTTATTGTGAATTTCAAAAAGATACATGATCTTACTCAACTTGGATATATCTTAACTAACATCCTTTTCCATTTCTTGATTAAATCTTCTTTGAATTTGAAAGGCAACAACATCTTCATCTGATCCTTTATAAGTATTTATGCTCATAGATTTGATAATCTTCAACAAATAACACAAATAATATGCTGTTAATAAAAAAGAAACAAATTCATTAAACCTTTATAAAATCGATCCCTATTGATTTTTGAACCAACTTAAGTGGAGCAGAATTAAACATATTTTCCAAATATATCCAATAAGTGGAGTTAGGCCTTCAATCTAATAAACTCTCCAACTTAACTAGTTAATGTCTCTAGGCTATTTTTTGAGTACCAACATTCTTTGTTTGTAAACACAGAGTACCTTCTAACATATCCTTTGAGTCACTTCTTTTTTATTAAGCATAACACTTTAATACTGTACACTTTAGAAACTCATTACCATAACACTTGATTATTTTGTTATCATCAAAACTCATGTAAAAAACTTAACATAGTTGTGAGACAATATCATACCATCAATAATAGAAAATATCTCATGACATAATTCCTTTGTGTTGCTTTAAATTTCTTTTCATCATCTTGCAACTTTTCTAGCACATACCTGGCCCAATTTAAACATGGAATTCTTTTTAGTTCAACTATGACCACAAGATAGTCCTTTGAATGTTTAACTCCAAATAGCATACAAGTAAATGACCATGAATCTATATGACAAATATTTGCTAGAATTTGTCGTCTACTTCTAATCCATTGTCTCTAATTTCATTTTAAACACTAATGAGAGTCTTGCTTTCCTTCAAACCACCATTATTTTGAGCATCGTCTAAAACCTCATATGTGATAATTGTTGGAACATCATATCTATCATAACTCAAGCTTAAAACATCCTCTATGCTAGGAGCAATTACCTTGAATCTCTTTCCATTTACTTGTCAGACACAAATCTCAAGGTTAAAGTTCTTAGCAAGCCACTTATAGAGCTCCCTATCATTTTTTTCTACAACTTGTATAACAAATTCTAAACCCCATTTCAATTATAGTTCCTCATTTTATTCTTTTAAGAATTTATAAAACTTTGCCTACAAGGTTAGAAGCACATCTTGTATCCTCTTAGAATCAATCAACAATTGGAATGAGGTAATCTCATATCCTAATGTGCATTATATTAATTTTTAAAGCTCTTTAACTTCTACTACATCAATTAACACTTAAATGACTCTTTCAATCTATTATACTCAACTGAGCTTTCCATATCTATCTATACGTGATGCAACATGAAGTAAGAATCATGTACAATATGCGCAAAGAAGTAATTCTTATTATTGATAAAATTCAACAATCATCCTTAGTAATACTGTTCAACAAGTATTTATAGATTAGGAATTCTAATCTAGACAATATGAAAACAAGAGATTTTGACCACAATCCTTGCACCAAACGACATAGCAATTTGCTTCAAATTAAAGTGGACTCAAATAAATCTTTATTGATAAATTATGAACTCCAACTCTTCATAAGAAAAATGTTATGAAGCTTCAAATTTGAGCCTTCAAAATTAAGTTTTTTCCCCTAAAACACTCAATTCTGATAGCTTCTAACATGTTTAGATTACTATTTGCAAATTTCTATTGGGTCATAGCTTTTGGTTTGATGTCCTATTTTGAAGTCTCTGATTCTTCTTCTTATGTAGCTTCCAATAGTCAAATTGTTCCATAACTTATGAACTTGACTTATCCACATCAATGTGCGTTCCCTTTTTATTTCTTCTAGAAGCGTTTATATTTTTTTTAACTCTTATCTTATGCATCTAAAAGAATAAATGGTATTAATTTTACGTCATCAAATACATGATCTAAAATCGTACATATTCTCAATAAAACAAATTGGATTTGTATTTTTTTCCATCCTAACTGATTCTTAGAGTTAAAGGTAAGACTATTGATAGTGTACCTCTTGATGATTGACTCATGGATCTAAAGTTTGCTTTTCGCACTCCTCCTTACTATAAAAGAAAAAAAAGGTCATCATTAGCTTGATCTTTATGGGCTATTCATAACATATAATATAGTATATAGTGTAATTGTCATGCCTCGAACCAAGGTAAGATATGTACCTACCTTAAAGGGGGTTTGATAAAATTGACTAAAAGCTATCATATTACGTGTGTACTGTTATATGATAAACACATGTCAAGTTAAAGGTCACAAGACTTTATATAAATATCTAACTATTACATCTAATCATATTGCATATATTTATGTAATAGGAAAATAATTCCAAAACTGAATATTCCACAGTCCATTAGAATTGTAGAAAATTAGAATCCCCTACAAAGTAGTAGAATGGATAGTCACTAAAAGTAATTATAGGTTTTATAGAAATATGTTTCTATTTGAGTTCTTAAGAATAAAAAATTGTATTATATAATTAGATAATTTACAATTGCACTTTTTACACTATTAGTCTTGAAGATGATATCTATCTCATTCACACCTAACCATATCATATCCAAATCTTCTATGGTGTTACTTGTAAAACAATCTATTTAGAGGTAAGCATACGTCATGGCTTAATGAGATAGGAATGCAGTATTCTTATTATTACACAAGTACAAGCAAGTTATTAGTCATATATTATGCATGAGCAACCATATGTAATGTAAATATTGCATATGGTCTTCTAGTAACCAGTGTGAAGTCTAGAATATAAGTAGTGCCCCTCCTCAACCCTAAACCTTAGGTTAGAAATACAATTGCCATCAGTATTCGGGTCATCTAAATAATCAACATCCTTAGCTTGATTCCCTAAGATGCCTCTTAGTCTTAATTTAAATCTTTTAGCCTTTTCTTATCTTTTATTAAAGTGAATCTTATCTTAACACGATCCCTTACTTATTACCTTAAGATATTCTTAAATCTTATTTTAATATAATTTCTAACTTGCCATCTCGAGATACTCTTAAATCATATTTTAAAATTGTCCTTTGCCTAACTCTAGGGGACCCACTCAAGACATCCTTAGCTTATCCCCTAGGATGCTCTTCAATATTTTTTATTATGATTCCTGACTTGTCACCCTAGGATCCACATGTAGCATCTTTAGCTTGATGCCTCAAGAGTCATACACATAATACCTTCAATGATAATTAGGACATTAGGCCCCACTAAAAGCTTGATGATTCTTAAAGCCATTTAGTTTATAAGTAGTAGGGTAGGACCACATATTGCATCATCCTTTCTTGTTATCATGTGATAGTGATAGCCTTTGAACTATGCAAGACTCCGTGTAATGCATCTCATATTTTACTTACATCTAAAGTATTTGATAAATCCATTACATGAAGATCAATTAATATATATTCAAACATTTTACATGCATAATATAACAAATTTAAGTAAAGATGTGATATCTCAATCATAGTTCATCAAGTATATAGGAAAATGCTTACCATCCACAGGCCGAAGACCACATGGTACATATCATGTACTAATATAGCAGAACTCTAACATACCACTTTCCATAATAACAAAGAAGTACATGACGAATTTGTTGATTTGCTAATTCTATTTCATTCTTGAGTGTTTTGCAATGTTATAGGACCTGGAATGGATAAAGAAATTAAGTTCATCACCTTAGGAAAGGAAAGATTAGGAAGGGAAAGATTGAGTCTTTGAGTAGATTTGCAATAGTAAAGCTTGAAGATGTTGTTGAGGGGTTGAGTTATTGTGACTTTGATATCTTGAGTCATTGAAGATGATTTTAGAGAGGACAAAATTTGAGGTACTCTACGTAATTGAAATCAATGGTCATTTGAATGAGATGTTGCAAAATTACGGAGGAAGTTGTGAGCTTAGGAATAGAAACTTGAAAGAGATGACAAAAATGTTCACATTAAGCCTTTGATATTTAAATGGAGAAGATGGGAAAAATTACTTCAATGTTAATTCCCCATTACATGGAAAAAGTGAGCCACCACTTTAGGTATGAGATAGTACTTGTAATGCTCTAGAACTCAGGACGCTACAACCTGCTATGTGTCTTTACAGGGTAAAGACATGTTAAGGCTCTTAGCTACCCTATACTATAAAATTTGTAATACTTGTTAACCACAATCAAGATAAACATTTGACATTATATATAAATGGCTTAATTGAGTCCCATTTACAATCCGCACACTTTTTCAAAGAGATCTCAATACATTAATGTAAAATATTCTAAATCCTGATCTATTCTCAGTACTATAATCCTCTATAATAAACAAACTTCTCATTGTGCTCTAAAACTTCGAATGAAAATGTTCACCTAATCATCATAATAGTAAAAAAACTCTGTCATTTCCATCTTGTTTGTGTGTCCTTAGATCTACATCATATGAAGTGTAGTCATTGGTACCTATAGCTAAAAAAAAGGGTCCCCAAAGGGTGAGGTAATGCCCAACATGTATAATCGAAAAACACATGCACATAATGAAGCATAACTTAAGCCACATATACCAATACAACGATAAAATAATCAAACAGTAGGTTATTAACTCATTTAGGTCCACAGACAACAAAGGGGTGCTTAGGGCCCCACTACACCATATATAAGTATAATACATAGTATGGTATTAGAAATTATCACTATGAGCCTTAACACCCATGAGTCCCTAAATCCATCGAATCATCTTAGTATGTAACTCTATTGGGGATACTATTACATACTGATCAATGGGTGCACCCTAGAGATTTACCACTTTGGGCCCCTAAGTCAAGCTAAGCACAACCAACAAGCAATTTAACCTAATCTAATATACCGGTTACTTCAATTCCTTAACTATTCTCACATAAACACAAGTAACAAACAAGATTACATATACTTGAAAAGGGTGGTCTCAAACATGACTTATCCTCATCTAGTACTTATATTCAAATTTGTCAAAATGTGGAGAAATTAATCTTAGTAGTAGTCTAGTTATTGTCTAAGTTACTCAATTTTGATTACTTAGTTGTTATGAGATCACTTCTCTTACTCTAGTAGAATTTCTAGGGTTGTACTAGGTGTTTAGAGTTAATGTAATTCGAATAACAAGAAAAGAAATCGAATAAAGAAATTTATTAAGGTACACAACCATGCATTAGGTCGTGTACTTGAACATGGTAGGGTACACGACCATGTATATTTTTGTACACAATCATAATTTGACATGCCTAAGTATATGGGTGTATACTGTGGTCATATACCTTTCTATACGCTTTCATAATTTGACACACCCAAGTATATGGGTGTATATTTGGTCATGTACATTTACACGGGTTGGTATACAGGTGTGTACTTGGCTATGAACTTTCAAACTCATTCTTTTTCTTTTTTACACAACACAGACATGTACCTAGTTGTGTGCTTTACTATTCCATTGCAGATCCTTTTCCCAATTCACTAAATTTTAAATCCTTTAAACCCTAGATGAAATCCACCACTACTAAACCTAATTATGTATTATTTCTAGCATCAAAACATTAATTTAGTCTAATTTAACAACTTACTAGCTTAGATTGTTCCAACAATTGCAGTCTTGTCTTAAAACCATTTCTTGCATAGATCGTTCTATAATGAAATCCAATGAATTTAACACTAATTCATATCATACACATGTAATTGGTGATCGCGAGTTATTGATCGGTTTACTTATCATATGTATTTTGCCAAATCGTAGGGTGTAGCAGCCACCTTCTTCTCCTAAGGTTAATCTTACTCTAAGGACACTATAGTATAGAAAATGAAAAGGAGTTAAACTAACTAGGGTCTACCCCTTTTGTACCCCTCTCATGAAATGATCAAATTGTCCCTCATCTTAAATCCTTATTACTTTTATTTGCCCTGACCATTTTTGTTATTTTATTTTTAATTTATTTTCTTAGGTTTTACAATCCAAGCCCCAAAACATTCATCCTCAAAAGTTACCTAAGTTTAGACAAAAGGTTTGGATATTTTGCCCTCATTTCTTCTTACAGCTCCCAAGTAGCCTCTCTTTTAGTCTAGTTGGTCCATTGTACTTTCACATAAGAAATGATTCGTTTTCTCAACATCTACTACTTAGTGTCCACAATTCTAACAAGTCATTCTATTGTGATGAAATTTGGATGCACTTCCAATGGTTCCAAAGTTGTTACTTCATCCAGATTGTGCACAAACTTCCTCAGCATGGGCATATGGAAGATGTCATGTACTTTAGTCAGATTGGGTGGTAAGGTTAACCAATATGGTACGTTGCTAATCTTCTCATCAATCTTGAAGGATCCAACATATTTGGGATTTAACTTTTCCCTTAATCCAAACTTGACTACCCCTTTTTGTGGGTGATATCTTTAATAACACCTGTTTTCCCACTTGAAATTCTAAAGGTCATTGCCTTTTATCAACATAGTTCTTATGGAAACTCTAGGTTACTTGCATTCTTTATTTGATCAATTTCATCTTATCAACAACTTCCTGTATCAATTTAGGTCTTAGTATCTATCTTTTTCCCACTTTATTATAGTGTAGTGGGGATATGTACTTTCTCCTATACAAGGCTTCATAAGGGGCCATTTGTATAATCGCGTGATAGTTGTTATTGTAAGCGAATTCTACTAGTGGTAGGTGTTCACCTTAATTCCCACAAAAATTCAAGACACATGCCCTTAACATGTCTTCAAGGATATGGATAGTTCTTATTGCCTATCTATTTGGGGATGAAAGGCAATACTGAAGTTTAGTTTAGTCCCTAATGCCTTATGTAAGCTCCTCTAAAACTTTCCAACAAATTGGGTATCCTATCAAACACAATACTTGCTAGAATTCCATGCAATCTCAAAATCTCCTTTATATATATCAATGCTAGCTTACTCAGCTTATAACTAATATTAATGGGTAAAAAGTAAGTAAATTTGGTTAATCTATCAACTATCACCCATATAATATCATGCTTTTCTTTAGTTTTTGGGAGAGTTGCTACAAAATCCATAATGATGTGCTCCCACTTCCATTTTGGTAGAGGTAGGGGTTGCAACTCACCTGCTGGACTCTAATGTTTTATTTTTATTTGCTAACATGCTAGGCATTGGGAAACATACTCAGCTATTTCTCACTTCATGTTCCTCCACTAGTAGTGACATTGCAAGTCCTTATACATCTTCCAAGATAGATGGTATGTCTAGAGTAATGCGCTTTTTTCATGATCTCTTTCTTCAACTCTATATTTCCTGGCACACACAATTGCATTTCATATCTCAAAATACCTTCCACATCGACCTTAAATTCTATTGTCATACCCTGTTCCACTTTGACCTTAGTATTATGAATATTTGTATCTTCAGCCTGGGTAGCTTTAATTTTCTCTACTAAAGTGGGTTAGATATGTAGACTTGCCAATCTTACTTCCAAAATTTGAGTTATTATCTCGAAATCTAGTTTGTGCATGTCTTCCAATAGGTTTTGTTGAGATGTAATCAAGCTAGTAATATTGCCTTGTTTCTTTTTGTTAAGAGCATTTGCTACCACATTTGCTTTTCTTGGATGGTATTGGATTCTAAGATTGTAGTCTTTGATTAGCTCCAACCATCTCCGCTACCTCATGTTTAGTTCTTTTTGTGTGAAGATATACTTTAAACTCTTGTGGTTAGTGAAAATCTTGCATTTCTCTCTATATAAGTAGTGTCTCTACAGTTTTAATGCTAGTACTATTACTGCTAGCTCTAAGTCATGAGTTAGGTAATTGCTCTCATATGGCTTCAGTTGACTAAATGAATATGCTATGACCTACCCACCTTGGATTAAAACACAACATAGCCATCTTCTCCATTCTTAGGCAACGCTAGAATTAGAGCTGATACAAAGTTCTCCTTAAGTTTTTGGAAACTAGCTTCACACTTACCATCCCAATGAAACCTTAAATTCTTCTGTGTTAATCTAATGAGAGGAGTTGCTATCTTAGAGAATCCCTCTACAAACCGTCTGTAGTAACCTGCTAAACCTAGGAAATTCCTTATGTTTGTCACTGTCTTCGGTCTAGGCCAGTTTACTACAATTCTCACTTTCTTTAGGTCTATTGAGATTCCATCTTTGTTAATCACATGGCTTAAGAAAACCACATGCTCTAGCTAGAATTCACATTTCTTGAATTTGGCATATAATCTCTTTGCTTACAATCTACCTAACACTAACCTTAAATGCTCCTCATGTCCCTCCTTACTCTTGAAATATATCAAGATATCGTCTATAAAGATGATCATGAACTTGTCTAAGAAATTCCTAAATACTTGATTCATTAAATCCATAAAGGTTGCTGGAGCATTTGTTAAACTAAAGCGCATCACCACATACTCATAGTGTCTATATCTCATCTTGAAAGTTGACTTTGAGATGTCCTCATTTGTAATCCTCAATTGGTGGCACCTTGGCCTCAGGTCGATTTTAGATAGTACCTTCGCTTCTTGTAACTGGTCAAATAGATCATCTATCTTGGGGAGATGATACTTGTTCTTGATGGTGACACGATTTAGTTCTTTATAACCTATGTACAGTCTTATACTTCCATCTTTCTTTTTGATAAGAAGGATTGGCCCACTTTAGGGTGATGTACTGGGTCTTATGAATCCTTTATCTTGTAGGTCCTATAATTGTTTCTTTAACTCTTTTAACTCAACTGACGCTATCCTGTATATTGGTTTTGATATTGGTGTAGTATACGGTACCAAATCCATGTTGAACTCAATTTCTTTGGCTGGAGGTAAAATAGGAAGGTCTTCCTAGAAAGACATCGGGAAAGTCCCTCACTACCAACACCATCTTTAATTTCATTACTTCACTTACCTCAGTTGTCATAGCAGCTAACATACTTTTTCCCCATAACTTATATGTAGGTAATCCTGTTGGTCTCTATGCTTCCAACTTAAACTTGAAAGAATCTCTTCCAAGTATGTTGAAGTGTACCACCATATTATGGTAATCAATGTGGTGTAGTACTTTGACAATTGGTTGACTCTTAAGATTATATCAAACTTTACAATCTCTATCATCAATGGGTTTGTTGGCATTACCCTACCTTATATCTCCACTTTTACATTTTTGTCGATCCTATTTAAAACCCTTCTAACTTCTAAAGGAGTACTAACACTCAAATGATCATCCAAATATTTAGAATTCAATCCAAAATTATGAACAAAAGATTCAGACACATAGGAATGAGTGGCATTAGTATCAAATAAGACATAGGCATTGCAGGTGTGTACTTGAAGCATACTTGCAATAGTGTCTATATTTGGAAGGTCTCGGTGCTACTGCTGTTGAAGTGTAAACACTTTAGTGGGAACTAATTATTTGAGGCCTCCTACTTGTGGTCTACTAGCTTATACTCATGATGGAGGTCTTGTCGCCTATTGCATTGGGGCTGTTTGATTCCTTGTAGTCAAGCCTAAATTTTGGTTCATTTTTCCTAATTTGATTTACATTAAAACCTATGCTCATTTACTGTAAATCTTTGATTAAGATTAGGAAAAATTTTATTTTCATCTAATTTGGAGAAAAAGGAGTTGCCACTCGATCAAGATCGAGAAAAATATTAAATTAAGACTAATTGAGTAGATTAGTCTTAATTTAACTACTAGTCCGCGTAAAACCTTTAAATAAAGCTAAAGATTTTGGAATCGAGGGCTATTTTATTAAAACCTTGTAGTTGTAACTTTAACCTTTCAAAATTAAAATTTAGTTTAAAAAATGTTTAAAAAACTTTATTGAGGTCGCCTTGTAGGTGCCTACATATTCGATATTCAAGATTAGACCAATTGTAGTTGGCATTGATTCTAAATTATTAATTTCTTTTTTTTTATTTTAAAAGATTTTATGGAAACAAAAAAAAAGAATAACTAGATAAATAAATAAATAAAATTTGATTATAGAAACTAAAAATTTATTTATTTATTATTTTAAAAAAGTAATTTTGTTTTAATAATTTTTTTGAAAACAATCTAAAATGTAAAAAGAAAATATAAATTTATATATTTTTATTAAAAAAGAAAATCTTACAAATAATTTATTTATTTATATATATTTAAAATATTTTTTTATAAAATAAAAAAACTAAAATGTTAAAAAAGAAATTACGAGATGAATTTGGAATTGGAGCTAGTTGCAAGTTAGAGAGGATATGATGGCTTTCGATGATTGCTTAACCTACTAGTGGTGTTGAAACGACACAGTGGTGGATGGCTTATCGACCCACTTGTTAGTTTGATCTCAAATGTGGCAGAGGGCAGTGATCGACATGTTGGTCGGCGGTAGAGGTCCGGTTTACTCCAACTAGTGTCTTTCCTAATGTGTCTATACTAAAGAGGGATGTTTCTTGGGATTTTTGATGATGGGGGAACCTGAGGATGGTGGTGGTTTCACCTAGAAGTGTTTAAAAGAACTAATTCCTAGAAAGAGAAAGGGACTCGGTTAGAGAGAGAAATAGACGAGAAGTTTGAATGGGAGTGATTTCTTAGTGAATTCCTATTTTGGAAGAAGAAAGGAGGGCCCTATTTATATTAATTGATGATGGTTTGAACATGGAAGCTCTTAAATGTGGAGATTTGCTAGCCATGAATGTGCTCGAAATATTCCCTTTTTCGAGGAAATAAATGCGATTTGAGCTATTGGAGTGTATATATTCCTGCCCATATATTCAAGAGGAAGCTTCAATTTTGTCCAAATTGATTTAAATGTGCAAAAACAATATTAGTGCGAGATGATTTTCTTTTCTATTTTCCATGCTAATTTTAGCTAAGTAATCAAGTGTATTTGGACTGATTCTTGGTTTAGATGCATAGTAGGGAATGTAATCTTCGTGATTTGACCATTAATTTGTTGAAATCACGAAGTAAAAAGAGTAAAAAATGCTTCGAAAGTCACTATTCCAAGAAGGAAAAAAGAGTGAATTGCGGGTGAGAGGAGGAAGACAACGAATAGTGTAAAAACATGTGCTCAAAACACGTTTTCTATTGTTTTAACTGTTTGTTAGAAGTAGAAAATGTGTTTTCAAAACATGTTTTCTACTGTTTTAAAAAATTTAGCATAACTTTGCCTACTACGTTTCGGACTCAAGTCTCCTCTTGTTGTGCATGTGTGTTTTCCAATAGGTTGTTGGCTTGTGCCTCAATCTTTTATTTCAACTCGGTTGTATTTATTCTTTTTTAGTTCCAAAAAAATTAATGCGTGTCTGTGCGTGTGGTGGGGGATTTAAGCCTCGGTCTCTTGTGTAGTTTGTGTGTATGTTTTCTAACAAGCCGTTGGCTTGTGCTTTAGTTTAGTTATGTAAAATAATTACATTTATTCTCTCTCTCCATTTTAAAAAGAAAAAAAAAAGTAATAATAAAACAAAAATAAAGAGGGAGCAAAAACAAGATGTCTACACCCGCTTAACCCTAAGTACAATTGATTGTCTTGTGTCCCTTTTGTTTACACACATGATAGAATACCAATAGGAAAAATCTCTCATTGCAAGTCCTGCTTATATGACCTGTCTTCCCATAAAAGTAGCATGCACCTTTTATCCGTCTATAGTTCCTTAGTTCATGGGGTCCATAATATCTAGTACATTTGATTGTAAAGGTTGTTGGGGGAAGTGCTAAGGTACTAGTCAGATATGTAGAGGAGGAGTTGTAGTAAATAAGGGCTTGTTTTGAACATTTGGGGCTTCTTACCCTTGTCCTACATTACCACACTAGAAGTTGGCCTCTTACCTAAGGCCAATCCTAACTTGTAGGTCAATTGTTTCTCTGTCCTTTACTTATTCTACTCTATAAATTTAGCCTTATTTACCACTTCAGCATAAGTGGTCAGTTGGAAGGATCCATCTTTGTGTTGGAGATTTGGCTCCAACCTCCTCACAACTCTCATTGCCCTAGATCTATCATTAGCACCGATCGCTTAGGCCAAGAACTTCATTACGTGATTTAGTTCTGCCTTAGTTATAATATGTGGCTTCCATCTTGTCACGAATGCTGCTAGAGAAATACTTCTGGTAGAATAGCTCTTTGAATCCCTTCCAGTCCATAGATCCTCCTACTAGCTTGGGAACTGATGCCTACCAACTTATTGTAGTCCTCTTTAGCATTAATGCAACATAGTCTACCTTCCTTTCTTTTAGAACTCAAAAGGTAGCAAAGATCTCCATCTCTTGCATCCAGTTCTCTACTTTTATCAGGTCATTGATTTTGGAATTAAACTCCGTTTCCACCTGAACAAACCTATCTAAACTTATGGGCTCCTTTATTTCTTTGGTTTGTTGGGCATTCTGCATTTGTTTTTGCTATGTTATCAACCTCATTAAGTTGTTCACAGTCTCCAAAAGTTAGGTAGTTTGGTTTGCAACTTAACCTTGTCTCCCTTGTAGTTGCTAACTATGGGGATTCCCTTCATCTAGGTTGCCATGCCCAGCACCTCTTAATGATCATGGCTCAAAAATTCTTCTTGGAGCCATTCTGTTTGAGAGAAGACAACTAAATAGACCTGAGAGTTAGAGTCAGTTTAAGAGTTAGTGATGGTATACACTTATATATATATATATCTATACATATAAACATATTTATATATAAACAAAATAGAGATTTAAAGAAGCTACAAATAAAGATAATAATTATAGTAAAATAGATTATTGAACAATGCAATCGACTTATAATCTCACCACTCTCTTCATATCTCATCGTTTTACATATTCAATGCCTAATTCATCTAAAGATCGTAACTCACTTTCTACCGATTGAAACCTATACTTATTGATCATCACCTAGTTTCTAAGGGTCATCAAATCTAAGTTCTGATACCACTTAAGTTGTGACGCCCCAGAACTTGGGACATCACAATCCATTACATGTCCTCACTAGGTAAAGGCACATTAAGGCTCTTAACCACCCTATACCATAAAATATGCAATACCTGTTAACCACAACCAATATAAACATTTGAAATTAGATATAAATGGCTTAATTGAGTACCATTCACAATCTGCACACTTCTTCAAAGGGATCTTGATACATCAATGTAAAATACTCTAAATCTTAATCTATTCTCAGTACTATAATGTTCTATACTAAACAAACTTCCAGTAGTGCTCTAAAACTACAAATAACAATCTTCACTTAATCATCATAATAGTAAGAAACTCTACGTCATTTCCATCTTATCTGCGTGTCTCTAGATCCTCATCACATGAAGTGTAGTCATTGGTACTTGCAACTAAAAAAAAGGGTTCCTCAAGGGTGAGTTAATGCCTAGGTCTATAGATAATAAAGGGGTACTTAGGACTTTGCTATACCATATATAAGTGTAATGTATAGTATGGTGTTGAGAATTGCCACTATAGGCCCTAACATCCATGAGTCTCTAAATCTACTGGATCCTCTCAATATGTAACTCCACTGGGGACACTATTACATATTGATCAATAAGTGCTTTCTAGGGACCTGTCATTATGGGCCCCTAAATTGAACCAAGCACAACCAACAAGCAACTTAACCCAATCCAATATACCAGTTACTTCAATTCCTTAACTATCCTCACATAAAGACAAGTAACAAATAAGATTACACGTACTTGAAAAGGGCAATCTTAGACACAACTTATCCTCGTCTAGCAGTTACACTAAAATATGTTAAAATGTAGATAAATCAATCTTAGTATTAGTCTATGTAATGTCTACGTTACTCAATTTTGATCACTTAGTTGTTATAAGGTCACTTCTCTTGCTCTAGTAGAATTTCTAGGGTTGTACTAGATGGTTAGGTTTAACGAAATTTGAATAATAAGAAAAGAAATCAAATATAGAAATTTCTTAGGGTACACGACTATACATTAAGCTGTGTACTTAGGCAAGGTAGGGTATTTGACCATGTACCTTTTTGTACACTTTCATAATTCGATGCACCTAGGTACATGGGTGTGCATTGTGGCCGTGTACCTTTCTACACACTTTCATAATTCAATACACCTAAGTATACGAATGTGTAATTGGTCATGTATAGTTATACTAGTAGGTACATAGTTGTGTGCCTAGCCGTGAACTTTCCAACTTGTTCTTTTTCTTTTCTACACAACTTAAGTAGGTAGACAGGCGTCTACTTGGCTAGGTATTCCTGTATTCCATTGCGGATCTTCTTCCCAATTTTCCAAATTCCAAGTCCTTCATACCCTAGATGAAATCCATTACTACTATGCCTAATTATGCATTATTTCTAGCATTGGAACAGTAATTTTAGTTTAAATTAACAAATTACCGACTTAGATTGTTCTAACAATCAAAATCCTGTCTTGAACCTTTGCTCATACCAATTGTTCTGCAGTGAAATCCAATGAATTTAACACTAATTCATATTACACACATGTAATTGGCGATGAAGAGTTATTGATTGGTTCACTTATCATATGTACTTTGTCGGATCACAGGGTGTAGCGGTTGCCTTCTTCTCCTAGTGTTAGTCTTATTCTAAGGACACTATAGTATAGAAAATGAAAAGGAGTCAGATTGAATTGGGTTTGCCCCTTTTATACCTCTCATGAAATAACCAAATTGTCTATCATCTTAAAATTTTATTACTTTTATTTGTTCCGACTTTTTTTATTATTTTATTCTTAATTTATTTTTCTCAAAGTTTACAGTATCTTGAATAATTAGACATCCAATCTATAAACGCAATGACCCAATTTTAAGAGCAGAATTCCACCAACTAATCTATATCCCGAGGCAAGTGGAGCATGCATGAAGGGGATAAGTTACTTCAATATTGGGTTTTCTTTTAAGGTTAGAAAGTTAAAAGGAAATCATGATGCTTTGTTCTGATCTGCCACATGCAAAACCACATTGGAATGAGCTGTATGATCGTACTTCATCATGAATTCTGGTGCTAGTAAGGGAAAGGGAATTGAAATTTGAAATAGAAAGTTTCCGGTCCGAGTGACATGCACAATGTTAGTTTGTAAAATTCACGTTTTATGATATTTTTCGAGAGAACTTAATGTGCAGGTTTATTATAATTTATATATTTTTATTATAAACTTATCCGTAAAGTTTCATTGAATAAGTTTTTTAATATTATGATATTCCGTTAATGTACATTCAATAGGAGAAATGTTATATTATATTATAATTGTTATAGTTTCATTTACTACTGAATTACTATTAATAAAAACGTCTGGAAAAGCAATAATTCATAAGTGCTTATGGAAAGTCATGACGTTGAATATAAAAAACTATAATAGATAATACTAAGTAGTTTTATGGAAGTACTGATGGTGAAAAACGGCTAGTTGAGTTGAAGGTTTCAATAACTTATAAAAGAATACACAATTAGAATAGATATCAAAATTAAATTTAGTGTCATCATTTTAATATTTAAGTTAGTCATAGGTTGTTAAAAAAATATGTGAATATGAAAATAAGAGCCGGAGTAGAAGTATAAAACCCTTGCTTGGGATTTTCTTATGATATTTATTGGTTGATGCCATAATGTTGATCTTTAATACTTATGGTGTGATTCAGCTCCATAAAAGAGAGGTTGGTGTGATCTTTTAATATAACAAGACATAATCATTACTACTTTTGTCAAAAAGCAATCGAAAACAATGATTGCCAAAGATAAAATACAATATGCTATTATAGATTATATAAAAAATATTTTAGATATAAATTATACTATATATACTTTAGATATAAATTTTACTGATAACTAACATATATTTTTTTTCTTTTTAATTGAAACAGGTAATATTTCGAAAGTAAATAGATATATAAAATCCATATTGTAATATATAATCTTTGGAAATATTTCGCTAGTACGAGTTTATAAATTATATATATGAAAATGACATCCTTAAATAACACTTGTTTATGACTACATAACCCTTAGTATAGAAACTTTTGAATAAATTACATATTAGTAAACTCGTTTTCATAGGTCTCAAGATTTTTGATATGCTTTCCTTAGAGACGATATCTTAAGGCATTCTATTTTATTTTATTTTCTTTCCTTCTTCTTCTTTTTTTTTTTCTCTCTTTCTTTTCTATTTCTTTTTTTTTTCTTTATATCAACCTCTTTAAAGTTTTTGAAAGTTTAATGTCGTGAAAATGTTTTTCTCATAACCTAGCCAAAAATACTTATTATTCCGCCTTTTTTTTAGTATTAAAATAATATTTCCATATTTTTGGGATGTTGCACGATATCTCCGCTGTATAAGTTTTCATAATACAAGCGTTAGACTAATATATAAGTATTTGAGAAATTCACCAAATTTCAACTAAGATTCAAGCGAACCTAGTAACTATAATCTGTAAAAGTAAGAAAAACAATTGAATAAAATTTTAATAGCCTTTCTAAAATAGGTAATCCTCATGATGTTCCTCATAATAGCTAGCATCGTGCTCTCCTACTTAGTATGAATTATATACATGATAATCATAATGTATTATAATCTTCATAATCATCTATAATAAAATTCAAAGGGGGTGATTGGCAAAACCTAGTATGAAATCACAGTGTGAGATCGCAAACATTACACAATATACTTGATTTATTTTTATCAGTTATGATCTCAAAATAACATGCACTTCAAACAAACCCATTGGGCTAGTTTTAAAAGTGTGGAACCTTGTATGTGCCCCTTAATGGTTAATTTTGAATGTGTAAACTTAGCACCCTCTAGAACCAAAATTTTTAAGTATGAATTGGTTAGTGGCCCTTAGTGTTGCTTTTTAAAGTATGAAACCATGATACTCTCTTGAGTCAGTTTTGAAACAAGTTTTTGAGTCAATTTTAAAAGTGTGAGATGAATCCCTATAGTCAATTTAAAAAATGTAGGATAGGTCTCTATAGTCATTATTTTGAAGGTATAGGGTAGTCTTTAGAGTCATTTTTAAAAACATGGGTCTATACTGGTTCTAAGGTTTTTGCAAATAAAATTTTACAAGCGCATTCAACAAGTAGTTAAGACTTATGCCTAATCATTATTATTAGAGTTACGTTCTAAACCTAGGAGCACATTCAACAAACATATACTATGTGCCTGGTTTCTGCTTTACAATCTTGATAAAAATCTAAATTAATTCCTAATTCATAATATAACTTCAATCAATATCGACCATGATTTAGGTTACATGTCCTAAGTTTTTTTTTTTTCTAGTTTCTTTCACTCATTTATTTGAAAAATTCACCTTTTATCAAATTAAGGCATATTTAGGGGTCCCTTGGTCAACCTTAGGGAATATGGGGTTGATTGACTTGGGTCTCCTAAAGCCTATATCGACCTAGTAAGCCTAGGGTTAACCACACTAGGTCCTAAGTTATGTTTTTTTTTTTGTTCTTTTCCTTTAAAATGCAAGTTTTTACCCCCAATCTAGTCCTAAATCCATCTTATGCACTTTTCTTATTCCAATTAACTATTTCAAATACTTGATTTTAGAAAGTTGTTACTGTTAACAACCATTATTCAACTAACAAACTAATTTCCATATATTGATTAACACCAAATCAGTTTCCTACTCCATAATTATGATCTATGCTTATTTGGACTAGGGATTATAGGTTATCCTAAAGAAAAAAGGGTTACTAAAGTGCTTACCTTAGCACTAGTTAGGGAAAATCCCTTTAGATTGATTGAACACTCCTTTAGAATAACTCCCTTTTTTAGATTTGCCCTTCCATCCAACATTAGAATGTTATGGATTTCTTATTTATAATTCAAAACACTCTTAAGGCATGAATTCTCACCTTTGATGGCATTGGTTTTCTTACTCATGCTCTTATGGAGTTTTTTTTTTTTTTTTTATTGTGAGAAAATGAGAAAATCTTTTAGTTAATCTCATCAATTTTCCTAATAGATGAGTGGGGCAAATCATGAGCTTATCTTTAATGACGATTCCTTAGACACCGTCTTGAAAGAAAGAGAGTGTGCAAGAGGGAGTCAATAGGGTGGTGGTTGCAGGTTTAGGGCTAAGAGTAAGAATTTAGATTCTTTCACTTTAATTTCCTATAAAGTGAGAGGGGAGGATTTAGCATCCGTTTATATCAACCCTTGGGGCAATTGTCCAACTTGTTCTTGGTTTTAGTTTTATTTTTAGAGGTATTTTAGTAATACTTACTAGTATTGTATGCATAAAGTCATTGGGCGCTCCATTTTTACTATATACTTTCAAGCACCTATCATAGACGGAAGAGAATTAGAAAACAATAATTTATATGTAAAATATAATGAAAGAAACAAGTGCATTATTATCATACTCTTCGGACTTCTATTATATTTTGTATATTTAAACATTTAGCAATAGCAAACAGACCAACCCATAAAAAACAATAAGCACAAAAAGCAATTTTCCATTTTACATTACATGCGGTTGATTTATTAATGAATTTTGATAACTCAGCATTGGGAAAATTTGAATTTTTGAATCCAAATGTTGTTGTCATATAATAAATCAATCAACAATAAGCGTGAGTTTTAGTTCGGTCATTCACTCTTGAAAGCTATTAGTTTTTCCATGATAGAGGTCTCTTCTGGTGGACCTATTGTCGACGGCATTTAACAAGGTCATTAACAGTGAGGTTGCACTCTTAGATTTATTAAACTTCAGAACTCACTGTTGACAACCACTATAAAAGCCATCAATAGTGAAGTTGCAATCTACATTTTTTAGACTCACTGTGATAGCTGTGAAACAAGGCTGTTGACAGTGAGGTCACAGCTATTGGCACTGCAAGTATAACTATTGATGGACATTATTAAGCTTATCGACTGTGTAACCGATTTCATCGAGTACGATTAGCCGTAGAAATTCATACAATTATCCACCGTCTAATGATGCAGCCAAACTATCAAAAAAAGTTTAGACAAACAAAGAAACTTAAAACGAGGCAAGAGACAGTACAAACTTAGAAATAAATAAAAAAACATAAAAAAGTTTCTTCATGGAACTGACTGTTGACAGACAACATTAAACTTGTCAACAACTTCTTCGAGGAATACGATCAGTCATCGATGGACCATTTCTTATCACTACATCAAACATCTTCTTACTAGGCATAGAGAAGATAAACTTATTAGCACTTACGGTAGTGATTTTTACATTGCCATACTCACTCTAAGCATTTCCAAGAATGTTCATTAGTGTTACTTTATTCAGAGATTTATTAGAAAACATGCAACCAATAGCAAGAAATTTTGTATCAAATAACTAATATCTAGACCCATGGTTCCCATGATTTTCTATAGCATATTGACCATTATTGATGAGACAATACTAGGTTGAATTTATAGGTAAAGCAACAAGACTAAGCATTGTTCTATTTATAAACAAAGTTAATATGGACAAAATATGTGATGAAATGAAAAAGAAAATGAGGATAACATTTCTAAAAATGTTCTTCTTCTTCTTCTTCTCCCTTAAAACGTAAGTAAAGGAAAGAGATGAGCAAAATGAAGAAATTGGAACTAGATTTATTGGGTTAAAGATGAGCTTACAAGCAAATATCACTACATTCAATTAATCATTTAATACTTGCCTCAAATTTTGCTTACGAAATGTGTGAAAAGTTATAGTTTTCTTCATTGAATCAAATTGAATCAAGAATTTGTATGCAAGAAATTCTAGAGTAAAGCCAATGCAATAGTGGTATTTAGAAAAGAAGAGTTATCTGTTTAAATTGTTTTCAACACTATTTATACTAATATATAAGAGCCAACTAACTACTAATAGAATATTTGACAAGTGCACTAATAATATAATTACATGTGGAATCAAATAAACTAATATCCTTCACATCCCCCCTTAAGTTGGATCTCTTCAAAGATTTAACTTAGATAAAATAATATGTAATTGTATGGTACGCAACTTAGTACAAAGATTAGCAAGCTGATTTTGAGAGGAGACATGGAGAAGCTTGAGAAATCTATGAGAAATATGATCACGAACAAAATGGACATCAATATCTATGTGTTTTTTTCTTCCATGAAGACGAGGATTATTAGCAATGGGAATTGTAGATTTATTGTCACAATGAATGGAACAAGCAAGAAACATGGAACATGAAAATCTTGGAGTATATAAAAAAGTCTATATTAGCTCCTTCGAGTAGTAGCTAGCTTTGATACTTTGCTTCAGTTGTCGATGTGCTCATTGTGGATTGTTTCTTAGATTTCTAGGAGATTAAAGTAGATCTTGACATAATACAGCACTCGGAAAGTGATATGCGATCAAATGAGCAAGAGCCTTATTAGGCATTAGAATAAGCTTGTAATATAAGAGAATTGTTAGAAGAATAAAAGAGGCCTAAATCGAATGTTCCTTTAAGATACTTCAACTGGTGTAGTGCCACTTGTAAATGAAGACATGGTTGTGACAAAAAACTGACTCAATTTGTGAATTGCAAAATATATATCAGGCCTTATAAGTGTTAAGTATAAAAGCCTTCCTAATATTTGAAAATATGTCAAGAATAAATTTTTGCTGATTGATCAAAGTTCCTGATGTGGTTTGACATATTTCCAACCTAAGAAAGAACCTAGCATGACCTAGATTCTTAATAGTGAAAGTTTTATCCAAATTTGACTTTAAAGAAGCAATATCAAATTCATTGGTTCCTAAGATCAGCATATCATCAACATGTAAAAGGACAATCAAAAGACCATCACCTTGATACTTAGTGAACAAAGAGTAATCATATGTTGACTGAATGAAACCATGATGAAAGAGAAATAGAGAAATTTCCTTATTCCATTGCTTAAATGCCTATTTAAGACCATATAATGACCTCTTGAGCTTGCAAACTTGATTTAGACTAGCTTCAGAATAACCTTGTGGAGGAGTTATGTAAATTTCCTCATATAAAAATCCATGAAGGAAAGTATTGTCAATATCTATCTGATATAAGGGCCATTTATAGGCAGTAGCAATTACTAAAAGAATTCTCACATTTCCTAATTTAGCTCTAGGAGAAAAAGTATCATGGTAATCGACTCCCTTGACTTGACTATCACCCTTTGCATCTAATTTAGCTTTGTATCGCTCCATAATTCTATTAGGTTGATATTTAATCTTATATAACCATTTTGAACCAATTGGTTTCTTACCAAGAGGCAATGTATTTAACTTCTAAGTATCATTAAGTTCCAATGCCTTTAACTCCTTTTGCGTTGCTGCAATCCATTCTCCATGTTTTGATGCTTGAGAATAGCAAAATGGTTTTTGAGTAATGGGAACATTTTCCATGGATGTAATATAGTCAGAAGGAAAATTAGTAAATGTGTGAGAAAAAAAATGGATATGATGTACGAGAAGAAGAGAAATTGGGCAAAACAATTAGTAGTGCTTGTAACCTTTACATTATGCAGTATGTGTGTAACCTTGCAACCAAGATGGCTATTTTTGTATTTTATTTAATCGTCTAACAATATGATTAGATTAATCATCAATAGAAAAAGAAGATGGTTGAGTATTGTTAGAAACATGAATAAATTTAGAGGATTAATCAGTCATTAAAGACAATTGATCACTAGGAATATCATCAAATTCTAAAGAAGGATGAGAAAACTAAGAATAATCAGGTAAAGAAGAACTGTGACAAAAAAAAAAAAGTAAGATGTTTTCATGAAATATGACATCTTGATTGACAAAAATTTTATGTGCACATAAACCATAGACTTTATATAGCCTTTTTGACCATATACATAGCTAGAAATATACACTTAATGCCTTTATGTTCAAACTTATTTGATTGAGGTGAAACAATGGAAGCATATCGGTTTAGCCTACTATCCTAGACTTATAGGTAAGTGCACCTATTGATTATGTAGTATAGTGGATATTAATATTGAGTGTTGATCTCATAGAGACTATGGTTACTAGTAATTACATTTTCTCCTATTATCTAATTGCAAAAATCAAATGAAGTAAGCAATGAGTAAATTTTAAGAAAACAACTATCATAAAAAGCGTACCCGAATGTTAAATCCCTATAGAATTACCAATATAATTAACTAATTATCATTTAATTTTATTATTATATTCCTGGACCATTGAAATTTCTAATTTGAACTAATTGCTCTCTCGAGTATACTAATTCATAATTCCAGGTTGATTGTTTGGAATTTCTTCATAATTAAAACCCCTAAAATTGCATTACTTTCACTTCATGAATTTCACTATTAGGTTTGACCATAATTCGAAAGATTTATGTTATCCAATCTCTAGGATTGTTTGTAACTCTTTTTACTTATACTAGATCTATTCAAAAATAGGATCTCTCAATTTCTATGTATGAAATCATACTTCAAAATAATATGTCAGCAATATTAATTTGAAAACAATAAAAAACATATAATTAAATTATAAGAATGATAATAATTTCATTGAATAATAAACTAGAACTTATATATTTATTCTAGAGTTTATCATACCCAAGTATACAAAGAAAATTATGCTAGGATCATATCGAAATTAAGAGCAAAAATATAAAAATAGTGTATAAAGAAGAATATTAATGAGATAGAAATAACAGTAAAATCTATAACTATGATATTGCTAATTCTAAAACTCTATCTATATGATGCTTGGACTTTACACTCCTTTTTATAGTGATTAAATGTATTTTGAAAAAGAAAGTTATATCTTTATGGAATGGAAAGTTAAATCTTCATAAAATAAGAAAGTTGTTTTCAATAGACAAGAGATTGCATTTTTAATATTGTTTATTAACTAAGATAGTAATCGTCAACAACCGTGATAGAATAGGAAAGTAGAAATTAAGTGTGATATGGCCACAACACGACTTCTTACATGGTCATGTATCTTGATTTGTTAATAAATTCCTTTTCTATAGATACATGGGCACCAATATGGTCATGTTGGTGACCATGTTGAAACTTTTCTTATAAACTATATTAACAATGTCATGAACGTGACTATGTACTTTTCCAAATTGTGTAACTTGTTTATATGAGCTCTAAATCATGTGAAACTTGTGCAATTTATTTATTTTTAATCCAAAATTGCTTTAAAGGAACTAAAATCAAAATATGAGCGAATCAGTGTAATATTTAATTAATTGTGCTTATAAAATAGATTGAAATTAGATAAAAATTAATTAATTATAAGTCTTGATGATCATATGTTAGTTTTTCTCCAAATAAGATTTCGTGAGGTGATTTCTTGTATAGTTTAGCTGTAGGCATGAGGTTAATAAGATCGGTGATAGTTAACACACACTCCCCAAAAGTGTTTAGGTAAGTTTGCTTGTAACCTTAATGCCCTTGCTATTTTAATGACATGCCTATGCTTATGTTCCACTTGTCCATTTTGTTGTGGAGTATAAGTGGTTGAATGTTGATGTATAATTCCTAGATTATGTAACATGGCTTGATAGTTGTGTGACTTAAATTTAAAACCGTTATTTGTCTACATGATCCTAAGAACATCATTGAACTGATTTTTGATAAGTTTAAAGAACTTATCAATAACCATAGTAGCTTGTGACATGTTTTTGAGTAAATAAATAAGTCCATGTAGAACAAGTAAAATCATCAAGGATGGTTAAGAAACATTTAGCACCATAAATTGAAGAAATAGAATAAGGGCCCCAAATGTCCACATGTATAAGATATAATAATGATGGTGAAACATCAAATGATCTTTCAAAGGTAGCCTATGACTTTTAAATTGATGATAGATTTCACAAACAAATGAATCCACATTCAAATGTTTGCAGATGTCCGAATGTAACATAAGAAGACTTGGACACAGAACGATCCATAACCTTTGATTACAAGACATACAAACCATGAGATGCTTTGGCTAAAGCAATAGTGTGACTATTTTTTTGGTCCTAGAAAGCAAAGGAAAAAGAATCAATCTTTGCTATTAACTTGTTATCATTTAATACTTGATGAATAGATAACAAGTTATAAGAAACACATAAAGAACATTTGTAAGGGCGAGAAAGGTGTTATGCATATCGAACCAGTGGTTTGAACAGATTTTGCAGTACCATTAGGAAGTTTTATATAGATGGGTTAAGGCAAAGAATGGGTATAAAAAAGAATGGAATGAAAAGGAGTTATAGGATCTATGGCTCTTGGACCAATTATCTAAGAACTAAATTTGCTATTAATTGCATTAAAGCATGTAGAATTCACCATATGATCTTGATTTTATTGCTTCCTTTGCATCAACTTGATCATTTCATGGTAAATAGATTAAACCAATTGAGGATTCATAACTCCGCAACATTTGAGAAACATGAAAAATTACTTGAACAAGCTGAATCATAACAATTTTCATTCTCATTGAGCACATCTAGAGGTGTTGCATTTGAATTAGGATTTTCCATGATACAATTCATACTCACCTTCCCAAAATTTCTATTTTTGCTTGCTTTTTTTTTTTCCCTTTGTACCAACCGAGATAACTGATTAATTGAATATCAATGCTATGACCCTCTAATTTACAATGCTTGCAAAAAATCCTCTTTTCTTTTTTCTTGTCATTCATGTTTCAACCCTTGATAGGCTATTACTTCCAACTTAGCAGAACCAAGAGATGTAATATTCTTTTTTGTTTCTATTTGTTGGACTAAATAATATGCTTTATTCATAGTTCGTAGTGGATCCATGGACAAAATTTGATTTCTAATAGCTCCATATCCTTCATTAAGTCCCATAAGAAATTGAGTCACTCTACTTCTAGATTCATACTCAACAATCCTCTCCTTTAACCTACAAGTACAATACTCTAATCTACCATATGCAGAATGTGAATGAAGTGCTTGGAGTTTATCCTAGCATCTTTCATTTTATTATAGTAAACCCCTATGGAATGATTAATTTGTTTCAAATTCACAATTTCGCATTGAAGTTAAAAAATTAGTGGACCATTGCTTCATCCATATTGTTTGTGAACTTCATTCCACAAATCAGTAGCATATTGTGAGTATAATTTTTTTTTTTTGTGAAATCTCACTCAACATTGAGTTCAAGATCCAACATCTAACCATATAGTCATTCATTTCCCATTTAATTAGATCTGGTGAATTCAGATTTGGTTTTGAAATTGTTACATCAATAAACCCTATCTTGAGTTTTGCACCTAATTTGATTTGTATAGATCTATTCTAAGTCAAATAATTCGTGCCATTAAAAATAATATTTCCTATTACCATGCTAAGGTTATCAAAAGGTGAAATGAACAATGGATCTGAAACATTCTATTCAACTTGTACTTCTCGATCTATTAGATTACTCACCTCAAGAACTGATGAAAAGAACACTTTTAGAAGATATAGATCTTACTAGATAGCTTTGATACCATGTGAAAAGTTGTAGTTTTCTTTGTTGAATCATATAGAATAAAAATCTATACACAAGAACTTGTAGAGTAAAGCTAATGTAATAATGGTATTCGAAAAAGAAGAGTTATCTGTTTGTTCTATTTTCAACACTATTTATACTAACATACAAGAGCCAACTAACTACTAATAGAAAATGTGACAATTGTACTAATAATATAATTATATGTGGAATTAAATAAACTAATATCCTTTACAAAATGTTCATGAATGTGAATAGTGGTGTAATGTGAAATTGTATTATAAATTTAAAAGCTGCCAAGTATTTTAGGATAAAGTTTTGTAAAAAACTAAATCACACAAAAATGGTGTGGAATCTCTTAAAAAGAGAAAAAACTTCTCTCTCTAAAAGTTAGAGAGAGAGACCTAATATAGATGGGTCATTACATTGATATAGATTGATGACTAAGCTTGTAATGATAATGTAGATCACCTTGCTTAATCATGCGTAGGATTGTAAATAAAGCAAGTTGGCTCACAAGTGATTTGAGCTCAAATTAATATTGTTGCAAGTTTGATTTAGCTGAATTTCATTGAACCTAAGACATCAACTACTCGAGCAGTTTATCAAATTAAGCTCAAGCTTCAATATGCTTCACTCAATGGACTTACGAGTCTAATATCTTTTTAAGCTTAAATGCCATACTAAGAGTTTATAGAACTTAAGTCTGTTCTAAGCTTGAAGATAAATTTAATTAAAAATTTATAAATGGTTGAATTTAAACAAGTCTACTTGAGTCAACTTCAGTATGAAAAATCTTATTCACATCGAGATTTTATTTAAACTCAAATCGAGTAAAATTAACTCGATATGGTTTGTCAATCACAATCATACACCAACCAAGTCAACGATCTCACATAGCAACAAAGTTATTCTTGAGATACCTAAGGGGGTTTTTCTAGTGTATCCTTAGAATTTTTTTTCCATTGGTAGACAATGTATCTAGATTCATTCATCAATGTCTAATAGCTATGCCATGTGTAGATTTGGATCCAATACATGTGTATGAGTAGTAAGGAAGCAATCCGCTCACAGTATTGTAAAAGGAAAAACATAGGAATACAAAGTACACACTCAAAGATTGAAGATGGAATTTGCATGATTTGCTTAGAATCTTATTTCATTTAAAAGTGAGTGGCCAACTTGGTAGAAGAGTTGCACCTACCATATAGATTATAAAACACAATAACTGGTGCCTTCTATTTTTATGGGCATATTTTAATGATATGCTATATGAGCTAATAAAATATATGAACTTAAAAGACATGTTTTCACTTGCTTAAATTTTTGAAAAATATATATGTCCCAAATTGCCACTAAAGCTCCTAATATGGCACTATTTATAGTTTTTTCAATGACATTTCTAGGACTTGAGAATAGCTTAAAGAGTATGTATATAATTTTTAAAGTTATGGGATGATGGAAGAATGCTTTAAAAGTTTATTAAGCCTATCAATACTTGACCAATAATTTTATAAATGTGTTTGTAATTACCCCTATTTTTATTTAACTCTTTGACCGATTTACTTTAAGAAATGAAAAAGACAAAATGAATAGAAAACTATTCCTTAGAAATAACTACTACTAGTTACAGCCAACTAATATATATTGTATTGTTTATTTCGTAAAAATCTATATTGCAGGAAATAACTATTATATTGTTTACATCATACTATTAGATTATATTTTTGAGTTAGGAATAAAATAAAAGTACCAAAATTACCTTGTTTGATGAAAAATACCATCATTACCATTACCACCATTCCCACTACCCAATACCACCCTCACCATTACCACCTCATTATTATTGGTACCAACACCACTACAAATAACTCTACATCAATACTGCCGTTGCCTTTACTACACCATTATCACAATTATATTAGTGTACCACCACCAACACGCCCACTACCTCTATTGCTGCACCACCATCAAATCACTACTATTACCAACACCATGGTAGTATCTAAGCATGGGCTGAGGTGGTAGTATAGGGTAATAGTAGTAGTGGTGCTAGTGGCGAGATTAAATGGTGGTAGTAATGTTAGCGAGTGGGAAGGTGGTGATAATGGTAGTGGTGGTGGTGCAAGTGGTAAGCATTTGGTGACTTTATGATGGTGGTGGCAGTATAAGGGTAATAGTGGTGGTGGCAGTATAAGGGTAATAGTGGTGGTGGTAGTCACAACAATGGTCATTATGGGCTAATAGGTTGGTGGTAGCAATTGATAATGTGAAAATGATGATAATAGTGATAGCAATGATGATGTTGGTAGTGGTGGTGAAGGGGTGGTAGTTGAAGTGGGGGTGGTGGTAGTGACAATGGTAACGATAATGTGGTTTACCGTGATTGTTATGGTGGTGATGATGGTAGTAGCAACGATGGTAGTGTTAACGGTGCATAGGTACTATTAGTGATGTAGATATGGTTGCTATAATAATGCTATAGTGGTAGTGATGGTGGATGGCGGTTGTGGTGGTGTAACGATAAAGGGGGTGGTGGCAATAGTAGTGGTGCAATAATAGTGGTGTTATCGATGTAGGGGTGGTGACAATAGTAGTGGTCTGGTGGTGTAAGTTTGATGATGGTTAAAATTGTCACATGATCGTTTAGAAGGAAAAACTAATACCATCTGATAAAAGATAATGATTCCTTGTAGAGAGGGAATAAAACAAACTTCTGGAATAGTTATTTCTCAACCAATTTTGAAGTAAATATGGGAATATATTTTATTTTAGGAATAACTATTCTATTTTCTCTCTATTATATTGAAGTAAATGAGCTATTAAGTGAATAATTAAGCTTAATAGTATGATGAGTCCATGAGACAAGACGCATATTATGAACATTTAGAATTTCATATCCTATTGCAACATTTAATCTAAACCATTAGACATCTTGATGGAGACCATAGATGCAAGTAAGTGTAATTTTTATGTTTCCATCACAATTTGGAAAAGAAGGCCATTACATGAATGTAAAACAAGAATTTGAATGTGATGGGTTTATAGTAAATTCAAGATTAGGTTTGAAATTTTATTTAAAGAGAACCCTTTATTCTCCTAGTGAATTTTCAAACAGTCATTACCTGAAGTAAGACTAGACTTACCCATAGAGGTAAAAACTTTAGTTGAGGAAATTAAGGACCCTTTTCCTGAAGAAATCTTAGGAGGTCACCACTCATGCTTGACATTTAGCTTGTGGCAAATTTAGTTAGTGGACTAACCTTGCCTAGCTTACCATCTTATTGAGAGTGCAAAATAAAAAGGACAACCTATTAGGAAACATTATTGTGATACCTCTCACACAAACAAATTGTTCTTTAGTGAAACTGTTAAGTTGCATGGGTTATTTGAAGCCAAAATATTAGATAAGGGTGCTAAACTTGTGAGCTACTTTTGGAAGACACTATGGATAATGCTAGGTACCAAATTATAGTTTTTTCTTTAGCATTTCACTCTATGGCTAGTGGTTAAACTAAAGCAGTTGATGGAGTTTATGTGATTTGCTGAGGTGCTTATTTGGTGACCATGCATCTACTTGGGATCACATCCTTCCTATGGTAGAATTTTCCTACAACAGTTTAATAAATAGACCCATTGGTTTAAGTCCCTTTAAAGTTATACTAGGTTATTAACTGAGACACCCTATTGATCTTATACCACTCCTACTTACATCTAGACCTCCTAAACTTGCTTAGTCATTTGCCACTTACACTCGTGACTTACATGTAGAAATTAGAAAGAAAATTACCTTAAGTAATGAATAATAAAAGTCTACTATAGATGTTCATCATAGGTATTGAGGAATTTTAGGAGAGAATTTAGTAATGACTCAAATTGGACCAAAGAGGTTTTGGCATGGGACCTTTCAAAATTTTGAAAATGATTAATGTAAAGTTTCCACTAGATATTGTTGCATAGTTCTAGCACTAAGATGAAAGAAAAGAAGGTAGATGATGTTATTAATAATCTAATTATGAGAGATGGCAAGGACTTTCTTATCAAATGGGTAGATCATTCGCCTTCAGATGCCACATAGATTGTTGGGTTAGATTTTCAAAGAATTAATTTAGATCTTTATAAGCGATACATCAACTTCAATCTGCTGAACGTAAATTTCTTCAAGCTAGGGAGAAATGATAAGGACCATGGATACATGCACGAGAGTTTATGTTAGTGTTATTGGTCCACATGTTATGAAGATTTTTATGTTTAGTTATTTTATTTAAGCTATTATTTGGGTTGTGTTTAGCTTTATTGTTACCTTTTATTCTATTATATTATTAATTTCTTTTATTATTTTCTTAGTGGTTAATTACTAATTGTTAAATTACATTTACATTGTAAGGCTTATATTTAACCGTACCTTTATATAAATAGTCTCTTGTTAGGATTTTAGATATGAAGTCATTTAGAAAAAAGAATTACATTTTTATTGGATGAGATGTGACGCTTTTTTGTTACCTATGGTATAGGGCAATCAAAATTCATTAATAGTGCTAGAGCATCATTTTATATTGTTACTACTTTTTTTTTTCTTATCTGTTCCTTCACCAGAATTAAATTAATCGATTGCACTTACAAGTTTTAAGTTTCAAGTCTCGTTTCCGTAGCAAGTTATTACACAGATTTTTCATTGAGAGTTACAAAAGGCTAAGTGGCTGGATTACATTAATTGGGGAATCTTATTGAGATGCTGTATGTGTTCCAACGAAGACATTAACATCCTTGGTGTTGAGCATTGTGAATCTTATTTAAAAGCAAAAAAAAAAAAAAAAAAGCGATTCCCGGAGCAGACGAAGGCTTTCAATTATCGATTAAGATTTAAGGACATCCAAGTAGGAGTTATTTTTATGTTTCCATCGTAATTTGGAAAAGAAGCCATTACGTGCACGTAAAACAAGAATCTGAACGCGATGGGTTTCTAGTAAATTCAAGATCAGGGTTGGAATTTTATTTGAAGAGAGCCCTTTATTCTTGTGGTGAATTTTCTTAGTTGCCTTATTATAATTACTGTATAATTTAATTTTCATAACCATATACATCGTACTACTCTCTTTAATGTTGTTTCGCTTCCATTGTCCTACATGGCATTCATATCACATGATGAAAGCTCGTGCTTTTTGATGATAAAAGATCTCATATGATTTTATTTTCCCATAATCTACACGATTTTGAAACCACAAAAATGCATGGAAATTGGGCATTCTAGACGATTTAAGAGGACTTGACAGTTAACACGTAAATAATGACATGACCGGATTTGATCCGTTGGACCAGATTTGTTAGGTTTTGTTTTATCTCTCATCTTTCTTGTCCATAATTATAAAATGCAGAAAAATAAAATAAAATAAAATTTAAAAGGAAGGTCATTTTGATAATTAAGAACTTTCAAATAAGGAAACTTTAGTCTTTTCAGTAATAAGCTATATAAATCCGATGAAAACCCTACTTGACTCTTTTTTCTTCTATTGTGAATGTAGATTCCTATGTTGCAAAGAACCTTAACTCATCCTAAGTTACATGTCCTCTATAGAAGGATTCTCGAATCAAAGTGTGATCGCGAAGGTAAGTATATTTATCAAATTAATATTTCTATATGTTATTTGTTTTAATGGGAGCTTAGTTAAGACATAACATTATGGAAAATTAAGGTTTCTAGACATTTCAATTTAGACATCAAAGTTGTTGGACCAAACCCGTTTCAAGTTGTGGATTTAAATTGAGACAAGTAAGCATTCTGATTTTGTTTAAATTTATGAAATTTGATAGATTTTACACTAGAATTGGATTATTATCTTGATCGGTGAATGATCAGATGGAGGAAGGGTTGAAAGGAGTGAAAATGGAGAGTTTCGAGATATTCTAAGGGGTACATGGCTAAGGTACATGGCCATGTACTTACCCTTGAAGATTGTGAGAAGCATTTGGTAAAATGAATTGTACGCAATTAGGTACATGAGTATATACCTACCTGTGTTAAAGTACATGACTGTGTACTTGGGTGTGTTGAGTAAACTTTGTGTACAGTAAGGTATACGACCATGAACATGGCATGATCCTTTAGTCCTTCTATTTCAATTTTATTCTAATTCTAAGCTATATTACTTACAATAGAGCTTGGGGAAGGAGACATAGGTGACTAATTCTTAGTTAAACAGCCTAGTGAAGCTTAGGCCTTATTGTAAAGTAGAATTAAGAATTAATTACTATTTCTTGACAGACTTTGAGAAACATGGTAATTACAAACAAATAGAAACCCAAACTTTCTTCTAGGTATGTGTTTATTATGCTTGTTGGTTGTGTTTGTTAGATATAATAAATGAATGGAATTTAACGTAAACTTGGTGAATACCTTGCTTGTTGCTTGTAAGTGGCTCGATCTAGAGGTTGAAGGTGGTAAATTCTTAGGGAGCATCTTGATGATCAGTATACGGCGTTATCCCTAGTGGAGTTTTATATCGAACTGATTTGGGGTAGATTTAGGGGTATTAGGGCTAGAGGTGGTAATTTTCGATACCAATAGAAAGTTGGGGATGGAGGTGGTAGTTCCTAACCTAGATTTAAACTACTTAAATTCAATAAAAAAGAGAGTGGCAAGGTCATGAGTATCCTTATGCTGCTTGTTGATTGATATAAAGATAAGTAAATGGTTGATTGTTAAGTATGTACTACATTATGTATGCGTGTAATTTGTATTGTTGTGATATGTGCTTGTGTTTGGGTATTCACATATTAGGCTTAGGTTCACTTTATTAATTTTTAATTGTAGGTGGATAGGATGAGTATGCTGAGTATGGGAACGTGGTTTACTATTTTTAGGACAAAAGTGAGGGACATTATCACTACTATTATGGAGACGAGTAATGTGGGAGTATATGAAGGATATGTTTGTAAAAGTTGAAGATGTTTGAGTGAAGAGTTAAAGATTGTTTATAAGTTATTGCATATGTCATTTAATCATATGTTGATGGAATTTTATAATGGTATTTGAATTAAGGGATGATATACATTTGATTAATTAATAGTGAATGGAATGATTTGTTTATGAGTCATTTGTTTAAATTATTGGAATTACAATTATTTTAATGAATATTGGAGTTGAATAGGGCGAAGAATAGGAGTAATACAAGCCTTGTGTGTCTTTATCCAATAGAGACATGTGGTAAGCTGTAGCATTCTAAGTTCTAGGGCGTTACAACTTTTGTGGAAACCATGAATGCTCTAGTGGGGATGGTAACCCAGTAGTAGCAATAGGCCATGAGACCTGCTAGGCCCATAGAGGATCGGTTTGGATTGGACAAGTTTGTCTAGCTAGCAAAAGAATTTAACCTAAAAGTTGATGATCTAACAAAAGATGAGCATTGGATAATTGAAATAGAAAAGACTTTTGTTACGTTTAGGGTGCTAGAGGACAAAAAAGTGGATTATGTAACCTTTATGTTAAAAGGGTCAGCTGCAAACTGGTGGACTAGTGCTTCCAGGCTAATAGGAGCACTCATCCATTAGCAAAGGTTTAAGGAATTATTTTATGAAAAATACTTCCCCGGTAGCATTAGAGGCAGAATGGAGGCAGCTTACTATAACCATCAACATGATAATCAAATGGTGGAAGAGTATGAAGTAGAGTTGAGTAAGCTGATAAAATTTTTGCTTGATGCAGTTTGTATAGATGACATATCTAGGGCTAGAAGGTTTGTGAGAGGTTTAGAGCCTAGCCTCTAGCATAAGGTTGGGTCCTTCTAGTTACCTACCTATTTAGAGGTCACTGATAAAGTCAAATTGATGGAGTCAAGTTAGAAGAGAACAAAGGAGCAGCTGTCCTATGGGTTAGGAATTGCTTTGGGGGAAAAAAACCTACCTCGAGTATTTCATAAGTAGAGAAGGGAAAGAGGCGAGCAGTATATCAAGCAAGACTTGTAGCCTTTATGCCTAGACCTATTCAAGCTAGGCCAATGCCTCTAGCATTATCTTTACCACCACAAGTAAGGCTAGAGAGAAGATGTCCTAGATGTTTGGGACCACATGATCTACATCAGTATAGTTGGCTAGAAGGGGCATGCTTTTTATGTGGTAACGTAGGATATTCCAATAGAAAATGTACAAAGAAAGCTATTCTTTAGACTTTCTACTACAATTGCAAACAAAGAGGACTTAAGGCTTTTGAGTGTGGAACCATAGGTGGTCAAGTAGCTACAAAATCTTAATCAGTACAGACTCCACAAGCAATGTAACCTTAAGGGTGAGCACAGGCAGGTAGACCCCATAGTACAGGTCTTAGGCAGAGAGCTCTAGCTCGTCTATTTACTCTTCAACAATAGCAAAACCAAGACTCCGTAGACTAGGATATAGTGGTGGGTATGCTTCTAGTACATGGTACTAGTGCATATGTACTGTTTGATACTTGTTCAACACATTCTTGTATATTTGAGGTGTTTATAAAAAAGTGTGAACTGATATTTGAAAACTTAGAGAACTTTTGAATGTAAGTGCTTTAATAGGAGTAGGAAGAGAATTAGGGAAAATATGTAGAAATGTTAAGATTGAGATTTAAGGGCGGGTGATGCTCGCTGATCTGTATGTTTTGGATATGCTCAATTTTGATGTAATTCTAGGAGTGAATTGGTTGTCAAAATTTCATGCCACCATAGACTATCATAACTTAATGGTTTATTTCACTTTCCCTGATGAAGATCCTATCAATCTCAAGTTAGAAGTGCAAAGACCTATGAGTACCAACATATGTGTTATGGAGCAGGAGTAGATTAGCTACTATAACAATAGAAGCCAGTAGTGAAGTGAAGCTTGAACAAGCGATAGTAGTAAATATGTATGTTGATATATTTACCGATGATTTACCGGGGTTACCACTAGACAGAGAAATTGAGTTTTGTATAGACTTGGTGCCAGGCACAACCACTATATCTAAAGCTCCATATAGGATGGTGCTTATAGAATTAGTAGAATTGAAGGTTTAGATACAAGAGCTATTAGATAAGAAGTTCATCAAGCCTAGTGTGTCACCATAGGGTGCTTCTGTCTTATTTGTAAAGAAGGAAGATGGTAGCATGAGAATGTATATAGACTATAGAGAATTGAATAAGGTGACTATCGAAAACAAATATTTTCTCCCCAAGATAGATGACCTTTTTAATCAACTGTAAGGGGCACAAGTATTTTCAAAGATTGACTTGAGGTCAAGTTACCATCAATTAAAGATAAGGGAAGGAAATGTTCAGAAGACTGCATTAAGAACCCGATATAGGCATTATGAATTCTTGGTAATGTGCTTTGGTTTAACGAATGCTCTAGCTGCCTTCATGGATTTGATGAATAGGGTGTTCAGGGATTTCTTGGATCAATTTGGGGTAGTGTTTATTGATGATATCCTGATATATTCAAAAAGTCAAGAAGAGCATGAAGAACACTCGAGTGTTGTACCAAAGAGATTATAGGCTAAGAAGTTGTATGCAAAATTTAAGAAATGTGAATTCTGATTGGAGTAAATTTCTTTTCTAGGACACATAGTTAACAAGGATGGTATTGCAGTGGATCTCGAGAATGTAAAGGTGGTGGTAGATTAGCTAAGACCTAAGACAGTGATTGAAATTAGGAACTTTTTGGGATTAGCAAGCTATTACCAATGTTTTGTGGAGGGATTTTCTAAGATTGCCACATTGTTGACTAGATTAACTTAGAAGAGAGTGAGGTTTGAATGGGATAATCGGTGTGAAGATAGTTTTATAAAGTTGAAAGAAAGATTAATCTTAGCACCAGTTCTAACTTTACTAGAAAGTAGAAAGGAGTATACAATATTGAGCAACACTTTTAACTAAGGTTTAGGGTGTGTTCTTATGTAAATGGAAAGGTTATTACTTATGCTTCTCACCAATTGAAGCTGTATGATTTGGAGTTGGCATCGGTAGTCTTAGTGTTGAAACTTTGAAGACATTATCTCTATGGAGAGAAATGAAAGGTATTTATAGATCATAAGAGCTTAAAGTACCTTTTCACTCAGAAGGATTTAAATACGAGACAAAGGAGATGGTTGGAATTAATTAAAGATTATGATTTAGAAACATAGTGTAATTTAAGATAGGTGACTATGGTAGCAAGTGTTCTTATCAGAAAGAGGTAGGGTAACTTAGCTACATTACTTACTTTATAAAAGCAATTGCTTGAAGAAATATGAAGGTTAGATTTAGAGGTAGTTATCCAAGAGGTAAGAGCAAGGCTCACTAGTTTGCGCATTTAGCTAACTATAGTAGATAAAATTAAAGTAGCTCAACTAGAAGATAAAGGTATGTTGGAAATTAAGCATAGGATGGAACAAGGGAAGGCACCTGAATTTAGTTTTGATTAAGAGGGAGTATTATGGCATAGAACCAAGATATGTGTACCAAAGTTAGTAGAGTTGAAGAATGAGATTTTAAGAGAAGCACATCACTCTAAGTACTCAATTTACCTTAGGAGTACTAAAATGTACCAAGATTTGAAGGCCCATTACTAGTGGAAGAATATGAAGCGGGAGATAGCATATTTTGTTCCAAGTGTTTGAGTTGCCAATAGATCAAAATAGAATGTCAGAGGGTGGTAGGAGAACTACAACCTTTACTTGTACCAGAATGGAAGTGAGAGCATGTAACCATGGATTTTGTTACTGGACTTCCAAAAACCAAAGAAAAGCATGATACTGTATAGGTAATAGTGGATAGATTAAGTAAGTCAGCACATTTTATACCCGTTAGTATCCGTTGTACCTTAGGCAAATTGGTATAGTTGTACATCAAGGAAAAAGTCAGGATTCATGGAATCTTAGTGGCAATTGTTTTTTATCAGGATGTTAGATTTATAGGTGGATTTTGAAGAAGCCTACATAGAGCTTTAGGCACTAGGTTGCAATTTAGTTTAGCTTACCATCTTCAGATATACCGGTAGTTAAAGCGAACTATATAGATTCTAGAAGATAAGTTAAGGGCTTGTGTTTTGGATTTTGGAAGAAATTGAGACGAACACCTACCTTTAGTTGAATTTGCCTACAATAATAGCTATTAGGCAACAATTCAAATGGTGTTATATGAAGCTTTATATGGAAGGAAATGTAGGTCACCTTTACACTAGGATGAGGTAGGAGAAAGAAAGGTGTTGGGACTTAAATTAGTGTAGGAGGTTGTAGATAAGGTGAAGTTAATTAGATAGAGGATGCTAATGGCTCAAACTCATTGGAAGAGTTATGCTGATAGGAGGCGATGGACACTAGAATTCGAAGTAGGGGAACATGTGTTATTGAGGATATCACTAATTAATGGTGTTGTTCAAATTGGTTTAAGAGGAAAATTAAATCTTAGGTATGTTAGTCCTTTTGAGCTGTTGGAGAAAATTGGTAACGTTGCTTACTAGTTAGCCTTATCACCTAACTTGGCAGGAGTATATGATGTTTTTCATGTATCCATGTTATAGAAGTTTGTAGCAAATCCAAACCAAGTCACAACTCTTAAACCTTTGGATGTACAACTAAATCTTACTATTGTGGAATGACCCATCCGCATTGTAGACACTAAGGAATAGATATTGAGATGAAGAATAATTCTTTATCTTAAAGTATAGTAGAGTAATATGACAAAACATGAAACAACTTGAGAACTAGAGGAGAAAATGAGAAGAAGATATCTAGAACTCTTCTTAGATATGGGTAACTTTTAAGGATGAAAGTTTTTATAAAGGGGGGGATGTAAAATACAGAAAAATAAAATAAAATAAAGTTTTAAAAGAAGGGAATTTTAGTAATTGAGGACTTTAAAATGAGAGCACTTTGGTCTTTTCCGTAATAGGCTATATAAGCCCCAATGAAAACCCTACTTAACCCCTTTTGTTGTCAATGTAGACCCCTATGCTATAGAGAACCTTAACTCATCCTAAGCCACATTTCCACTACAAAAGGATTCTTGAATCAAAGTGTGATTGTGAAGATAAGTACATTTATCAAATTAATAATTCTATATGCTATTTGTTTCAACGAGAACTCAGTTAAGACATAACATTATGGAAAATTAGGGTTTTTGGACATTTCAATTTGGACATCAAAGTTGCCGAACCAAACCCGTTTCAAGTTGTGGATTCAAATCAAGAAAAGTAAGCATTCTGATTTTGTTTAAATTCATGAAATTTGATAGATTTTACACTAGAATTGGATTATTATTTTAATTGATGAATGATTAGATGGAGAAAGGGTTGAAAGGAGTGAAAATGGATAGTTTTGAGAGATTCAAAGGGTTATACGACCAAGGTACATAGTTGTGTACTTACCTGTGAAGATTTTGAAAAGCATTTGGTAAAATGAATTATATGATCAGGAACACGAGTGTGTACTTGTTTGTGTTGAAGTACACAATTGTGTACTTGGGCGTACTGAGTAGACTTTGTGTATATTAAAGTATATGGCCATAAACATGGTTGTGTTCTTACTCGTGCTCTTCTACATAGCCATACACACGATCGTGTTATTTAAGAACAATCATTTAGTACTTCTATTTCAAATTTATTCTAATTCTAAGTCTATATTATTTACAATAGAGCTTGGGGAAGGAGAAATAGGTGACTAATTCTTAGTTGAACGACCTAGTGAAGCTTAGGTTTTATTGTAAAGTAGAACTAAGAATTAATTACTGTTTCTTGATAGGCTTTGAGGAACTTGGTAATTAGAAACAAGAAGAACCTAAAATCGCTCTTCTAGGTATGTGTTTATGATGCTTGTTGCTTGTGAATAGCTTGACCTAAAGGCTGGAGGTGGCATATCCCTAGGGGTCATCCCCGATGATTGATATACAGTGTTATTCCTAATGGAGTTTTATACTGAAATAGTTGAGAGTAGATTTTAGGGATATTGGGGCCAGAGGTGGCAGTTTCTAATACCAGTAGAAAGTTGGGACCGAAGGTGATAGTTCCCAACTAAAGTTTGAACCACTTAAATTAAATAAACAAGAGAGTGGCGGGGTCATGAGTATCTATGTGTTACTTGTTGATTAATATAAAGATAAGTAAGTGGCTGATTGTTAAGTATATACTACATTATGTATATGTGTAATTTGTGATGTTGTAACAAGTGCATGTATTTGGATATTCATGTACTAGGCTTAGGCTTACTCTATTAATTTTCAACTATAGATGGGTACGACGGGTATGCTAAGTATGGGAACATGGTTTACTATTTTCAAGATGGGAATGAGGGAGATTATCACTACTATTATAGAGATAAGTAATGTGTGAGTGTATGAAGGAGATGTTTGTAAAAGTTAAGGATGTTTGAGTAAAGAGTTAAAAGATTGTTTATAAGTTCTTACATATGTCATTTAATCATATGTTAATGAAAGTTTACGATGGTATTTAAATTAAGGGATGATGTACATTTGATATTCATTTATAAGTTATTTGTTTAAATTATTGTAGTTTCGGTTATTTTAATGAATATTGGAATTGAACAAGGTGAAGAATAGAATGATCTATTTTTGAATTTAAGCAATTCAATACTTAAAATTTTACTCCTTAAAAATTTAGATACTATATATTAGGTACTGAATTATTTAAATAAAAATATAGAAACATTTTATGTGTTTTTTTTCTTATATTTTTTAATTGAAAATCAACTAATCCGATAACGGAGTCATAAAAGGACACAGATTTTTGCTTAGGGTAGTTCTGCAGATAAGGTTTCCAGCAGCCCCATGTGCATCCTTGTCAAACTAAGAATAGCATTTATGGGGCTTTATGTCTGGTTGACGTCTGTGTCCCACCGTTGAAATGAGCAATCGACATCACCGTTAGGGTCTAGGTGACTAAATGCAGACTAATTACTGCTAAATTTCTGAAATGACTGGTTGGTGCGGACGAATCCCTCGAAACTCGCAAGTTATGATTTCTCACAACTTTTCAACATCTTTATATAACTTCGAAACTGTTTGTTAGAAAACCACCATAAATAGCAACATTTTAAAGAATTTAATAATTATTTAGGGTATATCTACGTATTCTCGAAAGTAAGTCATATTTTAGAAGGGATTTTATCACGTCGGTACTTGACTAATAATTCAAAAGGTATATTTAAAATTATAGTTTTGAGAACAAGTATGATATTTTAAGAGATTTAATGATTATTTAAAATATATAATATATATTTAAAAGTTATAATAAAGTAAAGTTATATTTTAATTTTTTTTATTGATATCAATATTAAACTAATAGTTTAGAGTATATATTTATAATTATAAATCTATTAACAAGTGTTGCATTTATCACTCTACATAGAAAACACACTTAGTAGTAATTAGATGGTGTTTCTAAGGAAATTTGAGAAAATGAGTAGAGAGAAAAGGAAGGCGGAGAGGATTATGATATAATTATCTTAAATATTCAATGCTACTTTGTACAATGAACATGCATTTGAGATATTTTATTTGCTCTACTACTTATATGCATGTGCATTTTCTTTCCTATTTGTCTTTTTTTAAGTTTTCTAATTCATGGAAAGTATTTTGAATTTTACATTTGAAATTGTCTAGTTAGAGTATAGATTGGTCTAAAACAATAGGAAACCACGAAATAAAAAGTACAAATAAGTAACATAAATATAGGAGCAAACATAAAAGAAAAAGATGCAAAAGACATTATAGGGTAGGATTTATATTCTTTAATTTTTTTTTCATTCAATTTTTTGTTATTTACAAATCAATGATTGAAATTATTAGATGCTTGGAATATCATGTGGTGTTTTTTTTTTAATAATTTTAATTATTAATTATACGTTACAGTATATTAAAAGATAATTTAAAAGAAGATAAATCGAAATTATCCACTTCCTATAAGCAAATTCAATAAAGTAAATTGAGGAATAGATTAACCATTTGGAAACTTGAGTAGAACGTTATGGTAAGAGAAGTTAATTGTCCTTAGTTAAAAACTTCAACCACAAAAATTGATCATCTTTCGCCAAAAATCATATCGAATTACTCCTACTACAAAACGAGTTTTACAAACCCCAAATTCACAATACTAAAGCAACGAAAACTTCGAGCCATTATTGACTGTAAATATGTATTAATCAACTTACTTAAAAGTTTGAATTTATAGAAATGGAAAGAATGCCTAAATTATATAAGGGTGAAATGATGATGAGGTTTAAACTCTTAATCTCCTGCTTTTAACACCATGTTGAATTTAGCTTACAGTCAACAAAACTCAATGTGGTCGTGTGGTTTTCCTATATCTGTTAATTAAAATGATATAAATGTTACTCGTGGGACGAGAAGCCTTTTATCACTAGGATCTCATTAAATCGGTAACAAGGATGGAGGAGGACACTGTTTCTGACGAATTAAATCATAGTCAATTGGACCACGTGATGAAATCAATGTACAAAGCCATGAACACGACAATTTTCTTTAGACCACATGATGAAATCAATGTACAAAGACATGAACATGACCATGTTCTTTCCAAAACGTGAATTATGCGTTGAAGCTAGAAACAAAATTATGGCAAGTCGTAGTTGCTTCAAGTGAAGGAAACCACTGTTTTTTAGGGTAAAATTCACCATTTATTTTGTCTAAAAGAGTTCTCAATGAACTTCAGGATAAAGAGAAATAATGATTAATTACTCTTTGCACTTATGAAATCAGTTCAAAATCAAGTCTTTTTGAAAGTTTACAAAATTCTTCAGAAGTCCTAAGAATTATTTTCCCGCAATAAAATAATGTTTATAATGACATTTTACAAACGAATATATATATATATAGTGTCTCATTTAAGTAGCTATTTAAGTTTGACAATGCTCATTAACATGATCTAAAAAATAAATATCCTCAGAGTATTTGTTAAGATTTTGATTTTTTAAAAATTGTATAATCGGTATTGAAAATATTAATTTTTTTTAGTCATTGACAAAGAGTCCATATACCCATTAATGATATCCTCTTAAGAAATGCCATGACAACTTTCCCCTCAAATTACTTTTTGAAGGGTCACGTCACATATCATCATATTCATATTACATTAAGAATTTTCTAATCATACACTATATATAAATATGTGAATGAGCTGAATGAGTGTATACAAGCAAGATGGGAGATTCAGGAAGGTTCAACATCGGCGAGAAAAAGCATAAAGAAGTGGTGCTGTTTCCATTGCCACTACAAGGCCACATAAACCCAATGCTTCAACTTGCAAGCATTTTACATTCACAAGGCTTTTCCATCTCCATAATACACACAGAGTTCAACTCTCCTAAAACTTCCAAATACCCTGAATTTACATTCCATTCCATTCCTGATGGAGTGACAGAAAGAGAAGCCCACGAGACGGATTTGGTTGCCTTCATGTCGATGTTGAATGCTAAGTGCATTGTGCCATTTCAGGATTGCTTCCAGAAGATGCTATCAGGCGGTGCTCAGAAGGGCCGGATCGCCTGCCTGATAACGGATGCTGTTTGGCACTCAACTCAGGCAGTTGCTGATAAGTTTAAGATCAGAAGGATCGTTTTAAGAACTACAAGCATCTCCTCATTGCCTGCTTTCTTCTCCTTGTCCGGTTTGAGACAAACAGGTTTTCTACCAATACAAGGTGCATTTTCCATGATTATTCATGTTAAAATCCTTCCCGTATATGTCACTAGAAACCTGATAAAGTTATAATGGATGTATCATATCATACTAGAGTACTGTATAAAATCCTTTCTCGTTTTCTATGAAGTTTTAATTAGGTTTTCGTTTAATGAATTAACATTTTAATGGTTAATAAAAAGTAAATTAATTGATGAATTGGCTTCGAAATATTTTAAAACTCAAGATCTCATTATAATTTTGATAATGTCTAGATCGTATGACTTATAATAGCAAGTTTCCGAGAGTAGATGGCTCTTTGAAATTGCCAACCTTATTTTCTATCAGATCCACGGCTTGAAGAAGTAGTTCCAGGGCTGCAACCTGTCAAAGGAAAAGACCTTCCTATCCTCAGAAGCCATGATCAAGAAGTTTACTATCAATTACTAGATAGTATTAGTAAAGAAACAAAGGCCTCGTCCGGTATTATAGTAAACTCCTTCGAAGAGCTAGAAGAAATGAAATTAACAGAATGTCGAAGAGTTCTTCGAAAACCTATCTTCTCCATTGGTCCATTTCACAAGTATTTTCCAGCTTCTTCAAGTAGCTTACTAGAGCAAGACAGAACTTCAGTCGCCTGGCTAGACAAGCAAGAACCCAGATCGGTTTTATACATTAGTTTCGGGAGCCTAGCAACGATTGATCAAGACGAGTTCACGGAGATAGCTTGGGGACTAGCCAAATGCAGGCAGCCATTCTTGTGGGTGGTGCGGGAAGGACTAGTCCGGGGCTCGAAGTGGCTTGAAACCCTTCCGAATGAGTTCCTTAAAGTTCTTGAGGGCACAGGATATATTGTCAAATGGGCACCACAACAGGATGTGCTAGCACATCCTTCCATCGGCGGTTTTTGGACGCACAACGGATGGAATTCGACGTTGGAAAGTATCTGCGAAGGTGTTCCGATGATCTGCCTGCCGGTTTTCGGGGATCAGAAACTGAATGCAAGATATGTAGCACAGGTATGGAGAGTTGGATTGCACTTAGAAAATAAGTTGGATAGGAAACACATTGAGTTTGCAATCAGGACGTTAATGGCTGATCCTGAAGGAGCTGAAATAAGAGACAGAATGAATATGTTGAAGGGGAAAGCAGATCGGTGCCTAAAACCCGGGGGTTCGTCTTACATGTCTCTTCAGAATCTAACTGAGTACTTGTCAATCTAAAATACTTTCTATACTTATGCTGGATCAAATAGGTAGTAAATGAATTAAGTCTTATGCAAGCTACTTGAGTTTGGCTTAACGCCAACTTGAGATAGATTTAATATTATAGTAAAGATGAATTTTAGCTTGAATGCCTAAATAACTTATTCAGTCAAGCTCAAACATGGCTTATTTAGTTTTATGAGTTTTCAAGTTTAATCGACTCTAAACAAGTTTAAGTATTCATCTAGTTTTTGTATAACGCCTCAAAACCAAGGAGTGTTACGGTTTGCCACGTGTTCTTATCACATAAGGACACGTTAAAGCTTTAGACATACTCTGATACTACTTAATCTTGTAATTTCTATAATCACAATTTAATATAGTCAATATATCCAACATTATATAAAGACAATTCAATTCATCCTTCAAACCTTGAAATCAATTTAACATGAAATTCATAATTTAAAATTTAAAGCAACAGAATATTCATAAACACTAATCTATTTTCCTCTAATATCTCAATGCTCACTACATCTATGTAACATAATTCCTATTGAAGTCTAGTCGCTATAGTAATAATGAAACTCTTCTTCCTCTCCCTCTTGTACATTTACTCCCAAGTCATCATTATGGTTAACTTGTCCCTTTGTTCCCGCATCTAAAACAAAAAAAAAAAAAAAATCCCTAAAGGGTGAGCTAATGCGTAGTACGTATAACACAAGCACACACGTATGAACAAACAGGAACTTGACTTACATGCATTATGCAAATCTTAAACAACAAGAAACCAATTCATAATATTCTTAAGTCCACAAATAGAAATAGGGTACTCATGACCCCCTTCAACACATTTCAAACACTTGGTCATTTAATTGGTGATGGGAATCGACATTACGGTCCCCATGCCCCACACCCATGAACACTTAACTATTAAACTTAGTGATAGGAATTGCCACTATAAGCCTCACACCTATGAATTAATCACTTAAATTTGGTGATAGAAATTGTCACTATGGGCTCTACACCTATGATTACTTAAACCTTAAATCAACTCAGGTCATTTTCAAGTATGACTCTATTAGGGATAACATCACATAAGGATCATTAGGGTGCTCCCTAGGGGTTTGCCACTACGGGCCCTTAAGTTGGGCCAAACATAAACAACATCCACTTAAACACTTAAACATTTCATTTAACTTAATTAGGTTTAATATATTTACTACCTTAAACAAGTATAGGAAACACACAAATTATACACACCTGGTATTATAGTTTTAAGCACAATTAGTCCTAGACTTAAAGCTAATTTATAATTTGTCAAAACAATAATGATTCCTTCTTAGTACTAATCTAAGAATAATCTAATCTCTTAATTCTCTTAATCTATTAAAGTTTCTAAGGGCTTATTAACTATCTAGGTTATATGGAAATTAACTTTGTTAGAAATTAAATCGATAAAACAAATAGGTTATGTTTCAACTTAATACAGCCATGTTGGAGGCCGTGTACCTTTTTATAAAGTTTGGGTTTAACACAGGGCATGACATAGCCGTGTTGGGAGACCGTGTACCTTTTTGTAAGTTTGGGTTTAAGATTAGGTGAAATACGGTCGTGTTGGGAGGTCGTGTATTTTTCTACAACCTTTTCACGAACCCTAATTTTCTTTTACTAATTCATCATAATTTTAAATCCCTTGCTCTTAGGTTTAAGTTAATCCTAAAACATGAAATTTCTAGTCAATTTACAAGGATTAGATTACATAATTCTAAGTTTCCGTGGATCAAATCCTTAATTGGTTGATTTTTCATGTTTGTGACGTGCTGCACCTTGATTTGGATTTTAGTGAATAAAACGATGGGAATTGGTTTAATTCATTAGTTCATTAATCTTAATTAATATTCCATTATCAAAATTCTTACTTAGTGAATTGGAACTTAACCTTTAGTGGATTCCTTTTACTCATCCTTAGGGTTATCTTGAGAGCATTTTCCTTTTCCTGCTTCTATCATTGTGAAAAATGGTAAAAGGAGGCACTTTAGGTTAGAAATGGGCTTATATACCCTGATCATAAAAAGACGAAATTACCCCCTAATTCTTATGGAATTTTCGTTTTCGACCTTAACCCCCTTTATAATTTATATTAAATAAAATTAAATTTGGGTGAATACATTCTCCTCCTCTTATAAGGACTTTCGTCCTCAAAAGTACCTGATTCTAAAAGAGTTCTAGATACTTCTTTCTCATCTCCTCTTTCAATTCTCACGTCGCTTCCCTTTCGGTCTAATTTGTCAATTGTACCTTGACATAAGGAATTATTGTCCATCTTAGCATTTGTTCTTTGGTGTCTAATGCTTTATGTAAGTTGTTCTAAAATACAAATCTTATGTCTCTATCATAAGTGATGGTTACTGGCACTCTATGTAATTTAACTATGTTCGATATTTATATTTGGGCTAGTTTCTCTAGCTTGTATCCCACTCTGATAGGTAGAAAAAGAGCAAACTTCGTCAACTTGTCCACTATTACCCAAACTGCATCTTGCTTCTCTTTGGTATTTGGAAGGGCTATAACAAAGTTCATTATCAGGTGCTCTCATTTCCATTCTGGTACTGGAAGAGGCTGCAATTCTTCAGCTGGCCTCTGATGCTCTATTTTAATATGTTGGCAAGTGAGGCATCTGGCTATATACTCAGCTATCTCCCTTTTCATGTTCCTCCACTAATAATGACTCTTAGGTCCTTATACATTTTGGTGTTTCTTAGATGTATTATGTATGCTAAGTAATGTGCCTCTTTCATTATCTCTCTTTTCAATTCTATATCCCTTGGCACACATAATCTAGTTTCATATCTCAAGATCCCCTCTACATCCAAGTTGAATTTCGGAGCCTTACTCGATTCCATTATGTTTTTAAATTCTTAGATATCTTTATCTTTTACTTGGCCAGTCTTGATTCTATCCCTTATGGTTGGTTGTATATGTAAAGTAGCCATTTTGCTCCCACTTCTTGAGTTAATATCTCTAACTCCAATTTACACATGTCTTCTAATAACTCCTTCTAGGAAGTGATGGGAGTGGCTATATTACCCTTTTTCTTTCTATTAAGGGCATCTACCTCCACATTGGTCTTTTTTGGATGATATTGGATTTCTAGGTCATAGTCTTTGATTGGCTCTAACCATGTTCTCTATCTCATATTTAGCTCCTTTTATGTGAATATATACTTTAGGCTTCTATGATAAGTGAAGATCCTACACTTTTCTCCATACAGGTAGTGCCTCCATAGCTTTAAGGCTAATACTACTCCTACCAACTCCAAGTCATGAGTTAGGTAATTCTTCTCATAAGGCTTCAGCTGGTGGGATGCATATGCTATTAGCTGCCCACCTTGCATCAACATACATCCTAACCCTTGAATTGAGGCATCACTATACATAGTAAATTCTTCTTCAATCTTGGGTAATGTTAGAATTGGTGCTGATATGAGTTTCTCTTTGAGTGTTTGAAAGCTAGTTTCACATCGGTCATCCCACTCAAATCTCACGTTCTTCCATGTTAGCCTAGTGAGAGGAGTTACTATCTTAGAAAATCCCTTTATGACTGTCTTTGGTCTATGTCAATTTACTACAACTCTCACCTTTTCTAGGTTTATAGATATTTCATCCTTGTTAACCACATGACCCAAGAAAACCACTTATTCAAGCCAAAATTCACATTTACTGAATTTGTCATATAGTCTTTCTTCCTACAATGTGTCCAACACTAGTCTTACGTGCTCTTCATGTTCTTCATTACTCTTAGAGTATATTAAGATATTGTTTATAAAGATGATTACAAATTTGTCTGAGAAATTTGTACTATATGTGTGGCTAGAACAAGACCAACAATAAAATTCACAATTATGTTCCCTTTTCTTCACGTAAAATAAGGCCCTATGTCAACAACTAAAGATCACCTATTGAAATCTTAAGGATGCTACATTAATTTCTAATGCATTGTGGCCTTAAAAGTCAAGAATATATACTATTAAAACCAATTTATTACTACAAATATTTTCTATAATGGAACTAGGACTTCATCCAAGTGTAGTAGCAAATTCTAAATTTTAGATAAGCCTAACAATCTGGAGACAAATTAGTGTACCTCGTTGCTACTCTCACCCTTAAATCATCCTTTCCTCCCATGAAACCAAACTAAATGATGTGCCTTACTAATTCAATTGCAAACACATCCACAAATGGTGTGATCACTAAAATCAAATCAATAATGCCGTGATCAACAACACACCTTTGATCCTTAATTCACGTGGAACCAAGTGGTAATGACACTAAATTGTGTTGGTGAAAAATGCAGTTGTATAAGAAACAATGGATATCAATATAAATGAATTAGAACTCCACTCGCATTGATGTGATTCAAATCTAAAATGGATGAACCTTAATTCACGTGTAGAACAATAAGTAACTAAACAAATTGCACCTAGATATGACGTACTAAATACAATTTGAAATATCTAGAGAATGATTGATATTACTCACAATCTCCTCAAGCTAATCTTGCCACAATTTCACAAGTGAAATTGATAAAAGAAGTTTGCATGCAAGGACCCTTGCAAAAATATCACAATGAGATCTGCAAAAATTAAAGAGATAACAATGAGATCTACAAAAATATCGCAAACCTTAATCAAATAAAGATAGAGGGAACTAACAAAATGTAATACACATTTTTTTTAATAAATAAATAATTATATGTAAAAATATAACGAGTGACAAGGTCGTAAATGAACATGTGGGACAAGGGGTAAAAGCATCTTTTCTTGGCTAGATTATAAAAGTGAACTAACCTAGGGATTATCCTTTTTCCACACTTAACAAGTTACAGCAGCCTAGGGAATCCTAAAGAGAGAAAGGGAGAGAGAGCCTCTTTAAGAAAACCTAAAGCAATCCGAAGAGGTAGCACGACCTAGAAAAAGGTAGTGCCTTCTATTTTATAACCAAGATCTATTCTAACAATGGAATTTAGAGATCATGGATTTAACTGGGTTGTTTATAGGACTCGAGTCTAAGGGCAGATTAAACGAGCATGAGAGCGGTTGGATTTGGAGTTTCAAGTGAGATTCGAATCAAGTAAGAGGTTCTAATTCATATTCTGGAGTTACTTAAGCTTAAGATTAGAAAATGAGAAGATTGGATAAATTAGTGTAGAAAAATTTAGGGTTCGAATGACATACTAAGGGATACATGACCATCCAACACGGTTATATTTCTCTCATGTTGATTTATCAAAACATATCGAGAGATACATAACCATCCAATATAGTAATGTTGCCTCCGTGTTAAAATGAGAAGAACATAGCCTCTTAACATGATCGTATTTTGACTGTGTTGAGTACAAAAGTCATGCCGAGAGATACTTAGCCTTCCAACACAATCGTGTTTTGACCGTGTTGAATTAAGAGAAACACGGCCTCCTAATACGGTCATCTTCTAACCGTGTTGAAGCTAAATCTCATCGAAAGATACATGACCTTTAACACGGTCGTGTACTAGCCCATGTTAGGCAATACGACCTCCAACATGGCCATGTTAAGTGATGAACATTATTAATATATATCAAATTATCTTCTTAATTAACCAAGTTCTAGACAATCAAGACAATTAATATAACCATAGATAACCTAATAGATTACGAGGAATTAGGAGAAATATACTATAATTGAATTAGTACTAAGAGTGATGCGGTATGCTAAGATCCAATTCCAATTAACAATCCTAATTGAAGATCCAATTAAGTAATCATCAACAAGATATGTGTGAACCTTAATAGCACATGAACCCTAATTGCACATGTAACAATAATAAAATAAAGCTCTCGAATCTTTACTAGATATGACGCCCTAGCAGTGATAGGAATCATATAAATATAAGACCTATCACCAAGGAAAAAGCCAAAGGGTTACAAAATTTGGCGATGAGGGTCTTCTTTGAACAATTAGACCTTGAGAACATTTGTTTAGTATCTTCTTTTCTATTATATACTTATTGTGTATTCCAATAGGTACATTTATCGGTTTTTGCGGTATGGTGGATAAATTCACTAATACTCAGTTTGTGGATCATTCATGGACTTACGTGAATCCAAGAAGAACTGGTCTAATATTGTTCCGTGCAAGTGAAGAAGTTGACCACTTTTAAGGGTTTATTTGTAATTGTCCTTTGTTGCTAAAAACCGGTCACTTATGGGTTTTACTTGTAATTTTGTTTTGTTGATTTTACCCTAATTAGAGCAAGTATAAATACTTACTAAGTAGGTTTAGAAGGGAGCTTTTTGGACATCATTTTTCGGACTTTGTTGTCATGAGAGACATCCTCTTATATGCATTTACACTTACAATTTCTTTATGAAATTGTGGTGAGTTGGCTTAAGGAGTATTGTGAGTTGTATCAATATTTCTTGAGTTACTTCCAATTATTACTAGTGTGTCATATCTAGTTTGTAATTGGTTGTTTCATTGGTTCTTTTCACGCCCAATTAGGGTTCATAAGGATTAGGGGTTCACGCCAATTGTGGACTTAATCAATTGATTCTTCAATTGACTTTGTGTAATTGCAGTAGACCAATTGAGCCACATCATAAACTCATCATGCCATTTGGGAATTTTACTTATAGCTTGTTCACGCAATTTAATTGTATTTGAATCAATTGTATGTGTGTTCTTGTTGATTGGTATTAAGATCACTTGGCACATCAAGTAAAATTAAGGAACAATTTGCAATTGTTGATGCAACATACAATAATTTCACTCGCCACAATCCCTATCTAGAAATTGATAAGAGAATGTATGGAATAGAAGATGACTCCCCTTTCCACATGAAAAACAATCGAAAATATATGTCCAAAAGTGTGTTTTTTTATTGTCTTTTACAAGTATTTATACTTATCCTAAATATGGAAAAATAACACAAGGAAAATAGCTATATATGGCGCCAGTTCCTTTGATGCCCTTCTCAATCCACAAAATACAACACAAGGCCAGTTTCTTTGATTCATTTAAGTTTACCATGGATCATGAATCATCCACAAACCAAGCACGAGTGTGTCTGCTTGCCATCCTATGATATCAACAATTGTACTTGATTAAATACAAAACAATTATAGAAAGTAAATGAAGACACTGTGTGAAGGTCTTTGGGTTCCATTTGTTCAAAAATGATTCTCGATGTTAAGTTCTATAGTCCTCTAGCTCTCGCTCTTGTTATGGGTCCTGCTGATGTATTGGTTTGATTCTCATCATTTCCTTAGGCCCATGGAAGATTTTCCTTCAAATTTGATGGGTCTTCATGTGTATCATCTAGTATATAAGGCGATAGATCTACAACATTGAATGTAGCAGAGATGCCATATTCTTTTGGTAATTATATCATGTATGCATTGTTGTTGATAGGCTTTAGAACTTGGAAAGGTCCATCTGCTATAGGTGAAAGCTTTTGTGACTTCTTGTGAGGAAACCTATCTTTGCTGAGATTAGTCTAAACTAGATCACCTGGATTATAAATTTTGGTTTTCCTGCTTTTGTTGCCCTGAAGTTTCTACTTTTGAGTTTTCTAAGTTGTACAGACACTTTATGATGAAGTTTTTTACTCTCCTTTGCTCGTTCTACTCCACTCAAGCTTTCTTCCTTTGTTGTTGGATTAACTATTAAATCCAATGGAAGAGTAGGATTATAGCTATACACGACTTCAAAGGGAGAGTTACTAGTTAAATTATGAGTTGACCTATTGTAAGCGAACTTAGTAATAGGAAGAAACAAGTCCCAATCAGTAAGATTATTGCCAACCGTTGCTCTTAGTAAGGCACCAAGAGTACGATTGACAACCTCCATTTAGCCGTCTATGTAGAGATGACGTGAGGTACTATACATGAGTTTACTACCAAGTCTTTTCCATAGTATCTTCCAAAAAAAGCTAAGAAACTTAGTATCTCTATTAGACACTATACTATGTAGAACACCATGTAGTTTAACAAATTATGCACAAAAAGGTTAGCTATAAAAAGTGTGTCATCTATTTTGTAGCAAGGCACAAAATGTGACATTTTGCTATAGCGATCAACAGCAACCACAATGGAGTCCTTTCCTCTCTGTGTCCTGGTAAACCTAAAATGAAATCCATACTAATATCAATCCAACATTCTGTAGGTAGAGGCAAGGGCATATATTTACCTTAAACTCCCTTCTTTCCCTTTGTCCTCTTACAAACACCACACCTCTCAAATACTTTGTGGACATCCTTCATCATAACACCCAGTAAAAATGCTCTTTCAATAACTCCAAAGTTCTCTTTTCACCAAAGTGACTAGATAACCCTCCAACGAGAGCTTCCCTCACCAATAACTCTTTAACATAACCACAAGGTATACATAATTTTCCTACCTTATACAGAAAGCCATCTATCATATAATGCCCATCAACTATCTTTCCTACAGAACATCTCTCAACAATTAATTTTAGGAACTCATCATGGGCATACTGTTCTTTCATTAATTTAAATCCAAGTAGTTTTGATTGTAGAGAGGTGATAAGTACATACTTGCGTGATAAGGCATCAGCTACAACGTCCGTGCTTCCTTGCTTATACTAAACCACATAGGCAAAACTCTCTAAAAAATTTACCCATTTGGCTTGGCATTTTGATAAATGTTGTTGACCTCTAAAGTGTTTCAGTGACTCATGATCTATATAAATAATGAACTCCTTAGGAAGAAGATAATGTTGCCATGTCATCAACGCCCTCACTAAAGAATAGAACTCCTTATCATACACTAAGTAGTTTAGAGGTTTATTACTCAATTTTTCACTGAAATAAACAATGGGCTTCGAAATAGCTTCTTACCATTTGTGGAATTGAGTACTTATTGAACTCCTTTTTGAATTTGAAAGTGGGCTACCTTATCTTATGTAGAAGTTGCGGTTTTGGTTGTAGTTTGTGGAAGAAAGGAAAGATAATTGAATTTGAATTCCATCATTGGAATTCCATAATTTGAAGAAGCTTGTGGAGTGTGGCGTGAATTCTTATGCAATTTGGAAGTGGAAGTGTACAATTTTCAGATTTGCATTGTGTGGGATAATAGGGAATTTATTTGAATTCAAACACATCCATTAAATTTGAAGTAGTTATTGAGTGGTATTGATTACATTTCATTTGAATTTGAAATTGAATCTTACCATTTGTGGAAAGTGCATTAAGGATGTTCATTTAAATTTGTTGCCGTGTTGTGGAGTTGTGTTTTTGTCAAATTGGTGAAGAGTGTATGCATGTGGCATGAGTTTTGGTGTGTGTTGAGTGAAAGGTAATTTGCACCGTGAAGTGTTGTGTGTATGTAGTGGTGGTTGAAGTGGTTGCAACGTGTATATGTGTGGTGGGAGTGGCGGTGTGAATTTGTGGAGTTGTGTGGAGTAAGGTGCTGCACATTAAGATCAAGTGTGAGTGTGAACCATAGCTAATAAAGGAAGTTAAGTAGTGAAGTTTGAAATTCAAAGATAAGCATTTAAGTGTGAAATTTATTAAGTATTATTACTTAAACACTAGCTTAGTTGAATTCAATATCTTAACTACTTGGAAGTATTTATTTGTGCTTCAATTATTTTGCTATACTTGAAGTGACAAGAAGTATTTGTTGCATTGGTGACTTGTTGCACTGTGGGTATACAAGTGTGTGTGTTGTTATGCAAACGTGTTATTGTGACATGGTGAAGTGAAGGGAGTGTGATACAATTATTTGAGATTATATTTGTACTTCAAATAAGTTGCATCCACAAACATGTTAAATGATAGTGTGAATGGGGACATTGGCAATGAGGCCAATAGCCAAGTGGGTGGCAGACCAGGTCGTTGAAATACAAGTGGAAGAACTTTAGACAAACAACTTCAGGACCTTACCACAATTGTTGCTACATTGGCAACAAGGATTGATAGGATGACATTGCCACCACCACCTATGGTAAACCTTCAAGCACCACCTAGAGTAGCTCCTCAGAATGTCTAAAGAGAAGGGGCAATTAGAGGAAATTTAGGGAGAAGAGTAGAAGGAGATTATCATGCTCTTAGGGAAGACAAAGATGATAATTTTGGGGTTAATCCATACCTAGACAGGGAATTTAGACCACCTCGAGGATTAGAGTATGTGAAGCTACAGATGCCTTCATTTGATGGTAAGGGTTCTACCGATGATTACCTAGACTAGGAAGACAAAGTTGAGGGTCTTTTCGAGTGTTATGAGATTGATCATGACTCCAGGGTACGACTTGCAGCTGTAGAGTTCATAGGGTATGCCACTTTGTGGTGGAAAAATATGGTGATCAGCAGGTAAAGGGATGGAGAGACCGAAATACACACTTGGAGAGACATGAAACGAGTTTTAAGGAAGAGGTTTGTACCAAAACACTATAGATAGGAGCTATTTATACGTCTCCAGGCACTAAGACAGGGGGGTAAAACAGTGGGTGACTACGTATAGGAGTTTGAGACACTAGTGATTGGATGTGGATCAGTTGAACCTCCTGAACAAACCCTAGCACGTTTTGTATCTAGGTTAAAGTATGAGATAGCTTGTGTAGTTGAGCTTCAAAGATATAATACACTTGATGAGGCTATACAGTTAGCCTTGAAAGTGGAAAGACAGAGGCGATCCTATTCATTCCATGTTACTAAGAGCAGGCCTAGTACTAATACAAAGCTTATGGAGGTTGTTGGTCAGTTGGATGGGTTAAAGGGAGCAGGTGAGCATTTCAGGGTTGTGGACAAAATTATCCTTACTACAGAAAAGGAGAAAAATGTTGATAGGAATAAAAATCCGACAAGACCTATCATTAGAGCAAAAACTAAAGGATTTCGAATCTTGGCGATGAAGGCCCATTTTGAGCAAATTAACCCCGAAATTATTTGTTATCTAACATCTTTTATCTTATTCATGTATTGTATATTCCAACAGGTATACTTATTTGGCTTCACAAGGCGATGGACAAACTCACTAAGACTTAGCTTGTGGGTTATCCATGGACCGAACTAAAAATCGAAGATGAGTTGAACCGACAAATTCCATTGCGGAGCTAGCTTGTTGAAGATTTTTTTTTTCTATATTTGTAATTTATTTTTGAATTATTTATTTTGTAAGCTTTATGGGACATTTTATTTGGTTGTAATTTACGTTTTAGGACCGGCCACCCTATAGTGGCATAACTGTAATTTTCTAGTCATTTTAACCCTAAAGGGAGCAAGTATAAATACTTGCTAATTAGGGTTTTTAGGGGACTTTTGAACATTTTGAGAAAACACACTTTTATGCCGTGAGAGATACCCTCTTACAAGCATTTTGCTCTTATCAATTTCAAGTGTGAAATTGTGGCAAGTGGACTTGGATTTGTTGTGAGTTATATCAACAAATTACAAGTTGATCCTAATCCCAAACTAGTGCATCATATCTAGTGAGGAATTAGTTAATTTATGTTGTTCTTGTTCACGTGAATTTAGCGTTCTAATTTTAGATTTGGAACTTTTCAATTTGATTTGGAAGCTTAATTCATTTCCTATTATTCATCATTGAAATCTAGCAATTGATTGTTCTATATATCCTTTTGATTTCCATCTTCGTAAATTAAGATTAATTTGTGAGGAGTTGATCAAACCAAGTGATATTGATTGTTAGTATATTCACGCCTATTGTGGATTTTATTTCATTGGATTATGTTACATGCTTGAATCAATTAAGCATATCTCAAGCATACCTCCTTTTGGGTATCACATCTTGCTCAGTTTTAACATCTGGATTTCTTGAGGAATTAGGGGTTTATCCTTCTTGTGTGACGTGGGTGTTGATTGGAGTTCATCATTTGTTATTTGATTGTGCTTAACCCCCCTTTAAGCACATCATCTTTTGGGATCAAAGTTATATCATATTTGGATACTTAAGATTGATCACATCCTCATCGGAAGAATTTGTTATAAACATTGAGATTTGACACAATTGTTCATGTGATTGAGACTAGTTTCATTGACATTGTTTCTTTGTCTTTCAAATTGGTTTTGTATGTGCTTAATCTTGGTTTTAGGCACATCATAATTTTGGTATCAGAGCTTGAGGTTTATGAGAAGGGATTGTTGCAACTTGAATTCAGAAATTAGGGATTTGTTGTGAAGCACCTTGATCCGAAAATTTGTTGGCATGAAATTGCATCTTGTTGTTGTGATTGTTGAGTTTTGTTCTCTTGTTAATTAGTGGATGTACAATTAGAGATTAGAACACTCTTGGAATCCTTGCGTTGATCGTAATTGATTAAAGGGACATGAACTTTATGATCATTTGAGGAAGTTGAAATTTGAAGCCTAAAAGAATAGTGTTCAATTGTTAAAGTGGATTGATGTTATTGCATTTTCGGAAGTGAAGAGTATTACTTGTGATTTCCATATTTGAATTTAGATTTGAAGTGTGAATTAAGAAGCCGATTTGAAATTTCAAAACACACATTAAGTCATTGTTTAATTGTGTGTCATTTGAATTTGAAATAGCTTCTTACCATTTGTGGAATTGTGTACTTAATGAATGCCTTTTTTTTTGAATTTGAAAGTGGGCTACCTTACCTTGTGTAGAAGGTGCGGTTTTGGTTGTTGTTGCCATGGAAGTAGAGTACTACACCGTGAGTGTATTATTGTTGTTTGAAGAAGCTTATGGAGTGTGTTGTGTGATTTCTTGTGCAATTTGAAAGTGGAAGTGTGCAATTTTCAGATTTGCATTGTGTGAGAAAATAGGAAATTTATTTGAATTCAAACACATCCATTAAGTTGAGGAAGTTATTGAGTGGTATTGATTGTGTTCCATTTGAATTTGAAATTTGATTATTACCATTTGTGGAAAGTTGCATTAAGGAGTGCTATTTGAATTATTGCCGTGTTGCATGTGTGTAAGTTGTGGTTTGGGAAAATTGAGTTAGAAGTGGAGAGTGCACCATGTATAAAAAGGTATGTGTGTATGGCTTTGTATTTTTGAATTTAGTGAAGGGTGTGTGCGTGGCATTGTATTTGTGTGCTAAGTAACGGGTATGTATATGGCGTTGTGTGTGTGTTGATTAAAAAGGGGATTGCAAGTGGTGCATGTGGTGGTGGAGAGTGTTTGCACCATGAGCAAAGGAAGTGTGTGGTAGTGTGGAATTGTACCTTTATGTTTAGTATAAGATGCTGCACATTAAGATCAAGTGTGAGTGTGAACCGTGGCTAATAAAGAAAGTTAAGTAGTGAAGTTTGAAATTCAAAGATAAGCATTTAAGTGTGAAAGTTATTGAATATTATTACTTCAATACTTGCTTAGTTGAATTCAATATCTTAAGTACTTAAAAGTGTATAACTGTTGCTTCATTTATTTTACCATAATTGAATTAAGGAGTAGTGTTGTGCATAAGTGAACCGTAAGAGTATTTGTTGCATTAATTATTGTTGATTCGTGGGAGTGTAAGCGTGTGTTTGTTACCGTGGTGTGGTGAAGTGTATTGTGGTTGATGAAGTTAGTAAGCAAAATGTTTAGTGAGTTGTATTTGTCTACTAACGTACTACAACGGGACATGACTTCTTTTGCAACCATTAATGAGGGATAAAGAGAAAACTTGTTCCATACTTCTTGTAGGGTACAAGGAAACTTGTGCGTAATCATTATTGATGGTGGTAGTTGTACTAATGTTGTAGCTGCGTTATCAGTATCGAAGTTGAAACTTGAAACTATCCTACATCCCGAACCCTATATGTTACATTGGTTGAATGATCAGGATGGTCTTTATGTGACCTAAAGGGCTAGGGTACCCTTCAGTATAGGGGATAAGTACTGTGATGAGCTTGAATGCGATATTCTTCCTATGTGTACATCCCATATATTGCTTGGTAGGCCTTGGTTATATGATCGGAGGGCCTTACATGATGGCTTCAGGAATACTTATGTATTCCAGAAGGAGGGAAAACGTATTATTTTGAATCCGATGTCGCCTTTAGAGGTTCAAAGGGTTCAATAATAGATTAGTAGACCATCAGAGGGACATGAGCAGTTAAGCAAACCCTTAGAGCATAAAATTTGTTAGAGACAGATGTGCCAACCTTCAGAGGATCCTGATGAACAGAGTCAGATGAGCAAATCACCAGAGGACGAAACTGTTCAGGGGCAATTGTGTTCACCTTCAGAGATACTAAAGGCTCATGAGCAGTTGAGTAAACCATTGGAGGGTTCTAAGGGTCAGAGTCAGATGAGCCTATCATCAAAGAGCTAGATTATTAAGAGACAGTTATGTTCACCTTCAGAGATTTTAGAGGATAGTGAGCAGTTGGGCGAACCATTAGGGGGTTATGAGGATCAACACCATACAGATGAGTTAGAAAAAGAGGAAACAAAATCAATGGAATGGATTGAGACAGGAGAGACATCAGTAGATAATGAGTCCTTGTTTATGTTGCAGATGAGATACATCCTAGAAATGGAGGAGAGAAAACAATCATCTACTATGGTATTTCAGATATTGGGATTCTATAGAGATACTTCTTCAGATGGATTGCTAGGAGAAAACAAAGTCTCTATTACATTTGATCTGCCAGATTTGAGAACAAATCTTTTTGAGGCCCGAGGAGATGATAGGAATAAAAACCCGTCAAGACCTATCATTAGGGCAAAAACTAAAGGATTTCGAATCTTCGATCTGAGGGCCCATTTCGAGCCGATTAACCCCAGAATTATTTGTTATCTAACCTCTTTTATCTTATTCATGTATTGTATATTCCAACAGGTATACTTATTTGGCTTCACAAGGCGATGGACAAACTCACTAAGACTCAGCTTGTGGGTTATCCATGGATTGACCTAAAAACCGAAGATGAGTTGAACCGACGAATTCCATTGCGGAGCTAGCTTGTTGAAGATTATTTTTTTTTTTATGTATTTGTAATTTGTTTTTGAACTATTTATTTTTTAAGCTTTATGGGACATTTTATTTGGTTGTAATTTATGTTTTAGGACCGGCCACCCTATAGTGGTATAGCTGTAATTTTCTAGTCATTTTAACCTTAAAGGGAGCAAGTATAAATACTTGCTAATTAGGGTTTTTAGGCGACTTTTGAACATTTTGAGAAAACACACTTTTATGCCGTGAGAGATACCCTCTTACAAGCATTTTGCTCTTATCAATTTCAAGTGTGAAATTGTGGCAAGTGGACTTGGATTTGTTGTGAGTTATATCAACAAATTACAAGTTGATCCTAATCCCAAACTAGTGCATCATATCTGGTGAGGAATTAGTTAATTTATGTTGTTCTTGTTCACGTGAATTTAGGGTTCTATTTTTAGATTTGGAACTTTTCAATTTGAATTGGAAGCTTAATTCATTTCCTATTATTCATCATTGAAATCTAGCAATTGATTGTTCTATATATCCTTTTGATTTCCATCTTCGTAAATTAAGATTAATTTGTGAGGAGTTGATCAAACCAAGTGATATTGATTGTTACTATATTCATGCCTATTGTGGAGTTTATTTCATTGGATTATGTTACATGCTTGAATCAATTAAGCATATCTCCTTTTGGGTATCACATCTTGCTCAGCTTTAACATCTAGATTTCTTGAGGAATTAAGGGTTTATCCTTCTTGTGTGACGTGGGTGTTGATTGGAGTTCATCATTTGTTATTTGATTGTGCTTAACCCCCTTTTAAGCACATCATATTTTGGGATCAGAGTTATATCATATTTGGATACTTAAGATTGATCACATCCTCATTGGAAGAATTAGTTATAAACATTGAGATTTAACACCATTGTTCATGTGATTGAGACTAGTTTGATTGACATGGTTTCTTTGTCTTTCAAATTGGTTTTGTATGTGCTTAATCTTGGTTTTAGGCACATCAAATGTTTCTGGGAAAGGCAAAGAGGTAGTTGGATCTGATTTGAGGTAGATGGTACAGGGGTCAACCAGTGGGAAGATGCGCCAGATTAAATGTTTCAAATGCATGGGATTTTGACATATAGCTACATAGTGTCCCAATAAAAGGGTGATGACCGTCATGAAGGGTAACGAGGAAGATGATGAGGAAGAGATTGTCAAGCCTACAAATTTATCCTTAGCCTTACAAGAGTATTATGATGATGAACATGCGGAAACACATGGGGATAAAAAGGGAGGAAAATACTTACCTATTAATGTGTTATACAGGGTTATGACTATTTCTCTAGATACCAGGGACATATAGAGGGAAAATCTGTTCCACACACCTTGTTAGATTCGAGGTAACCTATGTATGCTTCTTATTGATAGTGGTAGTTGTACCAATGTCATATCTACTGCATTGGTAGAAAACTTACAATTAACCACTAGCTCTCATCCTAACCCGTATAAAGTGCATTGGTTAGACAACTGAGGTAGTTTGCATGTTACACAACGAGCAATGGTACCAATCAGTATAGGAGATCGGTATAGTGATGAGATTATCTATGATGTGCTTCCTATGTATGGATTTTATTTACTACTGGGTCGACCATGGCTATTTGATAGAAAGGTGTTACATGATGAGTTCAGAAATACTTACATGTTTCAAAAGGATGGTACATGGATTTTATTGACTCCTTTGTCTCTATCTAAGGTTCATTCTTTCCAGGAACTAGTCAGAAGCACATATAGCTCTTCCAGATTTTCAGCCAACAAGCAATTCCAAACATCGGGTTTCAGTCCAAGAAAAGATCCTCTAGATTTGAGGGCAAATCTTTCAGAAGCCCAAGGAGATGATGAGAAATTTTCTGGCACCACCTATACCTTCAGAACTAGATTTGGCTGGTGGTCCAAATTGCTTATATTTTTACTTTATGTCCTATATTCTAATAACTATTTGAGAAATAATCTTATAAGTACAATAATAATTCTCCATGGGATGCCAATATGTCCTACACTAGTTGATGGTTACGGGAGATTTTCAAATTTACAATCAAAGACCTGCTGCGATTGTTTCCATTCCGAAGCATTGGCTCATGAAGACTTATGATATTTTTGTACTTTTTAATTGTTCTATAGACTATTTTATGTTGTATTTTTCTTTTGGGACACTTTCATTTTATTGTAATTCCCATTTAGGATTGGCCACCTTAAAAGTGGCAAACTTGTAATTTTTGACCATTTTCTAACCCTAGGAGTAGCAAGTATAAATACTTGTTTATAGTAGGGTTTGAGGAGGCCAAAATTTTCAGAATTGAGATACACTTTGCGTGAGGATTAGGGTTCTCCTAATTGTCATTAGACTCTTATCAATTTCAATCCCAAGAGTTGAGATTGTGGCGAGTGCAACACTTTGAAATTGTGAGTAATGCCAATTTCATTTTGTTGTGATTTCTTTTCTTCTCTAGTGTGTAATATCTAGGGGTGAATTGAGATAGTTCTTGGTCAGATTTTTTATTGAATTTGTGATCAATTATCTTGTTATAAGGTTGAATGTTTTAGTACTTGATATCATCATCAATTTTGGAATTCAATTGTGACGTGGATTGTGCTTGTTGGGAGAAGATAAAATCACGGTTTTGGTTCTTTTCTTCTTCATATATTTCACATGGAATTCACTTATAATTGTTGTTATTTAGTGAAGTTTATCATTATTAGATTGTGATTGTATCATTGGACCTTTGGATTTCATCAAAATTCCAATAGGGTTCATGCAATTTCTTGATTCCATTGGACCGGTTTTAATTGTGAGTTGGGGTTTGTTTCTTTGATTCAATTGCATGTGCTTGGGCTTGGTTTTGAGCACATCAAATATTAATAATTGAACTTAATTAATTTAATTAGGGCTAGTGAGCCTTATTCCAACACATAATTAGGCCCACTATTTTTTAAGGGCCCAAATACCCTAATTGTGCCTTAAACAAAGCTTAACTTAAATTTAAATAACATATCAAGCTTAACTAATTAAACCTTAAATAGTTGGGGCCAAAATTAGCTAAAAGTTAATTAGGCATAAATAACCCTAAATGGGCTTATGACTAATATGTGCTTTAAGTAGTCTAAATCAACCTTAGAATTGAATTCAATCACTTAAAATAATTAACTAACTTAAGTTTTCTCTTTTAATGCATAAAATCGGTTCAATCTATTCAATTGGAATTTAGAATACAATTTGGAATCTTCAACCTTCTAAGTATATAGTAACATGAGTGTTGCTTGCTAAGTTAGAAAAACTTAAATCAAGCTAATAATCAAACAAGGTTGGGTATCTGATTGTCGCTATGCTTGGTTACTTGAGTCAACGTGACACCTTGATGGGAAATTTTCTAGCACCATAGATGCTCACAGAACTCGATTTGGATGATTATCCAAATTGCTTATATTTCACTCTATTTCTTTTATCTAATAAATATTTGAGTAATAATCTTACAAGTACAATAATATTTCTCCACGGGATGCCAAATGACTTACATTAGTTGATGGCTACGGGACATCATCAGATTTGCATCCAAAGGCCTGCTGCGATTAATTTCACATCGAAGCATTGGCTCTTGAAGATTAATTTTATTTTTGTACTTTGTAATTGTTATTGGACCATTCTATGTTCTAATTTTCTTTTAGGAAACTTTCATTTTGTTTTTAATTTTCATCTAGGACCGGCCACCTTAAAAGTGGCATAGTTGTAATTTTGTAAACTTTTTAACCCTAAAGGGAGCAAGTATAAATACTTGCTTAAGTAGGGTTTTGAGGAGGCCAATTTTCAGAACAAACACTTCACTTTCACATGAGAGAACTTAGGGTTTCCTAATTCAATTTCCTCTTATCAATTTCAATCCCAAGAGTTGAGATTGTGGCGAGTGCAATACTTGAAATTGTGAGTCATATCAATTTCAAATTGTTGTGTTTTCTTTTCTTCTCTAGTGTGTAATATCTAGGGTTAAATTGGAACATTTCTTGGTCAGATTTGATTAAGTTTTGATTCGAATTAGTGAGCTTGTTTGAAGTAGATATCACACTTGTTATTCATCAACAATTGCTTATCATTGTTAACTTGAATTGCATTTTCCATAAAGGGGGATCACGGTTGTGATTTTGCTAAATATTCTTGAAGTTCACGTGATATTTCAAGTTTTATTAGTGTGTATTGGGGGTTTTGATTCATTGTGGTGGATTAGTTCATTATTTATTAACTTTGGATCTCTTGCACCCATTAGGAATCACGCAAATTCCTAACTTATTGAACCAAAATTGTTTGATTGCATTTAGGGTTAGTTTTTGTTCTATTTGATCGTGCTTAATCCCCTTTTAGGCACATCACACCCTTGGATAAGGATTATGGTTGCCATTATATACCTAGAAGTGATATGATAGTTAAGTGCTTAGGCCATCAATGATGGTTCGATGGGTAGCTGATAAGTGAAATTGCATTGGATAATGAACATTGTAAATGAAGAAAAGGTATATCAAAAGTCATCTAAGGTTATGAGACTCAGCAAATGATACAATATAGTTGAACTGTGATAAGTGAATTTGCATAATAGTGAAGTCACTTAAACAGAAATACTTTAGGTATTGGTTTTCAACAACGTGGAGTCTAACTGCTCCCATAAACCTTCGATGTCCGTTGCAGTGGAATCAAACCTTAGGTCTCCCGTCATGATGTCCAGAGTCATGAGTACTCCCATGCTAAATGTTTACTTAAAAAGATAATTTAATGAATTGATTAATTGACTACTGCATTAATATATAGGCCTGTTTGACATTCGTGTATGTGATTACATTACTGTATATTGGGCCCTCGTGGTTCACTCCTCTCTTTTTTTTTTTTTTTAAGGGAGATTATTATTGATCCTTTGTACGATTCATTGAGGTTCAACTCCAAGGAGTACATGCATGAGCTCGAGGACCTGGACTATGTTGTTTACAACAATGACTAATTTTTTTGTTTTTCTTTTGTAGACTAAGTTCATGTTTTCAATTTTGTACTTAGACTTTTATTAGAAGCTACTTATGGCTCTATGACCTATTCCTCTTTGTCTATATTTTATTAGGCCTCTTAGGCTTTAGAATTTAACTCATCTCTTTTGTCTATCTACATGTTTTCTTGACAATTGTAGCCTTATATATCCTACTTAAGTAAGTTACATAGTGAATTATCATTATTATAGTGAATTAGGGGAATAACAAGACTTTTGTAAGTCGCTGACATATATATTTGGAGATCTTTGTTAGTATATCATTGCAATTATTTCCCATGCTTGAAGTTATATTTAAATACTCGCGATATTTTCCTAATGTGCATAATGTAAGGGAGTTTTATATACAAGAATAAATAATTACTACAATAAGTAATTATGTATAGCCACATACAAAACTATGAAACCAAATTAAAAAAAAATAAAAATAATTAACCTTATTGTATATGTAGAAATAGTTATATACAAAAGACTAGTTAAAAAAAAAATCATGAAAATACTAGCACATATGTAAATAAAAGCAGATGGTAAATTCATGTGTTAAGCCATGAGTCTCATACTTTTCTTTTCATGATAGGTCACGTTAGATTTGTGCATTGTCTGGTTATGTCGCATGCATCATGAGTCAATATATTGTCTGTATTCGTCATCCTTATTAGCATTTGTATATGTGCTAAGGGATAAAAGATGCTAATTTTGAAAAATATGCTTATATACGCATAAACATAGGAATGTTATATATATATATATGTCTATGTGTATGTACATGGTAATTATATAATAACATGTAATACAATAAATAAATAATAACAATAACAATAACATGTATCATATTAAATAACGATGCACATGTAAATAACAACAATAATAATGAAAGACAAATTTTGCAAGAAAAAGAAACCAAAACAATATACGATAACAATAATAACTACAACAATAATAATCGGTTATAGTAGTAATAGGGTAGTAGAATAATAATATGTTTACACATCACAAAATAAAGATAGAATCATAATGATCATAATTGTCAAAATCATGTTTTAAATCATAAGTTTTTACGATTTTATGAGTTTGTAAGCATATATCTTGTTAAATCACAAACAAAATCATTTGTCATGTAAAATTAGAATGAAATCGCTAGTCAACTCGGTTGACTCATCAAAATCACGTCTCTAGATGCGTTTCTACCGAGTTCACAGACTGTGGATATCCAGACTCTAGGCCCAGCCTTCCTTTCTCCTCGTCTCAGCCTAGCCCAACCCATTTGATGTAGTTCGGCTTTGCGTGTTGCCCAGTGCCCAGCCTAGACAGACATGTGAACCAGAAGAGGAAAAAATGAGAGAGATGAGAAGTGAGTCTGGATAATTATAATAAACGGGAATCTGGACAGTTGACGATTAGACGGACATGTGATGAGTTGACGATTAACATGACACGTGACTTTAGTCCGCACCTGCACTAGTTAGAGTCTGGATAACTGGAGCCTGAGCTAGAGCCATGGAAACCGAAATGCCCACAGAATTAATTCCTCACTTTTCCTTACTCGTGATTCGTGCCTCATTTCCTTCTCACATTAGCTCGTGTTCGGTCTTTTATTCTTCACTTGTTCTTCTAGTTTAGTTTTTTTTTTTTTTTTTCAAATCTTAAAGAAAGATCTTCACTTATGGGTGTGGACGTTACTGATTTATTTTAGTTTTGTTTTGAATTATCATTTATAAATTCACAATTTTTATTGAAATTTGTGATTGATTATCTATATTATATAATTTATTCTTAATTATGACTTTTATTGTAATTTATAACCAAAATATATGTTGAATATTTTTATTTCTATTATCACATATACTTTTTAATTACTGCTACAAGTAAATTTTCAATATTTAAAAGTTATTTTACAAAGATCGTAAAAACTTACGTTTTTACATTCCGTTTTTATATTCCAATTTTACGGATCCCTTGACGATTTTACGTAAAATCGTGATTTTGACAACCTTGATAATGATAATAAAACTATTAATAAATGAATAATAGGTACATTAAGCACATAATGTACATAATAAGTTTAGAATTGACGGTAATTGACAAAGTAATAAAATAGTAAAAGCTTATACATATTAACGATGATAATGATGATGAAAATAATAATAATAATACCTACATACGTTTGTTGCAGGCTATTCATGAAAAATATTTTTGGTTAACTTACATGTAAATTTACATTCCTTTTTATCTTACTTCTTATTCATCCTCGTCCCAAATCTTTATAAATGTGATTCTTCTCCCCAATAACAATATCTCTCCTTCCCGCATTATATTCTATTAATTAGAAGTTTAAAACCTTTATATCAAATCTTAAAGAGCCAATTCTCTCTAATAAAGAGTAGGTCGCACCATTTAACATTCAATCTTTGTAATAAAAAATTAATCTTTCCCTAGTATAAAACAATTATCTTCGTCTACTATCTTCCAATATAACATATAAGCATGGAGAACATGAAGACTAAGAGACCCACAAACAGACAGTGTTTATAGTGCAAGTTGACGACTCAAACGTCAATTATCCTATCGAAGATCCGAGTACAAGCCCTGGTGTTATACAGCATTGGTTAGGTGCGATTTCCCTTCTCTTGCGAAAATGGTGAGAGATGAATCTACTTTTAAACATAGGGAGGTACATTTGGATAGAAGAGTAGATTTAATTTTTTTTTTTTTTCGAAGTTTGGATTTATTAGAAAAACCAAATTTGGTATTAAATGAAATTTCCAAGTTATTGGAGTTACCAAATGAGACTTTTATAGAAGTTGTAAGAGTGTTGTATTCAAATTTGACATATGAGCATGTGGAAGAAAGAGGGGAAATGGAGTGAAGGTAAGCTAGATGAGAACTCGATGGCTATTGTCTTATACTCTTACATATTTGGAAAATTTATCAAATTATCTATATAGATTTAAGCGAAATTTTGGGGATCGATACTGAAGATCGTATGTTGATAGATGAAAAACTATCTTGCAGTATAATTTACGGGGATGAAGGGGAGTGATGTGGGCAAACCCTCTGATGTAGTAAAGGAAAAGAAAGTTGTTAGAATGGCAATGATGGCTAGATTGATGTATTTTGTGGTTACTGAAATTTTAATACCTAGAGGAGGACATTTTGCTATTTTGTAGTATAAGAGTTACCCATTTTAGCGGCTTTATGTGGAGATTTGAAGCTGGCTGTTTGTTGGTATATATTTAGAATAATGGTTAAGGCTGCAACCACTAAAATGATGAAGAAAACCTTAGCCTACGGACCTCGAATCACTTACATATGAAGGTTGAGTGGGGTTCCTTTATCGCAAGACCTGATGCGACCCTCTACCTTACCTCAAATTAATGCGACAACGATGAGAGTGGCAAGGAGATCACTTAGTTAGCCCAAATAGTGATAGAATGGGGTAGGGGATGATCAAGCTTCGGAGTCCAATCAAGTCAAGAGTATGAGGAATGAGGAATTAAGGACTTCATCATCTAAGGTTGCTATTCAGGGAGACAAGGAGACAGAAGTTGCACATGAACAACAATCAGACTATGAATACCAATGTTACAACGAGCACTAAAAAGAGCCCACCCAGCTGATCAACAAGTCAGTCAGATTCCACCTCCTCTAGATTTGACGAGAGTGCAGGCTATGGAGTTCTTTGTCAGGCTATTCGAAGTTCTAGAGCGTCGAGTAAATCAATTGGCGTGCCTCATGTCACGACACATGCAAAACATAATCCTTTAGAATCATCATCAATGGAACGGAGTTTTAGAGAGATTCGAAATGCTTGAAAGGGACAGAGCGTGTCACAATTTCAAGTCATGGGATATCAGATGAAGAAGATAACACGCCTTCAAATACTCCTTGATTACGTTATGACTTTCCAGTGGTTTGCCTAAATATCATGAATTAATTTTCTTTTCTTTTCTTCTAATACCCATGAATTCTCGACATTCTATTAGTTAAATTAAAATTTCAAGTTCTTCCATATGTGATATTTTATATACATTTACACCCATTCATTCTTTAACATCTTAAAGATTTTAACGTGCATTTTAGCTATTGCAATTTCTTTTAATAATGCAACAAATTTAACAGAATTTTGAACCACAAGAGAAACAAATACAACTATTTTTCTTTTAACTTATTGAATTACAAAATTAGAAAGATATATACATATATACATATATATAATTGAATTACAAAATTAGAAATATATATATATATATATATATATCTTGATTAACGTATACAACTTGATTTTTCGAGGATGAGAAATATTTCGCCGGGGAGGGGGAGGGGCGGGGGAGGTTGGGGATTGGAATGAAGTACCCCATGTTTAAAAAGTAAATAAATAAAAACATTATATAAGGGCATTCAGGTAATTTCAATCTTTTTTTCTTAGTTCCCATTTTAAAACTAGCATATCTTGAAAATAACATTACGATCTTTTACCTATTCATATAAATCTAGCAAGTTGCCATCAAGAGTTTTTACTTCATAAATAACATTAAGGTAGGAAATTATAGTGCGCAACTTTAATTAATCAATAAGTTTCGATATTTTCACCTTTGTAGTGTATCATGAGAACATTACTAATTTGGAATGCGATTATTTGAAGGCATTGAAAATAGAAATGATTACAAGTAGTTTAGTATGTTGAAGTAATCAAATTCATAAACAAGTAAGTTCCTTTTTACCATTCTTATTGTTATTGATAGGAATCTAAGGAATTATGAAGGAGAAATTGTTACTAAAATGTGAGTTTAAATTTAGTATCAAGAGGGTGAGTTGTTATGATAGCATGAACAAGATTTTAAGGAATAAATAATAGATGTTGTTCAATTATAAATTGGGGAGTTGTAATCTTACTAAAAAGTGAAGTTTTGGCTAAAACTTTTGTTGTTTGATTTCGTTATGCAAAAAGGGATTGGAAGTTTCCAACATAAACATAGAGTTGGGTGATTGTGCAACAAACTATAAGTCAATTATGAAAGGGTCTTGCAACTAGCCATAATGACTGGTTTTAACAAAAAGCAACCAAAATTGCAACTAGTTGCAACTCGAGTTGTAACCAAAGAGCAACCAAGGTTGCAATGGGTGGCAATCAAGTGTAACCAAACTTGCTACTAGTTAACAATCAAATTCATTTTATAAAATAATAATAATAGTAATAGTATTTTATTCATTCACTTACTATGTTTTATAAACAACATTAATTATTAAACCAATACTCTATTTTGTGTACATAAATTGTGTTTTACAACTAAGCTATTAGGTAGTATACTATATATAATTACATAAGTATAATAAAATCAATAAAAATATTAATAACGAGAACTTGATGAATATAGAAAATTGTAAAAAAAAAGAATAAGTATGCCCTAGGAGTTAACTTAGCTAATACTAGAAAATGAAATAAATAGTTTAGTTTAGTTATTTAGTGTAGTGAGCTCATAAGCATCCTTGTGTTGTCTGTTGGCTAAATCAAAGATAACTAATTTATTGATTGTGATTTATCTATTGCATTTTGTGTGTGTACTGTGAATGTTATAGCACACGTATACTTGTGTAGTACTCACCTACTAGGCATTAGTTCACCCCGCATGAGAAACCTTTTATCAAAAGCAGATACCTTTGATAAAATTGCTATGTATGATTGATATCGGTCTATCCTATTATCCTAAAACCCCTAAACAAGTGCACCTATTGAGTTTATAGTATAGTGAATATTAATATCGAGTGTCGATTCCATAAAGACTATGATTACTAGTAATTACCTTTTCTCCTATTATCTTATCACCAAAATCAAATAAGAAAATTAGCAAGTAAAATTTAAGAAAAACAACTCTCACTAAAAGTGTATCCGGATATTGAATTCCTTTAGAATTACAATTACAATTAACTAATTACTGTTCAAATCCATTATTATATTTTTGGACTGCAAGAATTCCTAAATTCAACTAGTAGCTCTCTCGAACCTAGTAACTCCTAATTCCAAGTTGATTAATTAGAATCTCTTCCTAATTAAAACTTCTAGAATAGCATTACTTTTGTTCTATGAATTCCACTATTATGTTTGACCTTAATTCAAAAGATTTATATCGTTTTATCTTTAGGATGTATGACATTCCTTCCAATTATATTAGATCTATTCAAATATAAAACCTCTCAATCTCTATGTAAGAAATTAGATTTCAAAATAATACATCAATAATATTAATTTGAAACAATGAAGAGTATATATTTGGATCACAACAATAATAATAACTTTATTAAATAATAATTCAACAAATTACATGTTCATTCTAGAGATTCAATGTACCTGAATACAAAAGAAAATTAAGCTAGCATTATAATAAAATCAAAAACAAAACTATAAAAATAATGACTAAAGAAAAACATTAATAAAGTAAAAATAACGGTAAAAATCTATAACTACCCTATTACTACTCTAAAACTCTATATGTCTTAAAGTTAGAATTCTGCCTTATTTATAATGGTTAAATGCCACCAATCAAGGAAAGTTGTAGTTTCCTAAAGTAAAATAGAATCTTCATAGATGAGAAAACAATGCTTGAATAGGTAGAAACTACGTCTTCAAGAATTAGGAAGCTTGATTCTTTAGAATGGAAATCTAATCTTCATGATGGATCCTTCTCCAAGAAAGTAAAATTTAGCTTAGGTCATTTATTTGAAAATTGAAATCATTACTTGGCACAATCGATCATAGCATGGTTGTGCAAATGCCTATCTATCTCTTATCTTGAAATTTCTCAAAAATCTCTAAAAATTGGCTTCAACATGCCCTCTAGTACAAGTGTGTCACTGACCATGTACTTTAGCATGACCTCTGTCATGGTTGCTCCTTCAAGCCTTTTTCTTCCTCTATTTTGACACGACCATACTGTGTACCATGTCTAACTTCCCAATTCTATAACTTTGACATTTTAGCTCCAATTAACATATAAATTACACGACTTCATCAAAAGTTACATTTTAAAGCCCTGAAATCGAAATAAAGGTTAATTGAATGTAATATCCATCCAAAATATTTCAAAATCAAACAAAAGGCTATATAAAAATTTACAAATAATAAGTTATAATACTTATCAAACTCCTCTACACTTAAGCTTTTGCTTGTTCTTAAGCAAATATAATCATTAAAGATTAAGGACAACATTACTTTAACAATTACTATACTATAGACAATAATCACTAAATTTATACTTGAACAAATTTTATTCATCATAAAAAATTACCAAGCCTTAACATATTCTTTACCCAATCATATTCAATGCACTACAAACACTAAATATTAGAGTTCAAAAGCTAATATATGCAATTTCTAAGTTTATCATGCCATTTAGATAAAAAATTATAAACCAAAAACCATACTAAACATCATCTAATCAAGAAAAAAGTTTTTCATAGCTTAGTCCACTTAGCTAAAATGTATACTTCCTCTTTTTCATTCATCCAAATATCATGATATTAAACAAAAGCTTACTCTATTTATCACTTTTAAATCCTTCCTAATTTTTTATTTTAACTAGGATTTTATTATTATTTATTATTATCGTTGTTATTACTATTATTATAATATTTTTAAGCAGTATAGAGTAATATCATCGGTTAGTATGTCTTAAACAAAACGTTCTTAGACTATTAGGTTTTAAGATACTCCTTCAAACCTTCATTAACTCCATTATTTTTTTTTTTATTTAGTTTAGCTTTTTTGGACTTTTCTCTTGACCCATGTAGTAAGCTTTAGGCTAATGATCTCAAGCTCATCACTTAAGTTAATAGAAGTTGTCCCTCGAAAGGCACCTCATAGGCTTAATTGCTCGACTTAATGAAGCCCACCACTAAACTTTATTTATTTTTAATTTTATTTTATATCCTAACTTGTATTTGGGTAGAACCTTTAAGAGACAAATTTTGTTAATTCAATTATTCGAGATCATAATACTCATAAAATTTTTTAAGAGATATGCATACATCAAATTAAGTTTAAAAGCCTAAATTCCCAATTCTTGATTAGCGATATTATTACAATCCGGAGTTTCTAAATTTCAAGCCTAAATAATATGTAACTTTGATTTACAAGGATTTCATAATTCAACTCTAATCAAGTGTTATAAGTTCATTAATGAAAAGGCAAGAATAACATCAAGGATTAAAAAAAAAATCCACAAAATCATTTAAATCATGATTGCAATTTATTTAATTAATACTACTAAAAGTAATAAATTATCATATAGTAATTCTTGGTAAAGTTTTAAAGAGGCTATTTTATGTTATTCCTCTTCCCCACATTTAGAATTGTATAATGTCCCTAGTGTCCATAATAAAACACCAAAATAATCATGAAAAACAAAAGAATAAGTAGCTAGGGAAGAGAAATAAGGAAAACAAGTACTTCCCGAATTTTTGAAGACTTGAGGAAAAGCTTAAAGCCAAGTTTTGAATTTAAGAAGCAGAGTTCCTTGCACAAAAGGAAAAAAAATAAGGGAAAAGAAAAGAAAAGAAAATAGCTACACCAAGTTGCTATAATCAGTTACATAAGTCTTTACATTATTATAGACCAAAATAGAAAATTTAGAAAAATAAAACTACAAATCAAGTCTTAAGCCTCTACTCCGTGATCATCATTATCCTCATCATCCATCTCGGTAGGAATATATCCGTTGTGATCATCAAACTCCTCCAAAGGTGGAAACTGAATCCCATTATGTGTAGATAGGAGCTCTACACATGTCTCAATCTTGTTCACCTTTGTCTCCATCCTCCTAAAATTCCTCCTAAACTCCCTATAATACTCATCCTACATATGCTGCATAATCCTCTTCGTATATTCATCATCTGATGCATCATGTGTGAGATGCCAACAATATCATCAAAATGAGTTGTGAATGAGCTACCTAGACCTAATGGTGGCGGTATGGCATATTCCTCTTCCTCTTCCTATCTTGCTACAAGTGTTGCAATTAGGGCATCTCTAGCTATCATCCTCATGGCCTTTAATGACATAGCTTTGATAAGAATCATTTAGCATCCAGTCTACATGGGGGGTAACTTGTTGAATATGCTTACCTACCTAATTAGTCATGTGATATACACACTGACACAAATGGAACTGACCCGTAAATCATGAAACTAATATCTAAGAAAACAAGATAGGGCGACCCCTAAATAAATGGGTCGTCTCTCGATCATGTTATGTAGATAATATATGTCAGTGGTACCTATAACCCCAAAACTACGTCCCCTCCAAGTTTATAAGAAAGTAACCAATGGTAATACCTATGGGCTAGGTTATGTAATGTAGACGCCTTAAATCATTTTGGCATGTAAAGACCCTCGATACTAATTCGATACTAGTATCTACTCTCTATGAGCCCCTAAAGCATGTTAGTCGGCAAGGTGGCGTATTCTTCGATATGGGTAAATTCCTCATCATATAGGCCAATCAAGATAAAAAATCGAGTAACACTCATGTCGTATGTGTTGCCATCAACTTGAAACTAGATCTCATCATCATCACTTCAAGAGGTAGATTCTTAAACCAATCTAAAAGTCGACAAGAACTCATGGGATTGGTCGACGCAAGCTAATTCCTAAATACTTAAGAGTCTATCCCAACCCTCGAAACTAATCAAGCCCTTGACCTAATCTGCCAACCTAGCTTACTCTAGAGTGCTCTAGTTGATGTAGCAAAACTACTAGAAGGGCTTGCTCTTGATAAGATCATACTACTTCTTATGAGCTGAGTTATGGAATCGTAGCATCAAGTGTGTAGTGGTATGACTTGCCTACTACGAGCGTGTGCCAGCCACCTTGACATGCTAATTCTTTTATGTATGTTTGAGAGGCATGTTATCTGCATGAACATGAAAAAACAAAATGTCACTCAACTAGAATGTAAAATGTAAACTTCCCCTCATGCCATGTAAAAGTAGTATCAACTTCAACAAAAGAAAAAAAAAAAAAAACAACAACTCGACTACTTCCAATCTACTCGAATAGCATCCTTACTATAAGAACATGTTCCCAAGAAACCACAACTTGCTAAGAATAGGTTACAATAGCTCATTGTACCCAAGATAGTTTAAACATAGTAGATCCAACAAGATGACATGAAATCCTATTTGTAAATAGAAAAATCCTACTAAAGAGCTCATAAAAAAGTAGATGTTTATCAAATTCCACAAAGGAACAAGCATTATCTAACAAGAACAAGCATAAACATCACAAAAATTTCAATTCTAAAGCAAGAAGGAAGAGGAAGCATACTTAATCTAAGTTGGAAATCCAAGACAAAAAAACATGGGAAACTGATTAGGAATAGTTGTGCATGCTTAAGAGAGTGTGCTTGTGAGAGAAAGTGAGGGAATGAGGGAAAGAAGAAAACTAAAATCTAAAGTGCACAAAGGGAAACACAACCATCCACATAAGCGTGTACTTAGATATGCTACCCTTTGATACAATCGAACTCATGGTTGGTGAGTCGACACAACCATTAGCACAATCGTGCAAATGGGCATGTCGACTTACTTTATACTGGGCATGGCAATTGGTAGGGGTGTGTCAATTGATCATGTATCTCTCTATGCATTTTAGTACTTACTTGGCATGGGTATTGACATAGGCGTGTCAATGCCTATGCATCTTTCTATGCATTTTTCCTCAGGTTAGCACAAAGTATACGGCCATATACTTGGGTGTGTTTCTCTTGTAAATTAATTTCTTCCCTTTTCCTTTGACATGGTCATGCTTAGGTTGTGCTATTAGGCATGCTTATTGACATAGCGACTAACACAAGCGTGCTATTTGGCATGTAATCCTTGTTTTTATGGGCATAGTTGTGTGTTGAGCCATGCAATGCTGCATGTCCTTGTACACAATCGTGCTTACAACCATGCAGTTCCTTTCTTCCCTTATTTCTCTTTTCTTTCGTCATTTAAATTGTCATCCTGCACACATTCTTTCCCAAGACAAAGATCAAGTGTAATTTGTACAAGTAACCAAGTATAAAACTAAAAATAAATGAAAGTAAATCAAACCAACTAAACTAAACTATATTAAACTATACTAAAGTTAGGTTGCCTCTCAAGAAACACTTTTATTTAACGTCGTTGGCTTAATGGTCTTCTTGTTAGATAGTCAAGGGGTCGATTGTTAAATTTATTAAGCTTAAATTGCTTTAATCTTCCTGAACGATGCTACTTTTTGTGAATGAGACATCGTTGTACTGAATCTGTATGAGTTCTGTCTTGCACACAAATAGAACTAGGTAAGTTAGACACATTTAAAAAATAACAAGTATCTTTGCTCTTAAGGGAATGTTGAGTTGCATTAGGGGTTTTAAAAATTCTTTCTTCATCCCTAGCCTCCATAATTAACATTCTAATATCTACATCAATAATTGCCTTGGCAAAAACTAGGAAAAGGTGACCTAAAATCAAAGGTGCCTTGATATCTTCATTTGTATTTAGGATTACAAAATCTATTGGAAAAATAAATGTGCCTACCATAACCAACACATCTTCAATGATACCAATGGAGTACTTAATAGACCTATTGGCTAATTGGACACTCATGTGTGTTAGTTTAGGTTTTCCTAATCTTAGCTTTTAAAATATATGATATATCATGAAATTTATACTTGCGCCTAGGTCAGCTAGAGCTTCCTTAATCGATAAATTGCAATAAGACAAGATAGCATAAAACTCCTTAGATCCTTCAATTTTCATGGCAACTTGTTTTGCACCATCACCAAGCATTCCTCACTCAATGTCATAGTTAATATCTCTTTCAGCCTCTTCTTATTCGAGAGTAGTTACTTTAAGTACTTTACATACTTGGGCATCTAGGATAGAGCATTAACAAGGGGTAAGTTAATGTGAAGTTGCTTAAAGATTTCGAGAAACTTACTTGGCCACTCCTTAGAGCTATCTTCTCTTAATCGAGTTGGATAAGGAATGCATGGAACATATTCTCTGACTTTTGGAGGCGGCCACTTCTTCTCTTACTTTTTACCCTCCTCTTCAGATTGCAATTCCCCTTCACTTCTTAAGAAAACTTCCTTAACCTATTCCTTAGGGTTGGAATATGTGTTTCTAGGCAAAGTTCCCTAAGGTCTTTGTAACATCATCTTTGCAATCTATTCTACCTAGTTTTCTAAGTTTTGAATTGAAGCTTCTTAATTCCTTAATGATGCTTCTATAGCTTGGAAATGGATCTTGGTAATGTGGATAAATTTTGTTAGCATATCCTCCAAATTTGACTTCTTCTCTAGTGGTTGTTGCAGTTGAAATCTAGATGGAATGTTTCTTTGTTGATTTTTCCAAGAAAAATTAAGGTGACTTGACCATCCCAAATTATAGGTATTGTTGTAAGGATTACTCTATTGCCTATTTGGGTTCCTTACAAAATCAACATACTCATTAAAATTGTTAATAGAATTTGACTGATCCGATTGTTATGCCATGGACATCCCATCAATTTTCTTGCACAACGCTTCAATTTGTGTTGCTAATGCTATAACAACATCCACTTCATAGACTCCCACTACCCTTTGTTCTCTTACCATTGTAGAGTTCCATTGATAACTATTTATGGCTATATTCTCAATTAAATTATGAGCCTCCTCGGATGTTTTATTATTCAGTGTGCCTCTAACTGTTGAATCAATTATCTACTTAGTGATTTGATTTAATCCTCCATAAAAGTTTGGATTTGCGTCCATAATGGAAGGACATGGTGTGGACATCTTTTCAATAGATCTTTATATCTCTCTCATGTAGCATATAGTGCCACTAACTCTATCAAGCATAAGCGGATATATTGTTTCACAATTTTGCAGTCTTAGCTAATGGATGCTCCCATGTAGTAATTGAACCTCTACAAAGAGACTTTAACCACTATTTCACTCTATTCCTCAAAGAGAAAGGGAAAAGTCTTAACTTGATGGTGTCATCTGTGGCCCTCGTTGATTTTAAAGGTATAGTGGGTCTCTAAGAACCTTGCAATATGTGTGTTTGGATCTTCATCCTACAAATCATTAAATTGAACAAATTGATGGACTATCTGTATCATATTAGGGTTAATTTCGAAATTGTTGGCGAAATTGCTGGCCTAATAACACTTGAATTTGCTCTAATAAGCAATAGTTTTGCATAATCAAACATTGTTCGCTCATGTTCTTCATTGGCCATGTTTGTGGATTGATTATTGTCAAATTCTTAATGTAGAGCTTAAAATCTCTTATTTACTCTATGACATCTCTTTGGCATAAACAAAAGAAAAAAAAATCAGAAACTATGGAAAAATAAAAATTGATGATAGAATGTAAGCAATAAACGAAATAATAATTAGATTAATTAGATATAGGTGTTTCTAATATCCTAACCCTCAGCAACGATACTAAAACCTTGATATCAGTTTATTTTACGATCCTAAAATAATTAGGCAAGTGCAACTATCGAGTTTATACTATAGTGAATATTAATATCAAGTATTCAATCTATAGAGACCATGATTAATAGTAATTACCTTTTTTTCCTATTATCTAATCACCAAAATCGAATGAGAAAATTAGCAAGTAAAATTTTAGAAAACAATTATCAATAAAAGCGTATTCAAATATTGAATCCCCTTAAAATTACAAACTTAATTAACTAATTATTATTCAATTCTATTATTATATTCTTAGACAATGGGAATTCTTAAATTGAACTAATAACTCTTTTGAGTCTACTAATTCCTAATTCCATGTTGATTAATTAAAATATTTTTCTAATTAAAACCCCCAGAATCACATTATTTTCATTGTATGAATTTCCTTTTTAGATTTGACCCTAATCCAAAATATTTACGTTGTCTTATCTCTAAGATTACATGAAACTTTTTGAAATTATGCTAGATCTATTCAGACATAAGACCTCTCAATCTCTATGTAAGAAATTAGACTTTAAACTAATAAACCAGTAATATTAATTTGAAACAATGAAGAACGCATAATTAAATTACAAGAATAATAATAATTTCATTGAATAATAATTTAGAAAATTAAATATTCATTTTAGGGTTCATCATACCCCAGTATAAAAGAAAATTAAGCTATCATCATAATAAAATTAAAAAAAAAACTATAAAAATAATGAATAAAGAAGAACATCAATAAAGCTATAATAATAGTAAAAATCTATAACTGCCCTAACACTACTCTAAAACTTTGTATTTCTCGAAGTTGGAACTCTACCTTATTTATAATGGTAGAATGCTACTCGTCTAGGAAAGTTGCAGTTTCCTAGAGTAAAATATAATCTTCATAGATGAGAAAATAATGCTCCAATAGGTAAAAATTACATCTTTAAGAAATAGGAAATTTGGCTCTTCAGAAGGAAAATCTAGTCTTCACGATGGATCCTTCTTTAGGAAATTAAAATTTAACTTGGGTCATTGATTTGGAAATTGAAATCTTTACTTGACATGGTCATGGCATGGTTATGCAAATGCTTGTGCATCCTTCATCTTGAAATTTCTTAAAAATCTCCAAAAATTGGCTTCCAAATTCCCTTTGACTCAAGCGTGTCACTGACCATGTACTTTGACATGGCCATGCTATATACCTTTTCTAACTTCCCAATTCTATAACTTTGACATTTTTGCTCTAATTCGCTTACAAATTACACAACTTCATTAAAAGCTACATTTCAAATCTCTAAAATCAAAATAAAAGCCAATAAAGTGTAGTATTCATCCAAAATATTCTAAAATCAAATTGAAGGTTGTATGAAAATTTACAAATAATAAGTGTTTTATAACTCTTATCAATGATAAGACAAGTGGGGAATTATGATAGGATCTGAGAGACAACATCAAGTACTACTATCAACATGATGACTAAGTAACATGAGAAACATATAGTGACTAATATATATGTCAGTTTTCATTTAGTGGTTGTGGTTACAAAGTTGAGACTCTAGTTATATTGTACTTGGTACATGGAGCTTTTAGTAGTTGTCTTAGTATTTTTGTATCCTTAAAAGCCAAATGAATCCAGTTGTGATGTCTCCTTATTACGTTGAGTTGTAGAGTGAGACTCTTGTGAGTTGCTCATATATATATATGTTGATCTTTGTTAGTGTATCATTGCAATTATTACCCATGATTGAAGATAATTATTTAATTTTTAAGCCTTTGTATGTCATCATTTAGTGATGACATGTGTTGGGTAATATATGTCCCAATTTTTAGGGCGTTATAAATAAAGAATTTAATTTATCAGCATCCTATGCATATTACTTCATGTACTAACTCAAAGAGCATTTTCATGGAGGGTTCAAGACATAATCATAGAACTTGAACGAATGGTCACCAGTTGACACTCTTTCCATACTTCCCTTGTTACGGTACAACGGTACATAAATCCAACGTTTAATCATGCAAACCTATTGTACCGCCACAACAGAGATAGATCCTGAATTTGATCATAAGGGAGAAAAATATATCAATTGAAGTTTAGTTATCAATTTGTCAAAAAAAAACTCAATTAATACATAGATTTTGTTTATTTGATATTACAAGTTGATCAACAAGAAAAAATTTATATAAGTATAAACGTTCTGCAACTTTTTCTCAAAGAACGCCTTAATTATTTGAAAATGCTTTAAAAACATCTCAATGTCTTGCAAAAGATATCATGTTTGATATAGATCATTAGACAATCATTCATTCAAGTATTAACCATTCGGTTATATTACTGGTTGTCATAAAGAAACTTGGAAAGCAAACATGCACCATCTTCAACAGGCTAGAATGCTTAAATTTGCAAATGAAAACATAAAAGACAATGCCAATATTAAAAATCATTTATTCCAAATTAACTGGTTTTATTTTTTATGATTTTCTTTTTTTTTTTCCCCCGCTTTTAAGATTTTGGCACGCTAATATTCCTCAAATCATTTATCAAATTATCCAAAGCCCTATAAGATGAACCTATTTCACTCTCACAACTCATCCTTGCAAGCCTAGCCAATTTTTCAGCAGAATTCCTAAACTCGTCCTTCCTTTCATCCATTAATTCTTTCACCATTCTCTCTATTACCTTCCTGTTGCACTCATCTTTCATGTCAAGACCAATCCTCCACACTTCACTCACGAACCAACTATTAAGCATTTGATCACCAAAAGATGGCCAACATATCATCGGCACTCCACAAATTATACTTTCCAATATTGAATTCCAACCGCCGTGTGTTAGAAAACCACCAATGGACTTGTGTGCAAGAACCTTCTCTTGCGGTGCCCATTCTACCATATGTCCTCTTGCCCCAGTTGCCTCTAGAAGCTCATCTGGGACCGGGTTCTCGCTGAGCTTATGGATCATTATATCGGGTTTTATGACCCACAGGAACTGCTTCCTACTATTGACCAGACCATGCCAAAGCTCCATCAGTTGGTCCTCACTCATTACCACTACACTTCCAAAACTTACATAGATTGTTGATCTTTCAGGTTGGTTGTCAAGCCAATTGATGCAACTCTTATCTTCTTCATTAGGGCCTTTTCTACAAAGTGAACGAGTTGATTTCGCTTCTAATCTTGACTTTAGATGTGCATGAAGAGGCCCAACGGTGTAAACCTGAAAAGTGATCTTAAGGATTTAACCCATAATTGACCAAGTAATTATTAGCAAACTCTTGCTAGGCTAGGCCTAATGATTAAACAAGTTCATTCAATATTTTGGAAAATGCAATGCCGCGGTTTAAGATACATTTTATTGTATATAATCCCTCATTTTGGCTAATATGTGATGTGTGTAAGGATTGAAAATTTCTAACATGAGACAACAATATGATATGATCAAAATGTCTATGGATACGAAATATGAAAGTGAAATGCACAATACAACTAACTAGAATATGATATTAGAGCGATACAAAGTGACACCATTATATGGCTTTTTGATATTAAAACAAATGCGATATCAGGTAAAACACAAATACAATTTGTCAATATGTATTAGTATCTTTTAGGGATTAATATGAACCCTTTTCTTTTCATGGGTAAATATCTCATTTGATTGTTAAATTTTATTTATTTTTATAAATTAATTATCTGAAGTTTAAAAATATCAAATTACTATTTATAAACATTTTGAGTTCATTTATAGTATTGGACTACTTTACTTAGGTCATTAATTGCAAAAAATAAGTAAAATTTAGGTAATTGGTTATAAAAATTCGTAAAATTTACATAGTTAATTAAAAAGGACAAAATTTAGGTACCAAAATGATACTTTTCAATTTTAAATTGTTAATTAAAAAAATAAATAAAGTTCATATATCGATTATGATATCTACCTTTTTTTATTTTATTTATTTATATATTTTTCTTGTCACATGGCTGCAGGCGGAGGCAACTTCTTGTTGTTAGAGATATGGTAAATCCCGTAATTTCATTGATTAAGGTGCCTGTTCTATACATTAGAAAGTTCAAGTGATATATATATATATATATATTTGAAGGGCGACATAGCATTTTCACTTAAGTTGCAGGGTCTTATTTTTATTCACATAGCCTTCCTTTTATTTTATTATATATATATATTTTGGTAAGTCGCTATTTTTTAACTAGTTAAATTCAATAGTTTCTTATATATCACGCGTGCTATGAAATTTTGAGAATCAATTAACAGTGCACTTTTGTTATTAAACAAGAAAAAAAGAAAAAAGTATAGCGATAATTACAAAATCACTTCTGAAACTATTCGTTAATTGTAGATAAACTTTCTAAATTTGCAAAATGAAGTATAACTCTCTCCTCAACTTTTGGCGTTTAAGAAGTATATTTAACAAATCGATATTTTAACAGTAAACGTATAATTTCTCAATATATATATATACATATATGATAGTTTTAAAATTTTAGTGTAAAATATATGGTAATTTACCTTAGGAAAATTTGCACGGATAAGGGAGAGCATAGGTGCTTCTAGCTGTTCGAATGTGTTGAGTATGAGAGCATCGGCTTTTGAACCTTGTTGAGTTTCATTGGCAATAAACTGTAGAGTTTCATCCGCTGATCTGCAAAAGCCTGGAAGGTCACGTTTCCTTAGGATTCCCTCCACTCCAGGGATACTTTTTACTGCCATATCCAAGTCCCTTTCTACAGCAACTTTCATCAGCCCACTAATTTGGATTTAAGAAATAATTTATATATATATATTCTTATGTTTAACTCGTAATTCTATTATATATATAAAAACTATTACACCTTATTTGTATTTACTATTCAATGGGTAAAATATATTGATTTTAAAGAATGTAGATGAACTTTGAAATAAAATGGTATAAGAACCGCATGTAGTTTTTTTTTGGGTGAACTATATATATTTTACTAAGTATGGAGATAGGGGAATCTGATCTATTCCACTCTAGGCATTCATGTTAATGAGTTATAATAACAATGATCACATGATCATTAGATAGGTTTGACAATTTTTCTAAAACAGGCCAATAAAACCTACCATATACAACTCTTAACGAATTTTTCACACCATTCACTCAAGAAACCGTTATAATCATATACCTAATTTTTCAATATTTTTATTTACAGACATAGCATATATTAAGGGAAGAAGGAATGTACCATGCATATGGGATAAACGTTACCCCAAAAAACTAACAATATCTATATACCTTTGAAAGGAATTTCTTTGGCTTCAATCATTCTTGGAATACAAAAATAAGCCCAATAGCAAGAAGCACTGATAGTCCTAAACATGATACACTTGACTCCAATCTCTTTAGCACAATCAACTGCAAAACTTAGCACACCATCAGCTATAATGCAACTAACCGGTTGGCCGGATTGCGAATTCAAGCAACCTGAAACCAACATCTCCCTAAATATTGGCCCAGTTACGGACTTAGTGGAATGAAACAAATCTTTCACTTTGGAGCCACTTCTAGGATGGTCTTTAGGCAAGCCATCAGTAATAGTTCTAAACTGAAAACCAGTATAGCGCTTAAACTGGGTTTGAAAATGAAGTAGACGATTTTGAATATATTTAGAGTTAAGGAAGGTTACTTGCATGCCTGACAAGTGGAGGAGTTCTGTTAGGTTGAGCATGGTTGTGACATGACTATATGCAGGAAAAGGGAAAACTAATACATGAGGAGGATTATTTGAGGGATTTTTATTCATCTTCAAGGCTTAGGATACTTAATTGGCCCGATTTCTTGATCTTAATGTTTGTGTGTTGATGAATATAATGTAAGATATTTCATCCTAGATTTATGATCATAAGAAGAAGATGATCTTAGTAGCTATCACACTGTGGGAGGAAAATATGCCGATTTGTAACATCATGCATGATTTGTGATTTTGGCTCTTTGGTGAGGATACTTTACCTGCATTTGCATTTTCGTCCAATTCGTATTTTCTTAAGGTTAACTTGAGTTTCATGAAATGTTTAAATACCGTTAACCAGCTCTAACACTGGGAAACTTTACAAGCAAATTGGAGGGAAAATAATTAAATGACAATAGTATCATCAACATTTATAATCAATCCAAGTTTATAATAGATCATATTTTTGGTAAATAGGGAAAAATACATTTGGTTTAGAGGCGAAACGGAGTAAAAATAATTAAATGAGTATTGTGATTAATGATATAAACAATCCAAGTTTGTAACAGATTGTATTTGTAATCAGCAAGAAAATACAATAAAAAATTAGTCTTGTAACATGATCCATATGAATAAGCAACACATCCCAAAGGAAAAATATATAGATAAATACTAAATCTTCTCTCTCACATTTCGTGGAGTTTAATTGCTAGAAAATGAAGCCGTAGTGGCTGTTTACGAATAATTGTTGTAATTACCAATTTATAGTCGAGTTCTGCTTTTATTTGCAGCAATCTTTTTCTTATTATAGCTATAATTTATACATTAAGGAATTTTGTAATATAAAAAGAAAAAAAAACTGTCGCAAAATATGCTTTACTACTATATTATACCCAGCGTTTTTAAACTGCAAATAAGTAATGGTAGTTAAAAGTACTAATGGCAAATTAAATTTTGCTACAATATATACTTACTAAAAAATAAAATTTTAGTTATAATTAGAAATTGCAATAATTACTTATAAAACACTATTAATTGACAATTCTATTACTCAATTTCTGTATACTGCTTGGCCAACTCAAATAGCCTTAATCTTTCTATATTTTTTGTTACTCTTCCATTAATCATTCCTTCAACAAATACATATAAACACATTAAAAATTTTATAAAATTAAGAAAAGAAAATAGAAATTGAGGATCTGGACCGATATAACAATATTAAAAGATATAACTAACATGTTAGGATATAGAAGTATGAGTACACTACAAGAGAATAGAGCCATTAAGGCTATGGACTAGTGGCAAATTTTATTAGCAATTGCATTTTTATTAAGTATTTAGGGTAGCAAATTTTTCTTCTCATTGTAACTATAACATGTACATCAAAAACATTATTTTGGAATTTGTAATGTTATAAAGGGATAAGTGTTATAAAATACTTATTATTTGTAATATTTACAATAGTTTTTGGTTTAATTTCTTATCTTTTGGATGGATAGTACACCTAATTGGCTTATATTTTGATTGTAGGTCTAAAAAGTAACTTTGGACAAAAAAAAACAAATTCACACAAGTTTCATGCAAATTAAAATTAAAATGAACAAGTTGCAGAAGTGGAATGGTTGACACGCCCATGTCAAAGACCACATTAAGCTTATAAAGAAAAACAAGTTGCAAGACTAAGTACATAACCATGCCAAAGGCCATGCAGAAGTACATGCCCATCAACACGGCCGTGTCGAAGATTGTATCCAAACAAAATTGCAATTTTTTAAGAAAATTTATTGCCAAGAGTTACACGGTCATTTACACGACCTTGTTTAAGGTTGTGTTGCACATGAATATCACTTTCCTATTTAATCATGGTTGCTAAAGATTACTTTCCTAGTTAATAAATTTCATTCAAGATATGATTTCATGTCTATTGAAGATAACTTCTTATTTTATAAATATTCAACTTTCCATTCTATGAAGATACAACTTTCCTTTTTAAGACACATTTGAACACTATAAAAGGAGTGGAGTCCAAGCAATAGAGAGAAGTTTTAGAATTAGTAAAAGTGTAATTATAGATTTTACTATTATTTTTGTTTTATTAATATTCTTCTTTATATGCTATTTTTATATTTTCACTTTCAATATTAATATAATACTAGCTTAATTTTCTTTTCGTACTTGGGTGATGTGAGGTAAGTGTACCTATCAAATTTTGTAATACAATGTATAAAAATATGGATATCATCCCACAAAAAATTCAAGTACTAATACTAATAATCACTCTATTATCTAACCAGTAAACTATGAAATTGTATTAAATTAAACTATAATGAAATATCAACTTAAGAATTATGAATTTGATGAAAGATGAGCAAACAATTCAAATTAAGTTTAACTTCAAGTTGGCATAACTAGTATCTAAATTTTGTTTTCCCTAGGTATTACTATATCATACTAACAACATACATTCAATTCCTTCTTATAATTCATTAATCGAGGAATTTTCTAACTTACTTTAACAACTTTCTCAAGCTTGCTAACCCCTAATCTTTCAAGTACCTATTTGAATCTCTTCACAATAGCATAAGTGAAAAATTGCATTAAGAACAACAAATTCCCATAACTAGGATAAATAATTTCAAAAGAATCGTGTAACTTATCTCTAAGATTATATCAATCCTCATCACACATGCAAGATCTAATTATATATCAAATTTCTTAATCTCGATATATAATATCGAATAGCTAGATTAATAAGCTAGCAATATTAAGCCAACCAAAAAAGAAGAACACATGTATGAACTAATGAACATAAGAATTTATTGAATATTGCAAGAAAATCTTAATTCATATAATAAACCTAGGTTCCACAAGTCTAAATACTACAGAAATTAAGTGCTAAACATGTTTAGATTTGAATTCAACAATGATATCGTGATATGCATCATCAAGAAAATCAAATAAAAACAAGTAGAAAACCCTAATTCTTGAAGTTAAAATAGTCGTCTTTTCCTCTCAAAACCCTAAAACAAGAATGACATTTACAACTCTTTTTTCTTATGTGAAATCCTCGTCTATTTATATAATCCGTGTCCAAAACTATGCGTTTTTAAGTCGACACGCTATCCAACATGGTCATGTTGCGGTCGTGTTAACTACGTAGCTTAAAAATCGTGTAAAACCTAACGTTCCAACGAACACGAGCATAGACATGGTTGTGTCTATAGGTCGTGTATCTTTTTGCTAATCCTCAACTTCAACACGACCAACCAACATGGTTATGTCTAAGTCATGTCTACTTCAAACCTTCATAACTTCTTCAATTTAGCTCTGAATTGAGTAAAATTGGATTTGTTTTCTTCCTTTTTAATTCCTCTATCCATCAAAGCCCTAAAATCAAAATATTACTCAATTAAAATTTAAATTCTTCAAAAACATGCCAAAATCAAGTTAAAAAACATGTTAAATCTTACTTAATATATATATTTAATTGAGCACATATCATTGGTCATGATGAACCCTATAATGAATACGTGAATTTCTAATTCATTATTCAATGAAATTATTGTTATTTTTATGATCCAATTATGTGCTCTTCATTGTTTTCGAATTAATATTACTGGTATATTGATTTGAAGTCTAATTTCATTTATAGAAATCGAGAGATCTTATACTTGAAGAGATTTAACATAATTAGAAAGAGTTGCATGCAATTGTAGAGATAGGACAACGTAAATCTTTCGGATTATGGTTAAACCTAATAATAGAATTCATAAAGTGAAAGTAATGTGATTATAGGGGTTTTAATTAGGAAAATATTTCAATTAATCAATCTAAAATTAGGGATTGGTAGACTCGAGAGAGCTATTAGTTCAAATTAGGAATTCCTGCAATCTAAGAATACAATAATGAAAATGAACAATTATTAATTAATTGTATTAGTAATTTTAGAGAAATTCAATATCCAACTGCACTTTTAAAGATTTTTTTTCTTAAAATTTACTTATTACTTATTTCATTCGATTTTTGTGATTAGATAATAGGAGAAAAGATAATTACTAATAATCATAATCTCTATAGGATCAACACTCAATACTATTATTCACTATACTATAAAAATCGATAAGTGCACTTGCCTAGAAGTCATAGGATAGTTACATAAATCGAAACCATAAAGAAAACTGCCATGAAATGTGTTTTGCTAAGTATGCTATGCACTTTTAAACTATTAATAAGTGGCAGTTTAGAAATATATGCTAAGATACAATGGTAGCAAAGCATATTTTGTCGTGTTTTTTTTTTTATATATATTGCAAATATCGAAAAGTATTCCTATTATTGGTGCTTGAAATTCTTTAGGGTAGAAATCAACTGCAATAGAGAACAAATAAGGCTCAGAAGGATGTCGAGGGTGGTTTTAGCATGGCCACTTGATGCCTAGTCAACACAAGTGTGTTTACGAAACCAATAAACTAAAGAGAGTATTAAGGTTTAAGATTTCAAACCCAGATCTAAGTAATCTTAACCCCCATTTATAGGCGTTAGGGGTGAAACAATTTGGTAGGTACATTAATGGTATAGTGGGGCGCATGTCTCTAAGCTAATGGACTTTCCCATGCAAATTACATCTTTTCAATATCTTTCACTAATCAAGCAATGCACCTAACCCCAGCAAAAGCTCGAGCTAGGCCGTGGATCACTCCAATGACCTCTTATCCTTAAACTAGCATCTAGGAGCTCAAACTATGATCCTTCGAGTTCAATTGCGGGCCCAAGCAGGTCAGATTCAGCCTAGGGGCTTAAGTCCAAAATACACTATTGACACCTAATATATAAGTTACAATTAATTACAAAAATTGTCTTCTTAAATACTTATCAAAATTAAAATTTCCACTATAAATTAGCAATTAATGCAATTGCTCATAAATTGTTGTTGATTTGAAATCCCTATTACCCAGTTTACTTGTAGTGATAGTGTCTAAAATTTTCATATCCTTAGATATTAATGTTTTAGTTTTAAGAAAATCAATTAGCAAATTATATAATTGTTTTTTTTTTTTGTAAAATTATTCATGTTTTTCTCTATATTATCTAAAATTTTCAATTGTCATTGTCCTCAATAATGGACATTCACGAAGACACTAAAATAAAATATAGAATAAATCTATAGTACATTATAAACTTTGCTACAAATTATAAAGAAATAAAATTCTTATGAAATTATATTCTTGAAAGAAAGTATTATAATTCATTAAAAAATCACCTAAATAAATCCACTTTAAAATAATAAAAGAAATTGATTACATCATCGTACAAAATAAATCGTTGGTCAACCAAATATTAGTGTCGATATCCTACTTCTCCACGAACTCTATCGGTTCTTTACAAGGGACTTTAAAAGAGTCTTCATAAAAATAGTTATGAACATAAATAAAAAAGAAAGTATAGTACTGAAAATATGTATGATAATAATTTATCATTTCCTTCTCCTTAAAGTGAATTCTTTGTAACTAAAAAAAGCTTCCACAGTTTCCTTTTTCAACCTAACTACTAATGTACACAATTCTGTATACTAAATTCAGCAAAAGATACTTATAAATTATCTTAATATATATCATCGTCACTGTCAAATAAATTTATATGTAAAAATGAAATCTAAGTTAAGTTATTAAGGAACAGAAGTTCTTGACAAATTAAAATATCAGTAATCAAATCACAAACCAGCAAAAACCTTTCTCAAATTAATGTCTGCGTAAACATCACAAAGCAGCTATTTATTTGTTTTATCATTCCATCGAATTGAGCCATATTAAGCAAGTTCATAATACTATAAAGCGATGGTTGTCAAACCTATACCTTTATAAGTGGATTTAAATATGTCTAACCTATTTATAAATGAAATAAGTTTAATTAAGCCGGAACTCACTTGTGATCATGCCGAGCCATCATGTCTAAGTTTGAGATTCGTATTCCTAATCGCAAGTCCTAACTGTTATCATTACCTCTTATGGCTAAAAGTTAATAATATTCTCAACGCAATATTTATAAGATTGTAGCAAATAAATTACAATAAATGTAAAAAGAAATGATCGAAAAATGCTTTCACCAAAAACAGACACACTTGGAAGTGGTGAGAGGTATGTAAATCAGCCACCCTTGCCTAGTTCAATATCTTTAATGTTCTCTAATTTATTTATATTTATTGATAATTGTTAGGAGTTGATTTATGGAATGGCTATGACTAAGCCCAATTTTTCTACTGGGTGGAGCAGGACCAGCTCTCCCATCCTAGAAAATACAATCTAGCAACAATGAAAGTACATTTCATCTTTATTTTCTCAATAATTAGAATCACTAATGCAAACACAAGATCAATACCACTCAAGTCTTGTGAAATAGAAAAAGTAGTAATGTGATTCGGCAAAATGGCTTTATATTTATTATATGAAGAGACTTTAACTATGAACCATCAAGTAGACAATTTAATGAAATGGAAGTTAATTTGATAATATAGGGATTTGAACTCAAGACCTTCTACACCAATACCTTATAATGGTTAATACTACAACCATTTAATCTAAAAGCTCAACCTTATAAATATGGCATGTGCTTTATATTTATCAAATAACAAAAGGAAAATGAGTCCACTAATATAGACTAAATTAACTAAAAATCCTAAAATGAAAACACATAATCAGCTAAACTTTGAAGAGATTGGTAAGGGGAACTACCATGTCCAAAATAAGAATTGACCTTCCCCTTCAAATCCTTCACCCTATCTCCCATCTCTTTACCTTCTTCTCCCACCAATAATCTATTAATGGCTTCCTCAATTTTCTCCCTCTCAAATCTGTACTCCAAGTGCAACCCAACTTTCCAAACATGACTTACAAACCTAGCAATCACTATCTGGTCACCAGAGTTAGGAGAACAAATCATAGGCACTCCTTCACATATGCTCTCCAATGTGGAGTTCCACCCATTAGGCCATTATGAGTCCAAAAACCACCTACAGCCAAGTGTTCCAAAACTTCATGTTGCGGTGCCCATTTGACAATGTGTCCTCTCCCATTGAACATTTCCAGGTACCCTTCTGGCAGTACTTCGATCCATTCCACCCCGTGCACTAACCCTGGCCGAACCGCCCACAGGAATGGTCTCTTGCTGTTGGCTAGCCCCCAGGCCATCTCTAGGAATTCGGTTTGATCCATCAGGAAACTGACGTACAGGACTGAGCCCGGTTCTTGCTTGTCAAGCCATGATATGGATCTTCTGTCCTGCTGTAGCAAGCTAGTTGAAGAGGCTGTAAAGTACTTGTAAAATGGACCGATTGGGAAAATAGGTACGTGGAATTCCTGGCCTAATTCGACAATTTCGGATTGTTCAAGTTCATTGAAGGTGTTGAAAATGAGTCCTGAGGAAGATTTGTTGGCTTTAGTCATTTGGATTATGTAATAGTAGAGACCTTCGGGGTCTTCTGTTTCGATCACATGAAGGTCCTTTACTTTAAGTGGAGGGTTTTCTGGGACTGGTTCTTCCAGCCGTGAATCTATTGAGCAATGGGAAACCAGGAAAAACAAAGTTAGAAAACTTGACCACTGATTAGTAATTACCTCTTGTCCATGTTGTAATCTACCCGAACCATTTATAACCAAGGTTTCATGTCCTAGGATAACCATGTATTTTATTAATATGCTTAAGATAGATAACATATGATGTTCTCTATATATATTATTAAATTTTATTAGGTGATAAATATTTAGGTAGCATAACTAATCTTAGGTTTCTTAATTAATGACAAAAAAATTAATAATGCCAATAGTACCCAATCTTTTGGTTTTTTTTTTTTCAATTTTACACCTAAAGATTAATATTATTAAATGATGTCATACTCAATCAAACCTTTCTAGTCACATATTATACATAAAGTTTGAAGTTACTAAATATCATACTTAATTAAACTTTTATTTATTAAATTTAATATTCATAATATCTTTTATATAATTGTCCTAACAAACACTATTCATAAAAAATATAAGTATAAACAATAAAATTTTACGAATAATTTTGATAAATAAAATTTTGATTAAGTATAATATTTAGTAATTTTAAACTTATTATATAAAATTAAAAAGGAAAAAAAAAAGAACCTAAAATTTATATAGCAATTTTGGCATCGTCGAGATAGAGAGAGAGAGTGCTCACCTTAGCATCTCATATTTTCGTACATTCAAGAAATAAAACTATTTATAGAAAAAAAAATGATGTTATTTGAATTTCGCTTTATTTTTAATTGATGATGGGCTTATCTAGTGAAGATATTTTATTTTGAGTATAAAATAGCCATGATATTCAAGCATCATTCTTCACGTGATATTAGCACTTGCATCAATATTGTTATACTGAAAAAGAATAAATTAAATAAATGACTCGTGAGTTCTAAGGGTATTATGAAATTTTTAGGTTTTAGCAGATCCAGATTCAGTTCAAATGATTGCAGCAATGATTTTAGTTCCAAATTTCATGAATCTATATTTCCATAAGTTAACACAGAAGGCAGAACCTTCACTTCAATCTAATATGTAACTATGCCACGAGTTTATTTTTGTTTCTTTTAGTTTACCCTTATATGGTCTTTTGACATTGTCTACCCTTAGATGTTTCTCTTCTGAATAATATATATAAAATTTGAAGGGTTAATTGTAAATAACATTCTGCATAAGTGGAGAAGATATAAATGATTCACTTTGAAGAGGAAGATATCCCTTCTCCCTCATGAGCGGCAATGCAACAAAAGATAGGAAGGAAGCCACACTTGATGTTCGCAAGACAACCCTTCTCAGCTTAAGCCTATCTGCAACTTCTTGAGTGAAATACCAGCAGGAATCTGTAATTAAGCAGGAAATTTTATCATTTTCTTCTTTGCGCAATAGCTTAGCCAGACAATCTTGGAATGGACCAACACAGGTGATGTCCAAAGTCCTCTAATTTAATATTATTTCAATTTCTTGGGAGCTTTTAAAGTTAAGTAACCGAAAATAGGAAGTTATGAGCACTTTTACGAACGGTTTCAACGAAGTTATGGAAAGAAAAAGTTAAAATTAAGTACTTTTACGAATTACTGTATGTAATTACAAATTCCGAAGAAAATTTACGGTATTATATAGTAAAATTTAAGGATCCATATAGTTGAGGGAAAAAATAACCCATATAAAGTTGCCAGCTTTAACTGAATGTTGCAATTTCTTCAGAATGGGACACATCGGCTGAATTTTAAAATTGTCCCATTTGCCTTAACTGAATGATGAAGGTAGAATTGTCCACTGGCTAACTATGTACCAAGCACGATGCACCATGTCTAATGCGCCTCACAGAGTGAAAATCAGTACGAATTCCATGATGCATCTTTTTCAATCGCTTTGTGGCCCAACCACTGATTTCATTCTAGAACCAATAACCATATAAGTTACGTAGTGCATGGTACACACATGTGATATGGTGGACCGGTTAAAACCTATTGTATTATGTTTAGTCTATCAAATAAGTTGAGAAGACTCCTTTGTAGTATGGGACAAAACATTAAGATTTTTATTTCATGATATAAAAATCTTCGAACATAATAAAACAAAATTGCTATTCAAAATTTAAACATTCTTTTTCAATAATCATCCCACCATGACCACTATCACCACCATCATTACCACCTCACCATATTGTCTCAACCTTACTACCACTATCACCACCATCATTACCACCTCACTATACTGTCTCAACCTTACTACCACCATCACCACCACCACTCTTGCCATTATCACTGTTGTTGTCACCATCATCAATGCCACACCAATCTCACATCACCAATATCACCACACTATTTTTGTTATGGCACCACCATTTATACCACCACTACTTACACCACCTTTGCCACCTACATTATTTTTAATCCTTCGCACATCACCACTATTATATGCCTAAATCAACTTAAGGTCCCATGGCCCATCTTATTTGAGTATGACAACAAAATAAGAAAGTGCCTAAGCTGTTTAGTATAAATTAGGAAAGTAATCTAAATTCTTTGAAGAACACACTCTAAAAGGATACTTCCTATTATAATCAATGTATCTTCAAGAAGATTTACCTATTTAAAATATAATATCCTCACAACATTATAAAAGGAGATTCCTCTAACCAGCTAAATCATCTAATATTTTCTATACACTTTGATTATCATACACTCACGTTGCTTCTCTAACTTAAGCGTCAAAGTCTAAGCATCGGAGACACCTCCAATGCCTTGATAGCTCATGTTTATTCACTCTTTAGATTAGACTTCATAAGTTTGAAGACTCAATCCAATCCAAGACCACATTAAGGCAACAAGAGCGATCAACAACAACCACCACTACTACCACATTACATCAACACTACTACCACCAGAACTTCACCACCATCAACACTTTAGCTACATTGTTAACACTCCATGACACCACATCATAATCACCATTATGGACTTGACATAACTACCATCCCACCATCATCACTAGCTTCTTTGCATAGCTACCATTCCATCATCATTACTGTTGCTACTATGAAACAATTCATGCATAACAAAAATTATATAGTGTATATTAGTTATATAGCATATGATGGTTATGATGGCATAAACAGCAATGTCAACAACAACGATGTTAAGACAGTGATGTAATGGGGGAAATGTACGTAAAATAAACACAAGATAATGTAAATAATATAACTAACAAAGTAGTACTTGTATATACCAAACAACATGTAACAAAAGAAGGGGAAAAAAATTTGTGCTATATTTAGCCTACCAAACTTAGTAAAAAGAGAATTTTCCTATATTATTTTCTTTAAGATGTGCTATGTTATTCTCCTCATTTTATATTATTGTACTTAAAACCAAACACTAACCCAGTTTAAGTTATTACTATTAATACCTTTATAAACAAATAATTTTTAGTTCACTTACTATTAATCAATAGGTTATGTTTGCAAAAAAAAAAAAAAAATCTACCTCTCTGAGGCCACCTCTATTAGAGGTGATTGTTCTAATTACCTAGGTAGGGTACTAGTCCAATGGAGTTAGGTGCTTCACCATTTTAAGCTCCCCGACAAGGACCTCAAAGGTTTGTTTTTTCTTTATTGTTTTTCCTTTATAGCTAGCATACTTAGAGGTAATAAAGAGGAAATAGAATAACTATTTTCAAACTACTTCCTATTTTCTTTTTTTACTTGGAAATTAGTCAAAGAATTTCTATACCTCATTACCTTTTTATTACCTCTCTATAAAGAATAATTATTACCTTATGCAAGATAGAATTTTTTATTCCCTCTCTCTACAAGGAGTAAGAAGTTCAAGTAATTGGACAATTATACTCCTAATTAATAAGGGAAGTCAAATAACTTCTTATTATTTTCCAAGAAAACCAAATAGGAGCATACTAGTATTTTTTTTATTATGTTTTTCATTTATCACTATAGTTCATGAGATGAAGTAAGTAGTGGAAAAGTATTTCATACAATAAAAATTTATACAAAGTAAACACTGGAATATGAATTTGCAATATATTATCGGTAATAGTTATTATCAAGGTATAACCTTTTTATTACTTATCCATTCTATTCTAGAAACTAAATGGGTCGTTACTGGTAGTTTTGTGTAACTTTTATATTTATGAGTCCATGAATAACACAAATAAATATTAGGGACATCTTTTTAGGAACTTCAAGAATAAAGGGGAGAGTTTCTTCAAAAATAGAGTTCCATAAAGGATAGAATTCCTTGAGATACTGATATTACTCTAAAAACTTCCACAAAGTTCTTACCAATAAAGAATACCTAAATGAGACAATAAATTATGCATGATTAGGCAATACCTAAATGAGACAATACATTATGCATGATTAGGTGGTTTCATGACGTAGATAGTATATTTAGAGGAATGGGTTGTGGAAAAGGCCATAGGATATGTACCACAAACTTGAATAACTTAGTTCCATTGATCTAGATAAGTGTAGGAAGCATTTCAAGAAAATTAGGGTGACATGGAAATAAATAATATGTGAATTAAAGATAAGTATTAATTGTTTCTAACGTTTTGTCTCAAGTGTGTTCCCATCAATCACATACACACACAAGGACAATAAATTATTATTTAACTATGGAAATTTGTTCCACCTGATTAAGTGTATGTATGCGACTAGTTGAAACATCTTAAAAATAAGGAATTAGTAACAACAAATATTTATCCTTGAATTTATATCTCATCAAAATGATGTTAGAAAAAAAAATAAAAAAGGTAATCAACTTGATTAATTCACGAAATTGACATGTGGATGTAATTGTTTCTTTTTTTTTAAATCATTCACATTTTTTAGAATTGTTTCAAGGCATTTCTTAAGAATTAAAAATATATGTATTTTCATATAATTATTTTTTCATAAAGTTTGCAAATCATTTTTTGTCAATATGATAAATTTCTTCTTTTTTTTTTGTTTCTTAATTAGTGTCCTAAAATGCACTTGTTATCAAGATCCTTTCTAAATTATAATTGCTATGAATATATTAAGGAAAATTCTAGAGTACAATCACTTTGCACCATATAGGGATGTATATATATATATATATATAATGATGGTTGATATATGCATATCAAATATAAATAACATTACTATAGTCTACAATAGCTAACAATTAGTATAACAAATATAATGTTGTAATTCTTACATATAAATATACATAAATATTTCTATATGTCAACTAATAATGCTATATGTATATAATGTCACCAATATAAAGATAGTCCTATACTAAATAATAACATAGGTTTCTATATAATGTTACTATTACTATGTTGTAACACAACATAAATATAATGATTATTAGTAATATACTATGCACAATCAATATGTATAGAGATATGTATATCATATAGTAATTATACATATTCACATATAACAAGTAATTACTATATTAACAAATATAATGTTACAACAATATGTCATAATATTATGTTTATCTCTCTATATAATGTCATACGTGCATGAACTTTTAATACTATCTCCATATAATGTTAGAAATGTATGTCATAATACTAAATAAATACAAGGTTATAATACCTTATAGTATTGTACATATATTACTTTTTTTCCTTATGATTGTATTGTTTTTCTATAAATTGCATAAAATATATTTGTACAATTAAGCGACATGTATATATTTATATGAATTTAACTATGTTAGGCTATTAGTATCGCAAATGGACGTTCTTTACAATGGTAGGGGCATGTTTACAATAGACGGGCATTCTTTATTGTTTCATATAGGAGATCTTATGGACTACTTACTTTAGTTTGTCAACGGAGTAATTAAGGTTGTTGACAAGATACATAGAGCTGTTGACAAGGTGATTTAGACAGTCAACAGGTTAATTTAGGCTCTCGATTTAGACAGTCAACAGGCTAATTTAGGCTCTCCAATTTTTTATTACATGTTGTCAATAACTTTGAAGGTTGCATATACAATTGTTGGCATTCATGTCGATAATTTAAGAAACGTTGTTGACAATTTTGTCGTAATGCTTATGAAGATAAATACACCGTTCGATGATGCTATCAACAGGTTACTATAGGCTATTGACAATCTTACCTTAAACCTAATATTTCCCATGATTTATGTCCCACATTGTTTACTTGATGAGTTAAAACCATGTATATTTTATGGCACATACTTGCACCATGTTAAAGACACCTCTATTTACTAGCAAAGGGTTATGGGTCGAGTGAAGATCCTTTATGCTTTGTACCAATGCTTTGAAGGTCTGTAATCCTCTGAACCCTTTTAACATCCAAATGGAACAGGTGCTCTATGAATCTATCGACAAATCAGGTCAGCTGGGGGGTGAAGTTGTCAACAGCCGTGAGAATACCATATATTACAATGTAAATTTGTCAATAGTAGGTACAAATTAAAGTTAAAGGTTGTCAATCGATTCATCGTCAGTTGACATATTTCATATAAGCATATGGTGTAGCTGTCGACAGAGTCTGAATATATCATGAAGATTATAGTTTACTTGTTGATAATAGCTATAAACATAGATAAAAAGCTATCGATAGTCTGCCATGGAAAATGAAGTGTCAGTTTGCAAATTAAATGGATATGTTTTCGTTCATTCGTGTCGCATTTGCTTACTCCCAATATAGACGAACTTCAGTTGTTCAATCCCATTTTAAGGAGAAAAAAATAATAATAAGCTTCCCAAATGAGTTAAAGTCATTCACAAGAACACACCTGTATTTCAACTCCAAAAGATAATGTTCATTCATAGGAGGATTCTACTCCTCCACAAATGGGTAATTCTGGTGCTCATCTTAACGTCATTAGCTCAAGTGATTTCCTATCACATCTATCATTGCAATCAATTCAAGGTTTAGTAGGAAAAAACTTCATATTATACGCAGATGTTGAGTTATACTACAACATGTAAGCAAGGGTGAATGGATTTGGCGTCTGGAAACATGATGTAAGGAAGGACAAGGATCAACAAATCAAAATGCATCAATGAGTGTGCAACAAGCAAGGATTTCGTGATCAACGGTGCTTGAATATATAAGACCGAGTTAGGCAAGTGAAGGCACTAATGTGGACTAGTTGCTTGGCTCACTTTAGAGTAAGGCTAGATAAAAATGAAGACTTGTGGGAAGTGTTCAAAGTTTACGTAGACAATAATCACGACCTAGTTCCTACATCCCAAACTGCTTTGATAAATTCCAACCGTTCTATTACACTGACTAATCATACTCAGATCAGGACCACGATCATCACATGTGCTATGCGGCTGTGCTAGATAATGTAATATTTAATAAAGTAGACTAATGACTATGGCAAGATTGGATTCACCATAAAGGAATTATGCAACTACACCAATGAGCAAAAAACAAATCGCTATTGTTGAAGGGGATGCTCAAACAATAATTACACACCTATCAGGTATGAAATACTCCGATCCTAGTATGTTTTATTACATGAGTTTAAACGATAGCCGCTTCACCTGGTTATTTTGAGCACACTCTAGGTGCCAAGTAGACTATACATGTTTTGGAGATGTCATTGCATCTGATTCTACTTATAAAAGTAATACTTACTTAATGCAATTGGTTCTTATAGTTGGTGTGAACAATCACCACCAAGCCTGTCTTCGGCTGTGGTTTGCTGGAAGATGAGACCACGAAGTCTTATATATAATTACTTAAGGTGTTTCACGTGCCATGAAGCATAAACAACCAGTGTCTATTGTCACTAATGAGGATAGGGAGAGCGGTTAACCATTGCAGTTGTTTGTACTCAAGCAAAACATCGTCTTTGTTCGTGGCATCTAGGGCAAAATGCTATGTCACATGTACACAACGAGGGATTCCTCCGAAGTTTAGAGGTGTATGTCTAATATACTCTATACATGAATTCAAGAAAGCATGGATGATTATGGCTAAAAATTACAAGCTTAAGGGAAATGAGTGGGCTGTTGAGGTTTACTAGAAATGATTCTCGTGGGCACAAGCCTATCTATAAGGGCATTTTGGCCAGAGATGCGAAGCACACAATGATGAAAGGTATACACTTGTACATAAAAGGATCTTACACTGTTACAAGAAAGTATTGCCTGTATGAGGTACTGTAGCACTTTGAGAAGGCTTTAAAAAATAAGAAAAATGCAAAGCTGAAGGCTGAATTTGAGATTAGACACTCTAAATCGGTAATTTAAACCATGCTCAAGAGTTTTGAACACCACTCAGCAACCATTTACACGAAAGCATCATTCACAACGGTTAAGCTTCCAATCCAACAAAAGGCAGTGTGGTTTTCTACACACCGAGATGATAGTGAACTAGGTATTTCCCACTGCATTTTCTCCCTACTTTTGTGCTTATACATGATTAACTCCTAACACTAATATATATGTTTTTTATTAGGTGTGAGTGTTTACATGCTTTGCCACTACGAGCATCCATCAAAATTGGTATATGTTCAATTCAAGCACGTAGACCAATTTATTAATTGTGATTGCTTATATTTTGAGACTACTGGCTTTCCATGTCGCCATGCATTTCACATCACAAAAATCAAGTCATCAATGAAAATACCATAGAATTTGATCTTGCCAAGGTGGACAAAGGAAGCAAAGAGCATATATCATAGAAATGCAATGGGGATAAACAACAGTGACCAATTAGTTAGCGAGAAAGTTCGCTATAGATCACTAATGACTGCACGTCGGGCAATTTGCAATATGGCCTCTTAACTTAAAGACGCTTACTGGGAACTCATAAATGAAATCACACATTTGACACTAAAATGGAAGGTGCTAGTTTAGATGATATGACAAGGACACCCGATGGTGGTATGGTAGAGATGATTCAATATCCAAAAATTGTCAAGTCAAAGTAGCCATCAAACGAAGAAAGCTAGAAGGCCAGTTTGGTGTGGCAAGTGCAACAAGGACGGCCATAACTGAACTCGATGCTTGCCTGGTGTTAGATTGTCTAGACAACTTGATTTCAATTCTATAGCGGTAGTAAGGAAAATGGAATATCCATCTTCCATCATAGGATAAGAAACTACTTACACCCTTCCACTCAATGATATAACATCTATAGCATTTGATGGAGGGCTACCTTAGCAAAAACAACCACGGTACTTTCATTTTACAATCATATGTTGATAGCCATTGTACTATTATTAAACAATTGTATTTTTTGAACTTGCAGATGTATTACAAACTAACTTAGATACCATTGTGTCTCTAAAGTTAGAACAACAGAGTCTATGGGAAAGCCCAAATACAATAATTGCACTCAACTTGCAATAGCTAAAAACCCATTCCAATATGAGCCCCCCATTATAGTACAAATGTAACCTTAGCCAGTTGAGGGATAAGGACAAGCCGTTGAATAGTAATGACAGTGCAATAGAGTCTATGACAATCCTTTAGGCCCAACTACAGTAGGGAAAGCCCAAATATAGTATTTGCACACAATTTGCAATATCTCAAAGCCCATTACAATACAAACATAAGTTGAGACAATTGAGGAATAACGTTAAGTTAAGCTGTTGATAGCCAAAGCTAAACTATTAACAATCTAACTTTTGTTTGGGAGAGTATAATTAGATGTAGTGCAATAAAAAGGGTGCAACCACAATACAATATGCCCTATTACAGTAGATTGCCTCCACTTACAACAACTAAACAACTATTACAGTAAGAATGCCAATTACAACATAAACACATTCTTTCATAATTTGATGATAAGGTTAAGTTTTCGACGGCCTACTTTAAATTGCCAATAGTCTACCTTTTATTAGGGATAGTATAATCAAGTGCAGCGTAGTAAAAAGGAACCAGCCACAATGCAAAAGGCCCTATTGCAATATAAAGCCACCACTTACAACATTTAAATGTCCATTGTAGTAAGATCCCCTCATTATAGTATAAACACAAGCTTTAGCAATTAGGTTATAAGGTAAGGTTGCTAACAACCTATTTTAAATTGTCAATAGCCTAGCTTTTATTTAGGATAGTACAATCAAGTGTAAAGCAATAAAAAGGGCCTAACCACAATATAAAAGTCCCCATCACAATAATTGCAAATGTAATGAATTTAAATGATTAAAAGAATCATGGAGACTGCAAACTTGGAAAGCATTTGTCCAATTAGCTATAAAGCCCATAAGTATAACACACATTGAGCATTTACTCTAACCCATAATCCTCAGCCACTAACTAAAGGTGTCCCCAAAATTGTGTTGATGTATAATTTATCTTATGTACAATGACAGAAACTATGAAACAAACAATGTAGGCTAGCAGGGTTAGGAGATATTATAGGAATAATGCAACTTGTTGATAGAATGTAGTAAACTATCGACAAATTCAACTAGTAGCAAAGGAACTTATAACCTAATGACAGTAAATAGGACCCTACAACAATATGTAAAGCCCATCTGTAGTTATTATACCCAACTTATGTTGTCAATAACCTTAGATAACCCGTCGACATCCACACAAGGTTTGAATTCTATGTTAAGGCATTGTTGTTGACACCTAATAGTGAACTATAGAGATTTTTTGTGATTATATTCTATGATTGTATTGTCTATAGGCAAAATTGACCAAACCAATTCAATGTAAGACAAAATTGCAATTCTTTATAGCCTATTTACATTATCAAATTAAAACTACTATAATTAGTTGCTCACAAGGGTTTCAAATTTACAAGTTTCCAAGTCATACATTTAATAGACAATACAAGGCTCATTGGAAATGTCTTCTACAAATCTACACTATCCTAAATGGAATATACACAATAGCAACCACTTGGAAGCTATCATATAAATCTTTGATGTCTTCTAGGCAATTTTCCCATGTGTACATCTTTTGTCATTTCATAATGCACTCATGCTTGAGAAATGATTGCAGCATTCTTCTTGAAAAATGTAGTATACTTGTCAACTAAAGACTTTTTAGTAAAGAACCCCCCTTGAAAACTATATAAACTTTTGAAAATTAGCCAACTTCTCACTGCACAAAGGAGTCATTTATATTACAAATCATTCACAACAACAATAGAGAATAAGAAACACAAGGATGCACACTATGGAGCAAAGAAGCATTAGACTAATGATTGATTAGCATTGGGATTGAAAAAAAAATTGAGTGTGTTGATATAATTTGCATCCATATCAATCCAACTATTCTCATCTTACTTTGAAATAGTTGCCCTAATGAACTACATTTCAACCATATGATAATTAATTAGCCACGAAATCAAAGATCATATATAATATCATTTCTAAGGTTAAAAGCAAAACAACTATTACCAAAAACTCACCAATGATTTGCATGAAAAAAGTTCTTCATTGAAAATTGCTATTCTCATGCTTGTTTTTCCTTTTGTTTTATCCATCAAAGCAAGGTTCAAATAAGGTAAGACTGGCTTGATTTAGCTTCCAAGGGGTCTAAGCCCTTCTATAGTATTTTGCTCATCCATACCACCAAACATGACTAGCATCAAGTCTTAACCCTCATAGTTTACTATGTTCTCGATAACATTATCCTAAATGGAAAAATATAACATGTGGGGTCAGCTAGGCAAAAAAGAAAAAAAAATGACATATGCCATGAAGAAATTATATCAATAAAAGGAAATGTTACATCTTCCATTTGTGGACAGGAAGTTAGCTCATAAACCAAGACCATCGATAGATCATTGTTGACTTGTATCGGTGCATCTTCCATTGGTTGAACATTAGCATCATTGTTTATTGGTATCGGTGCTTCAATTTTCAAATTAACATCATCTTCGCACACTAGTTCATGGAAAGGAGGAGAATATCTTGTATAGTGTTCATTGTGTGCAACACAAATTGTCCACTGTTTTGATCAACTCTACTTAACACCTCTACCAACTACTCTTCGAAGGAGATGAACATGGGCGAGAGCATCAATGATGTGAGGAACTATTTGTTAAACTTCTTTAATCTCCTTTTGTGCTTGCCTAATAGTACTTTTCTCTACTGCAATACGATCTAGCTTATCAGTAAGTGCCTATAAGTTTTGCATTAGCACAATGAAGGAAAGTACAACCATATGTAAAACAAAAGCTATACAATACCACCTCATTCTGTAGACTCCCATGAGGAGGTGTTTGACCACCACTGCCTATCTTTGAATTATCCCACATAAGCACCTATTGAGTAAAAGCATTTAGTGGTATAATAATCTCAAGAAGATAAATATAGATGTGTTCATATAAAAGGATCACACTCAACAAGATAAATATAGATGTGTTCATATAAAAATATCACTACACCTTCTCTTTTGGCAACTTATTGAGCCTTTGAAGAACTCTCGTAAAGATAAATGTCAACCACAAATGAATAAATGTAATGAATACATAATTAACCCAAACCACTAGCAATATGATACATGTTTCCATTAAATGCAAACATACCATTAGGAATACAAGACACCTAAGAATGAATTTCCTACCAGTCATTTATATGTCCTTACCCCATCCCAAAACTTCTTGATGACATATTTAGCCTAATGTAAGCATGCAAATCTTGTCGTTTTACCACAACCGCAAGATACTCCTTCTAAAAGATCATCCCAGCATGAGGCACAAGTAAATGACCAAGAATCCACATAACAAACATTTGTCTAAATTTATCATGCATTACGACTTCACTATTCTTTAATTAAGTCTGAAGATCATTCAACTTGTTGTCTTTCATAAGGCAAGTGCCACTTCCGATAGAATGTAAGGCCTCCTCTCCAACATCAATCGAGACATCTTCTACACTACTACTAAATCCTAGAATATCCTCCACATCTCAAGGAACTAGTTGGAACCTCTTTCCTTTAACAACTAAAACACGGTTATCCAAATAATAATTTTGCACAAGCCAAACACAAAGATCCCTATCCATTTTACCACAACTCAAATGGAATAGACTTCCAAACCCTGTTTTAGTTATAGCTTCTATTTTTATTGTACTAACTCTTTTAGTACATAAGCAACTAAAATTATAGCACACCTTGTGTCATATTACAATAAATAAACAATCAATATGTGATAGTCTAACATTGCTAAGGTACAATATATTAAAGTTAAGTAGATCTAACATTACCTACATTAAGGGACTCACGAATGATTCTTTCAACTTCTTATGCTCGATAGTGCTATCCATACCTTTTTGTTTGCATTCTCTCTTAACCTTTTTGTTTGCATTCTCTCTTAATTTCTTCAAGAAGATTGTGCCACTTCTCAGCAATTCTTCTATGCATATGCAAAAACGAACATCTTTACAATAACTAATCAAACAAAGAAACTAGATTTGCACACTTTCTACATTGGTTTTCCAAACATTAATCTAAATTAAGTGAAAGGATTTTCAATGTGTACCTCTTCTTGGCTTAACCCTTCCTCTAGATCTTATTTTGCACGCTCCTCTTTACCATAAAAGATAAGAGGATGTTAGCAAACATTTTAAGTGTTGTAAAAAATAACAGTAAATGTTGATCAAATGTAAGATTATCTTACTAGAAGTGCATGTATGAGGTCATTAGATGTTTCATTATGATCGCATAAATAAAGCCACCTATCATAGATTGGAATTAATTAACAAATGGTAACTGACATGCTATTGATATGAAAAAAATAAAAACTAAAATAAGTACCCCTAAAATACATGTGGCTAGATGTTACTCTTGTAGTAATTGTCTACAAACAAATTGTTTTCTTTTATTTAAAGAAATAAAAAAAATATTTGAATTTTTCATGGCCTTAGTGTGAATCTTACTGAAGTATTAATTATTATATTAATTGGAATATAGAAGGGAACTTATTTGTTCAATCAACTATAATACTTAGTAGAGACATAATTATTTTCTAAATTTTTGTTATAAACATGATCAAATTTTTATTTTTATTTTTATTTTTTTCAATTGGCTTCTAGACTATTTTGGCCAAAAAGAAAAATAATAAGCTTCTAAACTATGACTCTCATTATCACAACAATACTTGAAATATCTTAGATCAATCATTTTGAAGATCAAAACTTATATGTATTATCATGACTACGATTCTTATTTTAATGTCCTACAAATGCAAATTTTCCTAATAATTCATATTTTTTGTGAGACACTTATGATTTGACAATATTAAAATATTTATTAGTAGAATATATATATGTGATTTGATAAGAAAAACTCTTAACAAAAATTTTAACTACACCAAATTCTTCCTTCCATTCATCCATTAATTCTTTCACCATTCTCTCTATTACCTTCCTATTGCACTCATCTTTCATGTCGAGACCAGTCCTTTTAAAAATGAAAGAGTTCTTGAGCATTCATCAAGTACCTTTAATCCTAAGTCACCACTTGGTATACAGGTTATTTATCTCTTATATTGTCACAAGGTGTGTCCAATGTACATATGTCACACATACCCTTTTAATTATGCTATCTAATTTTGTACATTATTTAGTGGCTATGCTATAATATATTGCACAAGTCATTTATGCATACAATAGTATGTTTGTGCATGAAACATAAAAATAATAAAATCAATTGAATGATTTCTTATATTGTGTTACATTTCTATAATAACGATGCATATTCACTTTACTCTCTTTTATGGAGAGAGAAATAAAAGGCTGAGAAGTTTCATGTTTGTTATGAAAAACTACCATTTTTTCTTCTTATACAAGGAGTGAGCAACAATTTTACTTTTAAAGATAGTAATGTATTATGATTTGGAACCAATTGCAGTAATTTGCCCTCACTTAGTGGTATTTTGCATAGAGATGTGATCATAAATGTTTAAATACATCATAGTTGAGAACCAGTAATATTGCATAGAAATAAATATCATAACAAGTGAGTTTTATTTAATCTCGTCTCATGCACCCAGTATCATGCATTGTGTACGTTATAAAGAGCATTATTTAGCAACTAAATGTGCACATAATGAGGTTTATAAAGGGTGAGTCATGTTAATACAGAGCATACCCAAATATGGGATTATGAAGAATAAGCAACATATTGTTACTCAACCATTGAGCACGATAAACATAATCTTGAGCACATATCACATAAAATAAGAGAAATACTTACCACTTTTCTTTCATAACACACTATCTGCATATTATTTGTCTTCAATATATCAACCATAAGTATTTACTTGAATTTTAAATATAAAGATAGAAAGAATGCTCTCTTTTTGAAAAACAAAAAAAAAATTGCAATTAACCGCGATGGGCATCCTATCATTGGTTTTGTGCACTAATATAATTGCTACTATTTAGTTGTCGGGAAAAAGTTATCAATAAGTTACCATAAACTTTATAAAATTAGATTGATGAGATGCAAACTTGGGTTTAGAAGAGCATATCAAGTATCAAGAAGGTTCCAATGACCTCATGAGCTTGTTATTATCTACCAAAGAATATATTGGCAATTACTCCACTAGTTGATGATGAAAACAATAATAAATGTTAAGCTTGTGTGAGATAAGCATTGTGTGCCATCACTTGCAAAGGAGATAACTACAAGGTAGCAATTATAGTTACAATATGCCAAGGTTTGTTTAGGCTTATCGGTGATTGTCAAGGGGATTATTTCACTACTTGACATTGAAAATCAATAATAATTTAAGGAGATATAATAGAGATAAGCATCATACACCAAAATATGTTAGGGTTTGCCTAAGCATAATAGTGCTTGTCAAGGAGATCGTTCCACTACTTGATAGCGAAAACAATGAAAAATGGCAAGATATTTCCTAGTTTAAAAGGTGTAAAGATCATAGTGTTGCAATATTCACATTGAGTCTTATTAAGGTATGAAAATATCGCAATGCAAACTGAGTGTGATCATAGCAAGATTGTGCATCGTTGTGGCTAGTGAGCATTGCAACATAGACCATCCATCGTCATGATTACCAAGCATCGCAATACAAATCGTACATCATCGCGATTGTTGAGCGTTGCAATGTGGACCTTGCATTATTGCAGTTGTCAAGCATCATAGTGCAAACTGTGCATCCATGCATCATCTCGACTATCAAGCATTATATATCCTCTTTCGAGGAATTTGCTTGTTTTAGGGCTACAACTTTCATTCACTACCATGAAGCTAAGCCTTTCCATATATGCATCAATTGGTGTCATGACCAACTTGTATTTTCTTTCATATAAAAGTTTTCTAAGTATCTTGTAGTTAGTATGGGGTTTAATAGGCAATGTTAGATAAAATTTCAATTAGAAACCAAGCTAGCAAACAAACTCTAGTGAAGTTTTTGATATCCTATTATAGGTATGGCATTAAACTAATCCAAAACCTCAACCATGGATAGAAACAATGATTTGCTAGCTTCATAAATATAGATAAGAAAATTAAGAGAAAATGCCAATGCCATGATTTTCGAATCACGATTGCACATAATTTCAGTTAATCTTGAATAGCTCAATCATATAGTTTTCCATGTTAAGCAATCAAAGACATGGAACCTAGATATTATTATTGGAAAAGCGGCAATTTCTACATGGAACTCACTCTATTCTCTATGACTTCATGTCAAGGTCAAGATTTTTCTTTGCTAAATAGAAATAAGTTGTCGCATGTTAAAAGACTTTCTCAAGATCAAGAGCTATTTAATATTGAAAAAAAAAATTATGAATTATATTGCTAATAGGTGAACATATTGGATCAACTAGATTGACATTAAATAAAGATGAATATGTAAAATGTTTTATCTTACCACAAACAAAATACTATAGAAAACAACTTTCTCATATTAGTAATCTACATAAAACTTATTGAAGTTCTATATTTGCATTTGTAAGTATAATAAGCAAAAGCAAAGTCAAAGCATTGAAATTACATTTGTTTCTACTCAATATCATAATAAGACACTATTTCTCAATCTCATTTATGTCTTATTTATGATAAGACATCATTGTAATAAATTAATCATCATGTACATATGAATACCATGAGGATACACCTCATCCATATTAATGGAAAATGTCACTAATACATCTAAAGATGCTCACAAATAATGTAAATTAGAGAACATGCTTAGATGAATTCTTGTAAGTGGAAGGCATAAATAAGTGAATACAATAGGAAAAAATTATAAACAAATAAACAATACACACATACACTTATATGTATATAAAGTATCACAAAAGAATTTATATAAGCAAATGATTTCACATGAGCAAAATTGATCAGTTAAAATTAGCAATGAAAATGTAATCTTATTTATTATTAGTATCATAATTATACACTATAAAATTCACTGATTATGTCATATGGGAATATAATTATACACAAACACTCCCTTACCCAACAAGGGACAAAAAAATATATTGTTTAGATATTACTTTTTCTAAAATTTCTAAGTATTGATTGATTATATACAACTTTTTAGAAAGTTTCTTGGTATTGAGGGACCATACTAACTTAGTGTGGATCTGAGTAAATGAAATTTCTATATTCAGACTTCTTTAGACAACAATAAATCATATTTCCACATATGTAGAACTTTTTAGCATCATTGATAGCTTTAGTGCATTGGAAAAATAAGCATGAGATAAAATATAGTCATTAAGACATATTGCTCTTATTGAAAGTATAGGGATTTAATTCAATAAGGACAAAGTTCATTCATTTGATATGTGGTTTCACTTATGGTCCTAATAATCCCATTTTATTTTCCATGATTCAATTAAGGAAGACAATTAGTTGTGATTTTATAATTGGTATATAAATAAAACCGTCCAAAGGTATACAATATAACAAACGAATAAATATCAATATCAATGGATATTATATGCAAGGAAATATATCTAAACAGGTAGTTCTATGTATAAGATTGGCATGACCACACCTTTCTTTTCTTTTCTTTTTTTTTTGTAAGGTTTTAAGTAGCTCCCTAAGGAATCTTAATTGTTATCTTTGGATTAGTATTAAATTCATATCATCTTATACTTTATTTGCAATAGCACTTTAATTTTGAATTTGTAATTGATGTTAAATTAATGGTATTAAATTCTTACAACTCTGGCTCATTAGACTTCCTACCATAATTATTTGTGGTCAAATCAAGATTTTCAATCTTTCTTAAGATTTAGTTAACTTGAATGATGAATATTACCAAAATTTTATTTTGTGTAAATAAAGAAGGAAAAAAAAAAACAAAGAAAGAAAGGAAAATCTTTCATTTATAGTCTCCAATTAAAAGATACCTACTCTATTATTTGGATTAAGCTTTAAAAAGACCGTATGTATCTTAATAGTAGGATTTTGACTTTAAAGAGATCTCCCATTTGAAACCAACCCCACCCCCCACCCCCAAAAAAAAAAAAAAAAACTTTGAATGAGAGTTGCATTCTAATTATTTTGCAAAAGAAAAAAAACATTTATTTTAATACATTATAGGAGACTTATGCAAGAATTGTAGAAAATTCACTTGAAAGATAACTTTGCTTTTGGCCACACACATGAAAGATAGTTTACATTATTTTTTTTTTATTAAGGTAAAATAATATTCCAAGTATTCTTAGAAGCTTTCTATCCTTTCCAAAAAAATAATATAAAAAAGAACTTTATATCTTTTAATCATTACAGTCTAGTGCACTTCTCAACTGAGGTGAAACATCAAATCCCGTAGGCCTTTCTGATAGTCATCTTATATTTTATTTTTCTTCATTTCACTAAATTTTGTTTTTTTTTTGAAAAAAAAAAAAGAGCCAACAAGAAATAATAAGCAAAAAAGAAAATTGAGTGAGAATTTCAACCAAGTAACTAAAGAAATATACCTTAATAATTATTATAATAAGTTACATATGATTGGAGAGTAATCATTCACGAGCTTTAATTACACATAATTATTTTATGAGAAAGAAATATTTTCTTAGATAATAATGAGACTAAATTGATTTAATGAGAAAGAAATAAATGAAATGGTAATGACCAAGCCTTGAACTCATCATAAAGAACATGATAATGAGTAGGCCCACTTGTTCCCTTGGTAACTACATAAGCGTTAAGACAAGGTCCAAATTCTATAAGATGGCAAACCTTTGGGATTGACTATCAATACCAATGCAATTAATATTTTCCTAATCATGCCACCTTGTACCAAAGCTTCCTATTGATTTTGAGATTCCTTGTAGAGATCTTCTATCATCTTGGCATGACTTTGGGCATCAACAAGAGCTCTATACTCTATAATTTCCAGTCAATCCATAGAAGCCACAATAGCCACTACAACCATAATCGAACTAGAATCTTCACAAAAGCTAAGAGAATCACATCATATGCAAAGAACGCAAGAAGTTGAAGTTCCATATATTCACAGATCGAATTGCAAGCCAAGCTCAGCAAGATCAAAGAGATTCAAGACACAGCCAAAGCTTAGATAGTGGTATACTAGCACTGAGTAGCTTACTACTATAACAAGAGGGTTAAGCACATGGCCTCCCAACTAGGAAACTCAGTTTATAGAAAGTTAGGCTATATTTTGATTAAGTATAAAAGGAGCTCATGTCATATAGACCTTTATAGTGAAAGTTATTTCTTATTTTCACATCACGAGCTTACACTACACCATATTATAAATTTCTACCTAAGTCCCAACCTCCATCTGAGGTAAATGGACCACAAATTCATCAAGTCCAAGCCTCTCCCAAGGTGATTGAACTTTTGATGACATAAATACATCAATTTTATGCCAACACTCCAGCACATAAGCCCACACATCTATGCTAGTGCCTCAACAAACAAACTTTTGATAATATCAAGTCCTCGCCAACACTCAAGCAAACAAACCCTTAAGCCTACACCAATGCCTTAGCAAATAGACTCTTGATTTTGACTAAGTCTACACTTCAGCAAAAGTGAATGGACTCCTATGCTCCTTGATTACCTAAGATGACACAGCATACAACCTCTTTAGGTCACATCAAAAGATTTACACCCTTTGACCACACTAGTAGCTCATTGACAAGACTTAGGTCCAAACATCTAAAGACCCCTTAAGCACACCTCTTCAAGCCATGTTGGAAGACTCACACCCTCCGACCACATTGGTAACTCATCAACAAGACTAAAATCCACATATCCAAGTACCCCTTGAACACACAAAGTAAAGAAAAAGGGAGAAAAAGAGCAAAGAACAATAAACACACACACACACACAAAAGGCCACGTAGATACTTAGAGGAATTCCTTCATTCATTCTAACCAGGGCATAAGTACGTTATTCCAGGCCAGTATCCTAACCTCAACAAAAGAAAGGAAATACAAGTGAAAGAAAGAGAAGAAGTACAAAAAGGGTAAAAGATAAAGAGCTCCTTAGTCTTCCAAACTAGCCTCCATCAAGCACCCGAAAACTTCGTCAACACTTGAAGTAATTACTTATTCAATAAAAGTTAGCTCAGTCGGGAGTAGGGAGCCAATAAAAGAAACAGAACTTAGCGGAGAAGGAGGAAGGTCTTCAACAACTTGGTCCTAGCCTTGCACTTTAACTATGTAACCTTACTCTTTAATGCAAGCCTCTTCCTCAACAACATGGCCTTAACCATAAGGTAATGCCTCTTCCTTATGGTCGTCCTCAATAACCTTCTCACCTTTAGCTACCTCAAGCACCTTGACCTCCTCATCATCACAAAAGGCCAAGCAGCTCAAGTCGTAATCAAGATAAGCATTCAAAACCTCCAACCTAGCTATCTTAATGCCCTTCGTGAACTTCTTCTCCTAGAAGGTTGCCCATCATTGCTCGGCATTATCTTGTCAAAGAGCTCCTTCTCCATAGTCGTCTTACTCAACTTGGTGACAGCCTTAATCATATTAGCCTTGATCTAAAGCCACTTGATCTCCCCTTAAAAACTTCTCTATTGCAATGTAGCTAGCCCCCCAAGCTTATAGCTACTTTTGTGTTTCGACCAACTAGTTGGAGAGATGTTTATTGCACTCCTCCAATTGCCCGACTTTGGCATTCAAATCCACATTAGTCTAAGCATCATAATCTACCCAAGCCCTCAGGATCCTCACCTCGACTTCAAACCTTCATAGGAGCTTGCCAACTGCAGTAAACCTTCTCTAGACCTTAGCCTAGACCCTTAGGACTTCTGCCTCAATTGCCTTTACTCTCTACATCAACATAATTCTATCATTAGTAAACTTCGGATAACCACCATAAAGCCTCTTATGCTTCCATTTAAGAATTTTATGCTCCTTACAAAGCTCCCTGTCGAGTCTAATTTTTAAATTCCCAATCCTAATCCGATCTAGACTAGACCCTATGCTCATCTAATGTAGATCATCGACTGGAGTTAGGAATTTCGTTTGATTTTTTGGAGTCGCCACCCAACTGTTGTTGGGAAAATTGAATTAAGACTAAAGGAGCGAATTAGTCTTAATTTGGACCACTAGTCGTCGTGATTTCCTCTTCTCGTTTTCGTGAAAAGAGGAAAAGGGAAAACCAGAGTTTCTAAGTCCGGAGGCTAACCTATTAAAACCTTTACGATTACCACCTAATCTCTTGAAATTGTTTCTCTTTAGAAATGTGTTTCTATTTTGTTTCTGTTACTTTTTATTATGTTTTTGAATTATTTCAAGAAAATGATTTTTCATTCATTTCATGGGTTGACTCGAATGGGTGCCTACGTACCTACTACTCAGGATCAAACAAGCCGTAGTTCGCTTTTCTGAAAACTTTAAGTTTGTTTGTGAATTTTAATTTTGAAATCTCTTTTGCTTTATGTTCTTACCATTTTTTGGATTTTTCTAAAAAATTCTAAGCCTAAGCTTTAATTTTATTTTGAAAATGATTTTAAGGAAAAACATCAATTTTGGATTTATTTTGAAGAAAAGGATTTTTCTAAGTGCTAAAACTCATTTTTTATGATTCTTTTATAATTTTTGAAATTTTTTTTATGATTTTTATGATCTTTGTGATTTTTTTGTTATTTTTGTGATTTCTAAGAATTTTGTGGATTTTTGTGATTTTTGTTGATTTTCGTGATTTTTGGGAATTTTTTGTGATTTTTGGGATTTTGGGGAATTTTTGTGATTTTTGGGAATTTTTATTGATTTTCGTGATTTTTGGTTTATTATCTATCCTATTTTGACATCTAAAATTTTATTATTATTTTCCTAATACTTTTTTATTATTTTTCTATATTTTATTATTTATTTTACATTATTAAATCCTAAAAAAAAAAACCTAATTTCTACATTTTCCTATTTATTGAAAATAAAACCTAAATCAACAAATAAATAAATGGCTAAAGAAATAACAAAATAATAAATAACAAATAATAAATAAATTCGGAATAAATAAATAAATAAATAAATAAAATAAAAATAAAAAAAATCTGGAAAACCCGATTTACCTGGATTCAGGTCGATGCGCGGGTCGGGACGCTCGGGTCGAATCGGGTCGGGTCGGATCGATCGGACACGGCGGCGGGGAAGGCTCGTTCACGGCGTTTCGATGGCTTTTTGCAGCAGGTGGGGTGTCGAATCCTAGCTTCTCGAGGTTGCTGAATCCAATGGTGGCGGTGGTTTGCTCCCAGATCGCCTCCTGGTGGTGGTTCAACTCCAGCCGGTGCTTCGCGGTTTTGGGTCTCCTCCGATGCTCTCCGATTTGCACTCTTTCCTCACTTTCTCTCAATTGTGATTCGTCCTTTGGCTTCCTCTACTCCTCCTCTATTTATAGGCACTTGAAACCGAGTTGGATAAGCTCGGATTTCCTCTAATTGAAGCTGATCGGATTTTCGGTTAGAAAAACCAACTCTGATTTGTGTCAATTCCTCGATTTGTTGCGATTTGATTCCAATTAGATAATGTTTATCTTATTTATGTTGAAGATCTGTTGGATTTGTGCAAAAAATCGAATCAAAATGGCCGAAATACGAATTTTTCCTTCCGCCGGCGATCTCAGACCCGAGGTAGACGACGATCACGCGCCTGGCGCGTGCGTTTCCTCCAGCCAATCGGATGCTGCCACGTGTCCTAGATAAGTGAAAAAATTGCAAAACGCGGAAACTGCTCCTCCCGCGATTCGAACCCCTGACCTCGCACCCGCACCGCGCCTTAGCCCATGGTCCGGACCAGTTGAGCTAGCCCACTTTCCTAATTTTTCTAATTTCGCAAATTGCATATATGCAATGCGATTTTCCTATTTTTTGTATTTTTTGAAAATTCCAAATTTTGTAAAAATTGTTTATTATTTATTATTGCTATTTCTGAAATCATTTTTCAAAATTGATGTGTTTTCCTATTTATTTTTATTTTTTTGAATATTTTTATTATTTTTGGTAAATTAGAGAAAATTGGAAAAAATTGGGAAAAATTGAAAATTGATTATTTTTTAGAATTATCGATTCCTAGGGCAAAAATGGGGTGTTTACACTCCCCTACTTGCTTGAAGTCTAACCTCTACACATTAAACAACTTCATCAAGTGCACTAAAAACTGCAAAGTACTGGAAGTGAGGTTAGTCAACAAACAAAAATAAAGACAGGAAACCTCCTTCCAGAACCTGCCCGATCTCTTCCTCAGTTTAGTGATGAGCCAATCTACTACAACTTGTTAAGTATGACCTAAAGACCAAATTGAAAAAGTCTTCATCAAGTTAACCCAACTCATCTAATAAGTCTGGATCCTTCTCAAGAATCACCACCAAAACTTGCTCTTCCAACCATATACCAAGGAGTCCAAGCTAACCAGTAACTTTCACCTAGGTCAACTTATCAATTAATATCACCCATCCATCAATCTCTTTAGCCGTAGAAGTATTTCAGTAACCGAGGGGTAGCTCGCAACACAAAATGCTAGCATAATACCTTAAGCGCAATCAACAACTTGCATGCATTAGGCTCAAGCTTCATTGACAAGACCTGATGGTTTAAGAAGAAGGCCTTCTGGAATTCAAAGAATGGAGCTCATAGTCCAAACTTCAAATGCTTCATATATAGGTAAAAGTGGTGCCCTACGTTGAGAGCAACCCTATCTTCTACCCGAGGATGCTCTAACTTCCACCCTAGAGGACATAGGTAGAAGTACTTCTTAAGGTTCATGAACTCCTCATAAGTGAGGGTACTCTTAATGCCATTAAGAGTGATCCCATCCTCCACCTTCGTGTAGATAGGCCAAAGTGACTTTGTATCTTTGCCTTGTCAATGTAGACGTCCCTAAGGATTTGTGCTACCATCGCCTACTTATTGACGGCCTGCTCTTACTCCTTTCCACTTGGTGCCTCAACCATGTTGAAAGACTATAAGGAGATTTTCCATCGCCTAAAGGGGGGAAGGGTGTACCCCTCTCACTCCCTTTATCAAGGAGAGTTTGAGAAGAGGAAAAAGATACAATCACCATACCTCTTTCGAATCAAAAGTAAAAAAAGAATGCAAAAGTTGAAAAGATTGACCAAAATTGCAAAAGAAATTGAACTTTCATGCTCTAGAATAGAAGAAGAGATGTCTTTGTCAGAAAGGATGAAAGTGCTCAAATGAAGCCATGGACTGATATGTATAGGTAGCAACATAGGAAACAAAGAAACGACTAATTGAAGTAACATGACAGGATGCTTTCGATTCGATCTTGACATGTGTTGCCCAATTTAAATGAACGGTAAAGATCACATGTGCAATGTATGCCTAACATACACAGACCTTGCCTAATACAAATATGACAACTGCCCCTAGCATTAAATATGCTAAAATTTACATGCACACAACAAATTCAATTAAGAATTCTTCAAGAAGCCATTATAACCTCAAATCAAATGCTATCATGGGATTTTTAGAGTGCTCAATGTAATAAAGAGCCACGACCAACTGAGGTTGGCTTGATGGGGGAAAAAGCACAATATAACTTAGCATGTCACCTTCTCAACCTCGTCCCTCTAGATGCTAGCTTGAGAAAATTTTCTTGCCAAGTTATCAACATGGGTGAAGGTTAGCTTAACCACTTACCTGCTTAGATAATCTATAAGGGCCATCACCAATTTAACTCAGTTCAAGGGGTAAGACACAATGGCTTAGTGAATCACTTACTTACCCTTTCCCCTTAAAGTGCTAACTTACAATAATCTTTTCCTCACTAGTTCCACTTACATTAATGAAGCCTAACTTAGCCAGCCACTTGCTTGACCACTCTAAAATAATTGAAGCCTCATCATGCCAAGTCATAAAAGAGATCAAAACTACAGTGAAGAGCTCGTCTTGATGACCTTAGGTGTCGATTTAGTCATCAACTCTCCATGTTGACCCATCACTAAAGAGGTAAGGGGGGAAGTGTTAATAAGGCTTTTTGGGCTTGAACCCCCAAGGCACAATCCAACCTATTTGGATCCATGTTTAGGCCCTAAAGGCTAAAACCAATCTCCAACAAACTAATACAACCCTAAAGCATCGATTCCTATTAGCATGCCCAAGCTCAAGATCAAGTCAACCGTGCACATCCCAAAACCAAATAAGGAAAGAAAGAAGACTCTAAGTAAATAAGGAAAGATCTCTGTCAAAGATTTCCTCCACAATATTCGAAGCGAATCTCAAGCTACAAATGCACTTGCCATATGAAACTCAGTCTCATCTCCTATCAATTGGGGATAAGACTACATGGTAAAGGATTCAAATCTCTCCTATGTTTACAAATATATTACACTTTATCAACTTCAAAACCTTTGTTCTAACTTAAGCATCAGATTGATCATGACAAAGTAACCTGTAGCACCCCTATAGCTTAATTCTTTTCTTTTACAAGTGATTTAACCGCTCCAGAAATTTACGACACTACAGAGTTAGATATATATATATATATATATATAGACACATACATACATATATGTGTGGATTGAAATCCTCTAGAACAAAAATGGTAAAAAAAATAAAATAAAATTGCAACTTTTAGTGAATCTTCACTTAGTTAACATTATAAAGAAAGTTGGCATTATCCTAGGAATGTAAAAATCTCATGTAGATTAAATTTATACTAAAGAAAAAATGTGTAGATTTTTTTAATTAAGCTATAGAATGACCATAGCTATTAAAATCATGATTTTACCCATATGATTCTACGAGTTTATGATTTTATGAGACTTTTCCAAGTTAACTTGAGTATTAAATCATTTCCATATAAGCTCATAGTAGAATTATGAGCCTACACGTAAAATCGATAAAATCCTACACTTTTAACTAAGTTTATCGATTCTACATATTTTAGTCAAATGGATTAAAAATTGAAAATATAACTTAACTTTTACAAGATATGAATATTATTAATTCTTTAAAATCATTAGAATTATAATATAAGATAATATTGATAGTAATACCAATAATGATGGTGATGAAGATGACACTAATGATGATGATGGTGAAGAGAGAGCTGGAAATAATTTTGACTTTGATGATGATAAAGGGGTTGATGATTTTTTTAGCATTGTATTTTAGTACTATAATTTATGTTGTAATTCATTTCATATTAGTACTGTTATTTATATTATAGTTTTATATATTAGCTTAATAACTTATGCTAATTTATTTGTACTATAAGTATATAATTTTTATTTTAAATTATAACTAAAATTTATATCAAATCTCTTTATTCCATCTTATATTTCATTTTTTTTTTTACTATAGTAAACATATCTATAGTTTTTTTTAAGTTATTTTGCATCAGTTATAAAACTTACATTTTTACATTCCGATTTTATAGACCATCTGACAATTCGAAATAGAATCGCGAGTTTAACAACCTTGAGTATGACTTTAGCCCTTGATTTAATAGCTAAAATAAATAACTAAATATCTATAATCATACCATCAAAAGTGAGAAAAACATGATAGTATAACCTATAACACTCACACAGCTTTTGAAGAAAATTTAAAAGAAAAAAATACCTTCAATAATAAGAACATCTTTTAGATTAATTTCTTTTAAAAAATGACAAGAAAAAGAAGAATGAATAGACATTCCCTTACTAGTTCCATATTGTTGAAGTCATAGACTTTTTAAAGTGGACAGTATTGATTATAAAAGAATGGTAGATAACAATCTCTAACCTGCATCAAATTCCATCATAAGTATTAATAAAATTCACAACCCCATGAGTTTTCTTTACATGGTTTGCTTTAATCACAATGAAGATTCTATAGTAAAAATCATGAATCAGTAATGGAAAATTATCCTATCACACATGAAATGTATATTTTAACAAGCCACCATTCATGAAAACTATTAACAGTAAAAAAAAAAATTAAAGGAAAAATTGCATATCTAAAGGCATTTGATAATAGAATGAGAGTAAAAACTAGAAGCAAGCTTTGAAGGTATTAATTGTTAAAAAAAAAAAAAAAACACTTAGCTTTTTCCATTGGAGAATCATTCAATGCAAGCATTCCCCTCTTCAATAGAGTCACCAAAATGTAGATGCAAGGGGCTCACTATAAGTATCACATGTATGCAATTTGTATCAACACGCCTCACGTGAATAGGAAAAAGTTAGTATTGTGATAGAATAAAATTAAAGAATGATATATAGAAGGATTAAGGAGGCAAGATAGGCAATCTCAAAAAACCTAGGATCTAAGTGATAGGTATCAAGAGTTTAAGATTGGGCTTCAAAAGCCCTCTCTCATAAGTAATATTCATATATATTTATAATGTATAACAAGCGATTATCATCGTTAAATCTTATGAAAAATTAGCGGACAATATTATTTAAGGTTTAGTCACTTGAATCGGTTACATAGAGAAAAATAAAGCCCAATTATACATAATGGAACCCATATGGCATTTAAGCCTACTAAGAAAGTTTAAAAATGTACAAGATAATTTTAACAAATCCTATCCCAAGCTTACTGATCCAAAACTCTCTAAATTATTTAAAATTAAGTCTAATTATTTAAATTGTATCACTAATCCAAATAATTAACCTAAGCATAATATAATTAATTTTGAATTTAACCTATAAAATTATATTATATAAATTTCATCATCTATAGTGTGCAAGAACCTCCTCTTGCAGTGCCTATTCTACCATATAGCCTCTTGCCCCAGTGGTCTCTAGCAAGTCATCCAAGATTCGGTTCTCACCGAGCTTTTGAATCATCATATCGAGTTTTATGACGCACAGAAACCGCTTCCTACTATTGACTAGACCATGCCAAAGCTCCATCAGTTGGTCCTTACTCATTACCACTACACTTCTAAAACTTACATAGATCGTTGATCTTTCAAATTGGATGTCAAGTCAATTGATGCAACTCTTGTCTTCATCATTAAGGCCTTTTTTACAAAGTGAACAAGTTGATTTTGCTTTTAATCTTGACTTCAGATGTGCAAGAAGAGGCCCCGATGTGTAATGTCACGCCCCGAAAGGGGGCTTAGAAGCCTCCACTAAAATCATCATGGCACGTGTGCACCCGTTAATGATGATCGTCTTACGAGTCGGAGATCGTAAGACTCTAAATAAATAATTGCATTTACAACTAATCATAGTACATATAATTGGATAATATAATACAACTATGGATCCTGTATCCCACGGTCAACAATGATCACAGAGAATTGGTATCCCCTACTAATTAGTAAAATAGAATAAACCCTAGGTTTCTCAATTTCAAATTCTATTTACATGGGGTCCTAACATTTCATCTAAGTAAATATATCCTTCACAATTCTTACTTTGTTGTTCTGGTCTTTTAAAACTCTCAATACTTCACATCTTATCCCATCCCGAGCTTTCGTAATCACTACTTGCAAAAGAGTCTATGAGGGGGTGAGCACACTATAGCTCAGTGAATGAGATGGTAACACTTTCAATGCTATGTACACACAAGCAAATTCAAATCAAGTTATCAAACATATGCTATACATGAGCAACCATATGAATGCAACATCTCACATAGTCTTCCGGTAACCAACGTGAGGTCTAGGGTTTACGGCCCCCTTGACCTTGGGTTGGGGATTCCGAAGCCATCATCAATGCCCAGGTCACTACCCGGTTTATTTGCCTTATCACTTTGTTAATTATGATATCTTCTTAATTCAACAGTGAACACTTTCATACCTCTCTACACCAGACAGAGCAAAATCCTTATAGACAAGCCGAACTCGGAATCGTCAAGGCGCGACAATCCCCTAATCACTTAGTTCGCACTTGGCGGAACAGTGATCCTCTTGATCACTTCCAACGCATCCTGTAGCAATAATGGCTTTCAATCTCATGTAATGTCTCATGAAAATGCATGTCCAGTTTTATTTAGGTCCACTTCCTTAATTAATTGATTTAAGGTGATCAAACAACATATATAATCACAATCAATTCTCATTTCACACTCACCACAACAACAAAGATCATGCCCTTCTTATCACTCAAGACAGAAACTAAACCCAGACCCCATGGACATAGAGTTATCTAGTTTTACAACAGATTAAATTAACCCGGCACCTCTCTATGCCATTTCTTTTAAATGTCAAACCCACCACTCGGGTTTGATATACAATCATCGTATCTAACACTTCTGTGTCGTTTGTCTTAAATGTCTAACAAACCACTCAGGGTTGATTTACAATCATCTTATCCAATACCTCTATGTCATCGCACTTCTCAAGTGCTCTATTATTCACATTTTCAAAAGCCAACAAAGTCGTCTCGTATTTTCCTTTTGATGTCCTCAAGACATTTGTGTATAATATATATATATCTACACACACACACACATATATATATGTTTGTGACACATCTTTAATTAAGGACAATTTACTAGACCCTTTCCCTTAAGTACTTAAGAGGACAGGAAAATACGATTGTTGAGTTGTAAAATCAAGATTTCACTCATGATTTGTATGATTGGGTTCATGAGTGTATTGTGTAGATATAATTGGAAAATAAGTTTGTCTAGGTATATGTACACATTCAAGAACCGACTCTAACATGTGTACATAATGACATCTATAGACCCTATTTCAATTAAGCATACATGCTCGGTAGCTCTAAAAGGAAAAGCTAGGTTTCTATGTTCCGGTTTGATTTGGAAAAAAAACAATTTTAAATCATAGGCTAGGCTTGTGGTTATAGCTCTAGCAATATGGCGCTAGATGCTATCATTAAGGTAATGATATCTAAATCCCCCAGACCATGCTATCCTCTATGCTCTTTATGACTTCTTTCCTAACTCATTAATCCCCACTATAACTCATCTCAGCAATAATCACATCAAATTGCAAACACAACAAACAGAAATTTCACATGCATAGCAATCAACATACAACACAACATGGTAGCATATCATTAAGTTTCTCACTCACCTGTTTAGGGTCACCATAGTCCTACCCGTCATTAAGTGATTCCGACATGCAATCCCTTCATCGAGCATGGTATCAAAGGGTCAGCTATAGCGACTCCAAGCAATTTCCATTAGATTTCTCGATCTCTCGTTAACTTCTATTTCTTCTCAAACTTCCTGATGCCTTTCCCCACACTTGCATATACAATCAGTTCACCGATAACACTCACGCACTTCCAAGCCTTCCCTTCTTAACTTAATTACTTAATCAAGCTGCTCGGCCACCGCCATTACATCAATGACACCTCTTTTCCTACTCAATTTCACACACAGATACATTCACTTTCTTCATACAATTCCCTCTTCCTCCTCGATTTCACCTTTCCATTCTTTCTTCTCTCCTTTGTTGACATCTCCACATATAGGGTTTCCCATCCTCTCTACCAGTCTCCATCCTCACTCATACTTCCATCACCATACATACACCAGTCATTCCCACACACTACGTATACACACCAACATACTGCTATCCATATACATACACACTCCACACACCACACATGCACCTATACGTACATACACACAATCATACCACACACCTAATTACATGTACACACAACTGCACTTTATTATCCTCCTTTCTCCTCAAGTCCACATACATACGCACTACTAGTGCCTACATACACACACACTTCATTCACTTCTCACACCACCAACACATATATACACACATACCCCACATGCACCTCACACTCCAAATACGTACACATATACACATGCTCTGCATACACCTTACACCCCTAATACATACTTACCCTCATACTCCACACACATTACACACCTCCCATATACATACTCACATACCCACACCACATACCATCTCTTACACATACATACATACCCACACCACATGCCATCTCATACACTTACACAGATACCCCACATATACCTTACACTACCAATACACCCATACCCGCATACTTCGCACGCACTACATTCACCTTCCATACCCATACACACATGTTCACACACCACACATCATCTCATACTCATACATACATATCCCATATACACCATCCTCAACTTCCATACTTACACACACATGTCCATACACCATACACCATTTCACACACATACATACGTACATACCCACATACACCACTCCTTCCATATACATATACACACGTGCTACATACTCTACACACCATCCACCGTCACATACACCCATCTTTACATACATTACACACCTTCATTCACACACACACACATACTCCTACACCCCACGCACCGCCACACACACACCCTTACACACCGCACACCTTCACTCACACATACATGCATCCTCACATACATCACACCCACCTTCCATATCCTCACACACATATCTGCTCCACACACCATTTCAATACGCATACACACACACATCCCGTACACCGCCACATACACTTACATACACACACCCTTTTCTCATCCTCTTCCATGCTGGCCTTCCTTCTTCCTCTTTTCCCTCTTCTTTTCTTCCCTTTCCTTCTCCTTTTTTTTTTCCTTTTTCTTTTTTTCCCCTTTCTCTCCTCCCTTCCACGCTGCTTCCCTTCTTTCCTTTTTCCTTTTTCTTTTCTTCCCCTTCCCTCACGGCTTCATCCCAACTAAACGTCACCTCGTTGGACAACATTTCTTTCTCACATTCTCCTCCACTTCATCCTTTCCTCCCCACTGGTTCATTAATACACGCACGCCTGGAACCTGATCACATGGGGATGTTGCTGCTGTTGCTGTTGTCGTCATGGTCATTGTTGTTGCCATTGTTGCTGTCGTTAGGATCGTAGTTGCTGTTTGGTGTTGGGATCGTTGTTGATGTTGCTGTTGTCTTCCTCCCTCACACACACATGCACCCATATGGTTACCATAGGGCAGCTCCTCCACCTCAGGCACATCCACACATACTCCCCTTCTTCTTCCACTTTTGCTACTGTCATCATTGTGTGGCTGCCGTCGTTGTAGTCTTCGTTGTTGCAATTGTTGTTGCCTTTGTCATCGTCCTCCTCCCCCACAAACACACGCAACCCACGCTCCAACGAAGAAACTAGCAAGGACCTCCGCCCTCCGATCTGACCAATTCGTTTGTGAAAATCATTCAACGTCCTCTCATGTACATAAGTCTCTGGTCGGAAACAAGAGTGACTGACTCCTTTACTCTCCGATCACTCGCGGCGTTCCCAGGGCTATCGATCGGCCTCCTCTTAAGCTCAAACTTCAACCCCTCAAGTGGCTTTGCAGCAAACCACTCCTAGCTTCCCCAACTCTCACTTGCTTGGTTTATTCCCATAATGTCTCATTTCCTCCGATCCAACTTTCCAACCATAGTCTTTTATTGATAGCAAATGGAATGGTAGCCCAGGATGGCATGGAGCTGTCGAATACGAGTAAGAAGAGCTGGAATTGGAGGTGGAAGTGGAAGTGGAAGTGGAAGTGAACGTGCGGAGAGGGAAGGATAGAGGGGAAGACGTGATTCGAAAAGAAGAAGAAAAAGAAGAGAAGAAGAAGAAGAAGAAGAAGAAGGAAAAGAAAAGAAAATAAAAGAAATGGAGAGAGAAGGGATGGAGACAGCTGAGGACCTGATGCTATCATGCTGCTACCTGTCATGGAAGAGAAAGAAATGACATGGTGGGGGGCTTGTAGGATAGGGCAGTCCATTTTTTTTTTTTTTCAGTTTTGTATATATATATATATTATATTTTACATTATAATGTCCATATTTTAATATTCCGCTTGCGTATAAAGATATCTTTAAATTTTTATATTTTTAGCATTTTATTACGAAAGCTTATGCCTAAGCTAATCTAATTATCCTGAATATAAATATTCACTCTAAATTTTCATTTAAAATTCCTAGATCTATAATTTAAATTAATTTTATTATTTAACTTAATATTATTTAAAAATTATGTTTCGGAGAATTTATTCCTCTCGCTATCCTAACTTAGAAGTATTTATTATTCTATTTATTTTTTGTAAATGTTCATATAGCTTTTTGAAATTTTTAAGACTTTACATGTAAACCTGAAAAGTGACCTTAAGGATTTAGTCCATAATTGACCAAGCAGTTAATAGCAAAATCTTTGCTAGGTTAGGCCTGAAGATTCAGTATGTTCTCCAAAACGCAATGTCGCGGCTTCAGATACTTTCTGTTTAGTATAATCCTCATTTTGACCAATTTATTTGATGTTTGTTAGGTGTGGGAATTCCTCACACCAGACAACAACATGATATGATGGAAATTAAGGGTATACAAAAAATGCACAGCACAAATAAACAAAATATGATACCAAAGTATAACGAATTAATACGATTATAATATTTAATCATCTTTAATATAGAAACTTTATGACTTTTCTGCACTAATACGAATTAAATACAAAATAAAATACAAATACAATCTACCAATATTTATTATCATCCCAGGGGATCAGTATCAACATTTTCTTTTCTAATTTTTTTGGGTACAAGCAGTGGCCAGAGAGACACTGCTGTTGCTAGGGACATGGTAAATTCCCTAATTTCATAGATCGAGGTGCCTGTTCTATATAGTAGAAAGTTCATGTGCTACATCAAGGGAAAAAAAAAAATTTGTTCAAGGGCAACGTTGCATCTTCATGTAAGTTGCAGGGGCATATTTTTGTTCATTTAGCCTTCTTTTCATTTTAGTCTTTTGGTTAGTTCATTACTTTGTAGCTGGTTAAATTCACCATTTCGTATGTATCACTTTTGCTATTAATTTTTGAAAATCAAATTAACACTTTACTTCTGTTATCAACAATACAAACATTTGCAAATTTAACCCGAAACTGGTCATGTGCGTAGATGTATTCCCAAAACCAAACGTTACTCTCCACAGCTTTTAGAGCGTAAGGGTGTTCTCATAACTGACCAACAGTTTTGGCAGTAAATTTGTGATTTTCCACAGAAGTTATATGATATATATTTAAATTCCTAAAGTAAAATGTATGATAATTTACCTTTCGAAATTCACCACGGATGAGGGAGAGTATAGGTGCTTCTAGCTGTTCAAATGTGTTGAATATGAGAGCATCAGCTTTTGAACCTTGTTGTGTTTCAGTGGCAATGAACTTCAAAGTTTCGTCAGCTGATCTGCAAAAGCCTGGAAGGTCAGGTATCCTCAGGATTCCCTCCATTCCTGGGATACTTTTTACTGCCATATCCAAATCCTTATCTATCAGCCCATTAATTTGGATTTGAAAATTAGTTTTTATATATACTTTTTTTTCTTATGATCAACTCGCAATTCTATCGTATATATGAAAACCGGTACATCTTACTTGTATTTACTATTTAATGGGTAAAATATATTGATTTTAGAGAATCTAGATAATGTTTGAAATAAGATGGCCCAAGAACCGCATATGGCATGTTTGTGTTTTTTCAGGGTGAGCTATATATTTTACTGAGTATAGGAAGATGGGAATCAGACCAATTCCGTTCCAGGTATTCATGTTAATGAGCTATAATAAAAATAATCATATGATCATTTGATAGGTTTAACAATTTTTCTAAAATAGACAAATAAAACTTACCTTACACAGTTCTCTTTTCAAATCATTCATTTAAAAGTTTGGATAATTGTCTGCTATATTAGTATGTAGACCTATTTCACGTTCGTGTATGTATTTGTGTCATTGTTTATTTTGCCTTTTGTGGCTCACTCTTCTTTTCCTTTTTAGGTGAGGACTTTTTCTAATCCCTTATACAATTCATTGGGGTTCGACTTCAAGGAAAAGTACAAGAACAAGTTCAAGGACTTAGATCTCACTGACTATGATTTTTATTTATTTTCTATTCCCTAGACCTAGTATTTTACATTTCAATTATATATATAGACTTTTGTTGAGAGCTGCTTATGGCTCTATGGCCTATTTCTTTATGTTTGTATTTTGTGAGCCCCTCAAGGCCTACGACTTGGACTATCCTCTATTCTTATCCATACATTTTCCTAATAAATAACTTCCAAACATTTTCAAAATCAAACAAATCATCAAAACATTCTCAAAATCTAATTAACGATTTTAGGATCCTAAAATTGGTTTAAAAACCCACTTAGTAATTTATAACCTTACGTATTCTACTAAAATAGGTTATGTAACAAACTGTCATCTTATCGCCATAGTGAATTAGAGGCGTGATATCCTTAGTCCTACAAAGGAATGATAATATCTCATTTTGCAATAATAGCAATTCATGGAATGGCAATTATACCAACCAAATACAATAATAGATTTGAATAAGAGAAATAACTATTCTATTCTACCCTTTAGAAGTAAACCAAACATGCTATAAAAGTTAATGGCCGTTTATGAATAATTGTTGTAATTTCCAATTTATAGTTGGGTTCCACTTTTATTAAGTACCTATTGCAACAATTTTTTTTCTTATTATAGCTATAATTTATACATTAAGAAATTTTGCAATATAAAAATTTAAAAAAAAAAATCACAAAATATGCTTTACTAATACTCTATACCCAGCATTTTTAAACTACGAATAAGTAGTGGTGGTTAAAAGTGCAAAGCATATAACAATAGCAAATTAAATTTTGCTATAATATATACTTACTAAAAATAAAATTGTAATTATAAATTAACAACTACAATAATTACTTATAAAAATACTGTTAATTGACAGTCCTATTACTCGGTTTCTCTATACTATTTAGCTAACTCAAATAGCCTTAATCTTTCTATGGTTCTTGTTACTCTTCCATTAATCTTTCCTTCAACAAACACATATAAGCACACTAAACTTTTATAAAATTAAGAAATAGTATAAATTGAGGATTTAGACCTATATAACAATATTAAAAGACATAACTAGCATTTAGGATATAGGAGTATAAATATACTACAAGAAAATGGAGCAATTAAGACTAGGACTAGTGGCAATCTAGAAGAAATTTCTACTATGCTAATTTATAATAGCAATTATGTTTTTATTAAATATTTAGGGTAGCAAATTTTTCTTTTCATTGTAACTATAACTTGTTCATCAAAAACATTATTTTTTAATTTACAATATTATAAAAGAAAACTATGAAATATGTCCTGCTAAGTATACCAAACACTTCTAAACTATTAAGTGACAATTTAGAAATGCCAAGATACAATGGTCGCAAAGCATTTTTTGTTGTGGTTTTTTATATTGCAATTATCAAAAAGTATTCCTGATATATAAGTTATAGTTAATTTAAAAAGTTGTTTCATTAGATACTTATTAAAATTAAAATTTCCACTATAAGTTGGTAACTAAAGCAATTACTTATAAATTACTACTAATTTGAAATCACTATTGCCCAATTTACTTGTAGTGATAGTGCCTAAAATTTTCATATCCTCTTATATTAATGTTTAAGTTTTAAGAAATTCAAATAGCAAACTATAAAATTGTTATTATTTGTGAAATTATGCATATTTTATTCTATACTATCTAAATTTTTCAATTGTCATTGTCCTCAATAATGGACATTCATGAAGAAACTAAAATAAAATATAGAATAAATCTACAGGACATTATAAACTCTACTACAAATTATAGAGAAATAAAAATCTTATGAAATTAAATTCTTGAAAGAAAGTACTATAATGCATAAAAAGACATCACCAGATTAAATCCACTTAAAAATAATAAAAGAAATCGATCACATCATCGCACAAAATAAATCGTTGGCCAATGAAATTTTAGTGTCCTTATCCTATTTCGCCACAAGCTATAGTAGTTCTTTAGAAGAGACTTTAAAAGAGTCTTCATAAAAATAATTATTAATATAAATAAAAGGAAAATACATTATTGAAAATATGTATGATAATAATTTATCATTTCCTTCTCCTTAAAGCCAATTCTTTGTAACTAAAAAAAGCTTCCACAGTTTCCTTTTTCAACCTAATTACCAATGTACATGATTCAGCAAAAGATATTTATAAATTATCTTAATAAATATCGTCGCCATTGTCGAATAAATTTATATGTAGAAATGAAGTCTAAGTTAAACTATCAAGGAACAGAAGTTCTCGACAAATTAAAATATCAGTAATCAAATCACAAATCAACAAAAACCTTTCTTAAATTAATGTCTGCATAAACATCACAAAGTAGCTATTTATTTATTTTATCATTCAGTTGAATTGAGCCATATTAAGCAAGTTCATAATACTAAAAAGGGATGGTTGTCAAACCTATAACATTATAAGTGGATTTAAACATGCCTGACCTATTGATAAACGAGAGAAGTTTAACCAAACCCGAACTCGCTTGTGATCATGCCATGCCGTCAAGTTTAAGTTTGCGAGTCGTGTTCCTAATCGCAAGTCCTAACTGCTATCATTACCTCCTATGAGCTTTTATGGCTAAAAAGTCAATAATAACCATATATCTTCTCAACGCAATAATTATGTAATTGTAACAAATAAATTACAATAAACATGACAAGAATTAATCGAAAATTGTTTTCACCAAAAACAAACACACTCGGAAGTGGTGAGAGGTATGTAAATCAGCCACCCTTGCCTAGTTCAATATCTTTAATGCTCTCTAATTTGTTTATATTTATTGATAATTGTTAGGAGTTGATTTATATAATGGCTATGACTAAGCCCAATTTTTCTACTGGAATGGAGCAGGACCAGTTCTCCCATCCTAGAAAATACAATATATCTAGTTTATAAGAGAAGAGAAATAGCATCAATGAAAGTACATTTCATCTTCATTTTCTCAATAATTGGAACCACTTATGCAAACACTGGCAAAATGGCTTCATATGACGAGATTTTAACTATAGTTCATCAAATTAATAACTTAATTAGAAGAAAGCAAACTTAACAATATAAGGATTCAAACTCAAGACATTTTATTCGATACCTTATTATGATTAACGCTATAACTATCTAATCAAAAAACTCAACTTTATAGATATGACATAAGTTTTATATTTTTTATATAACAAATGGAAAATGAATCCATTGATATAGACTACATTAATAAAAATTCTAAAATGATAACACATAATCAACTAAACTTTGAAGAGATTGATAAGAGGAACTACCATGTTTAAAAAAAGAATTGACATTCTCCTTCAAATCCTTCACCCTATCTCTCATCTCTTTACCTTCTTCTCCCACCAACAATCTATTAATGGCTTCCTCAATTTCCACCCTCTCAAATCTATACTCCAAGTGCAACCCAACTTTCCAAACATGACTTACAAACCTAGCAATCACTCTCTGGTCACCAAAGTTAGGAGAACTAATCATAGGCACTCCTTCACATATGCTCTCCAATGTGGAGTTCCAACCATTATGAGTCCAAAAACCACCTACAGCCGGGTGTGCCAAAACTTCCTGTTGCGGTGCCCATTTGACAATGTATCCTCTCCCATTGACCATTTCCAGGTACCCTTCTGGTAGTACTTCGATCCATTCCACCCCGCGCACTAATCCTGGCCGAACCGCCCACAGGAATGGTTTCTTGCTGTTGGCTAGCCCCCAGGCCATCTCTAGGAATTTGGTTTGATCCATCAACACAACGCTACCGAAACTTACGTATAGGACCGAGCCTTGTTCTTGCTTGTCAAGCCATGATATGGATGTTCTGTCCTGCTGTAGCAAGCTAGTTGAAGAGGCTGTAAAGTACTTGTGAAATGGACCGATTGGGAAAACAGGTACGTGGAATTCCTGGCCTAATTCGACGATTTCGGATTGTTCTAGTTCATTGAAGGTGTTGAAAATGAGTCCTGAGGAAGATTTGTTGGCTTTAGTCATTTGGATTATGTAATAGTAGAGATCTTCGGGGTGTTCAGTTTCGATCACATGAAGGTCCTTTACTTTAAATACAGGGTTTTCTGGGACGGGTTCTTCCAGCCGTGAATCTATTGAACGATGGGAACCAGGAAAAACAAAGTTAGAAAACTTGACCACTGATTAGTAATTACCTCTTATCCATGTTGGAATCTACCCGAACCATTTATAACCAAGCTTTCATGTCCTAGGATAACCATGTATTTTATTACTATGCTTAAGATAGATAATATACGATATTCTCTATATATATTATTAAATTTTATTAGGTGATAAATATTTAGGCGGCATAACTAATATTAGGTTTCTTAATTAATGATAAAAAAATTAATAATGTCAATAGTACCGAATCTTTTGGTTTTTTTCTATTAATTTTACACCTAAAGATTAATATTAAATGATGTCATACTCAACCTTTTTTCTAGTTAGATTTTATATATAAAGTTTGAAGTTACTAAATATCATATTAAATTAAACTTTTATTTATTAAATTTAACATGCATAATATTTTTTATAAAAATGTTCTAACAAACACTCATTGGTCAAAAAGTATAAATACAAATAATAAAAGTTTATGAATAAGTTTGATTAATAAAAATTTGATTAAGTATGATATTTAATAATTTTAAACCTCTTAGATAAAATTTAAAAGAAAAGAAAAACACCTAAAATTTATATAGCAATTTTGACATTGTCAAAAGAGAGAGAGAGAAAAAATAGAGGGAGAGAGAGCGCTCACCCTAGCATCTCATATTTTCGTACATTCAAGAAACAAAACTATTTACCGAAAACAAAAATGATGTTATTGAATTTTACTTTATTTTTAATTGATGATGGGCTTATCTAGTGAAAATTCTTTATTTTGGGTATAAAATAGCCATGATATTCAAGCTTCATTCTTCACGTGATAATAGCACTTGCATCAATGTGTTATATTGAAAAAGAAAAAATTAAATAAATAACTCGTGGGCTCTAAGGGTATTATGAAACTTTTAGGTTTTAGCAGATCCAAATTCAGTTCAAATGATTGCAGTAATGATTTTAGTTCCAAATTTCATGAATCTATATTTCCATAAGTTAACACATAAGGCAGAACCTTCACTTCAATCTAATATGTAGCTATGCCTCGAGTTTATTTTTGTTTCTTTTAGTTTACCCTTATATGGTCTTGACATTGTCTACCCTTAGATGTTTCTCTTCTGAATAATATATATATAATTTGAAGGGTTAATTGTGAATAACATTCTGCAAAAGTGGAGAAGATATAAATGATTCACCTTGAAGAGGAAGATATCCCTTCTCCCTCATGAGCGGCAATGAAACAAAAGATAGGAAGGAAGCCACACTTGAAGTTCTCAAGACAACCCTTCTCAGCTTAAGCTTATCTGCAACTTCTTGAGTGAAATACCAGCATGAATCTGTAATTAAGCAGGAAATTTTACCATTTTCTTCTTTGCGCAATAGCTTAGCCAGACAATCTCGGAATGGACCAACACAGGTGATGTTCAAACGTCTTACGAACGCGACAGGATCAGCCACTGAGGTCTGATATTCAAGCAAACCAGAAGGAATTGAATGGAAAGAGAAGTGGGGATAGTTTGAAGATTTGAGGGAGTTGAAATCAGTGTGAATAATGGTAATGGAAAAGTCCTGGTTGTGCAGGATGTTTGCAAGCTGAATCATGGGATTTATGTGGCCTTGAAAGGGAAGGGGAAAGAGTATTACTTGGTGATGATTCCTTGGAGATTTATTGTGATAGATTCTTGTGTTCTCCATGGACAACAAGCCTGTTGACTCCTCAACTTTTCCTAGTTTGCAAATAAAATGGTTGAGGCTACCTATTGTGAGGTTAATAATGTCTGTTTCCATTATCTAAATAAGCAATGTGAATGAATTAATGGTGTATTAATAGAATTTTAATATATAAAAATTTGAATAATAAATTTAAAAATTCATATAATCAGCTTAAAAAAAAAAAAAAAAAAGAGAGAGCTCAGGTAATGTTACTAGCTTTAACTTAATGTTATAATTTCAATAAAAAATCAAGACATAAAAAATTTTAATAATTTTTTTCATTTTTATTTAATATGAACCTTTCTGCTGTCCAAAATTAAGAAGTTCGAATTGATCAAATAGTATGAATATGACCACGTTAATACGGGATAAATAAGCTGTAATCTAGAATATTCAAATAGTATGAATATGTCCACTGGAAATGTATGTACCTGCATGACGATGCACGACGCTAGCACAAATGGCTATTGACCACACCTGCCTTATCTCGTTTCTGAAGATCTTCTTCAGTGTGCCCCCACAAAGACTGATGCCATCTTTGTCTTTAACCGTTGATTTCAACCAACAGCCTCGAAAAGCTAGATACTAATTTAGAGTCGGGATTGTGGGCCTAATGGGTAAGTCCGTATTGACCTGTGAGTGTAATAATCTTTTTAGAAAATTATATATTTTTAAAGTAATAATATATTTTTAGCTTTTGATAATATATATATATCATACAACAATTAAATAAAATCAACAACTACTAAATATAAATTTAAAAAAAATATACTTATATCTCATATGATAAAAAACAAAACAATCCCAACCTATAATCAAGCAAATATAGTAATTATCACTAAGTTTTCTTTACTAATTATATAAGAAAACAAAGTCAATAATAAATGAAAAAAAAATTACTAAAACACCTATCATTCCTTCTCATTTTTTATATATCCATCAATAATTATCATCAACAACTAAATTTGAGTCCTCATTTGATGAAGTAGTCCCAGTGTCTTCTTTGCACCTTATTCCATCTTTTTAATGATATTCTTGTTGCATCCTAGGAGAAACTTATGCCTACAAAGGAGTCTTCATTACTACAATAAACTCAGGCTTCTCCTCTAAGTCCACATCTTCTCCATTCACAGGTTTCCACTCATCTTAATCTCATTGCTTCCTGTTATATCAAACACTTCTACTCCACTTCCACCGCTATCACTCTCTGGCTTAAATTCCAATGGATTTTCCCACGTTTCAAGGTCCAAGCCCATCTTTCCCACCATAAAGTTTGCACTTCTCCTTTTGGGTATCACATAACCATTTAAAACCATTCCACAATTATTTAAAAAAAAAAAAAGGAACCGAAGCACCTACACTACATTATACCAACGTAGAAAGACATATCGAAGCAGAGGAAAGACACGCTGGTGGCTTTAGTTGGCAAGCCAGTGGCTACTAGCTAATGCATGTTATTCCAATGTTCCTGTCACCGTGAAACTATCCTGCATAGTGAGTGAGAGTGAGAGAGATGAGACAAAGAGACAAAAGAAAAAACTATTCAATAATTTAAAAAATAATAAAAAGGAAGTGAAGTACCCACACTACACTATACCAACATAGAAAGATAGATCAAGGCAGAGGAGAGACACACCGGTGGCTGCTAGCTAATGCGTGTTATTCTGCATTCTTGTCACCGTGAAACTGTCATGTGTAGTGTGTGAGTGAGAGAGATGAGACAAAGAGACAACAAACAAGAGCTAAAGATGGGTGTATACTAGAGTAAGACCGTGGGATGCTGGGAGCATGGGATTAGGGTAGCCAAGTGGGAGATGGGAGTTGTGAGTTTTGCTATTATGTGTGAGATTATGAGTGACAAAGTGTGATTTTTAAGTGACCGTGATGTGAATGTGAGTACTGAGTACTGAGCAGTCAATTTTTTCTCTCTCTCTTTTTAATAATTATGCAGGCCAACCTACCCTACATCAAGTTAACCAGCATTAGCCCACAGGTCAAGCGAGGTAGGTTAAAAAGCCTGCAATGTATGTGGGCTAGAATTCTCTAACCTAACTCCCAATTTTTTATGGGTTAAATGGGTTAGTTTGCCCTGCACTCCGGTCTCTAGATACTATCCCATTAACACCATTACCACTACTACTATTGTTCTTGTCAACTCACCAACCTTACTATCATCATCATTACCACCATCCTCGCCACCATCACCATTGTTGTCACCATCATCAATATAATATTAGTACCAAGTCACCACCATAACCATACTATCATCATCATGCCACTACCATCACTCCCACCATCACTACTTACACCCTTTTTGCCACCTTCATTACTTCCTTATAATCCTTCACACATTACCACTATTATTATTATTACACTACCCCATCACTAGTACTACCACAACTTTACTACAATCATCATTATCACTACATTCTTAAACTCCACCTCAAATTAGTGGAGCGCTTGCTAATGGGCTGAAAAAAAAAAATACTCCCCCATAGTACATCATCATCTCCATTGTCGACTTGATATAACTACTATCCCATCATCACAACTATCTTCTTTACATAGTCACCGCTCTATTATCATCATTCGTACTACTAATGGGAAAATTCATACATAACAAACATTATATAATGTATACTAGTTATATAGCATATAATGGTTGTGGTGGCAATAGCAATAGTGGTGATGGCAGCCATGGTGATGGTAAAATAGTGATGTAACATAAAAAAAAAAAAAAAAGTGTAGGTAAGATAAGTACAAGATCACATAAATGATATAATTACCAAAGTAGTAGTTATACATACCAAACAACATACAATACAGAAGGGAAAAAAAATTGTGCTATACTTAGCACACCAAATATCTCTATAATGACTATACTATTCTCCTTATTTTATACTATACCTAAAACCAAAAACTAGCTCAATTTAGGTTACCACTATTAATACTTAAATAAACAACCACTTTTTATGACTTGCCATTATTTGCTAGATTTGGTTTGCAAAAAATCAGCCTCTGTAAGGGTATCACTATTGGAGGTGCTTGTCCCAATTCCCTAGGTCAAGGATCCCTTTTATCAAAAAAAAAAAAAAAAAAAATTGGTGTTTTACCTCTTGGGAACCTCTAATGAAGACCTCAAAAAATTTTCTTTATTTTTTTTTTCATTTAGGTACCGTTTAGTTATAAAAAATTTGTAATACTAGACTAGACAAAACATTTTGTTATTTGTTTGGTTTGCATGTTTTCTTAATTACGGGATAAAAATGATCCTAAAGTACTGTAGAAAATACTTATTTGTTGTACCATTTAAAATAAGGTACCAAAATCAAATTCACTAGATAAAAACACAAAAATCCTTATGAAGTACTTCGTATGTCATGTTTAGTGCAATATTTTGTATATCCAAATATTGAACATCACAAAAATCTTTATCCAGAACTGCACATACCAAACATAATACAAAAAAGTTATACTGTATTGCTCAACTCTCTTTATATTGTCTAGTATTACAATCCAAACGCTACCTTAGTGTTAGTTTTGCATAGTTTTTCTATTGTGAATCTTATAAATAATATAAATAAATGTTAAAAATCTCTTTTTAAGAACTTTAGGAATAAAATAAAAAGGCTTTTAAGAAAAATAGTTTATTATGATACTAACATAACACTCTAAGGATTTTTATAAAGCTCTTTCTAATAAAGATTGACCTAAATGAAACAATACATTATCCATGATTAGGCAATCCTTACTTATGCAAGATTGGGCAATTTTATGACATAGACCATATATTTATAGGAATGCTTTATGGAAATAAGGTCCATAAGATGTACATGATAGACTTGAATAACTTAGTTTCATTAATCATGGGTAAACTTGAAACTTTATGGCTTAAGTTGTCTAATAAGATATACATGGTAGACAAATATTTGTGTCTTGCCATCACTTGTCACTATAAGTTAATTATAATTGAAACCTCTTTAGATAAATATAATAATATTTGACAATTATACATGTTCATGTGTGCATCAAAAAGAAAATGTTTAGAAGAGATTTCTACAAAACAAACACACTAGAGAATGACTCTATAATAGCGGATAATTTTATAAAAAGTAATTTCTTCAAGTCATACAAATAGAACCTATAAATTATAGACAAGAATAAGCGATAACAAATTAACTAATCATTGGCTAATTATGTCTAAATAAATGCTTTCAAATGATGATGATTGTTGAACAAGTTTAAATGAGTATCGACTTAAGGTCTTCTAACTTAGTGACCTAGTATGCAAAAAACTTGAAGCTACAGGATCTAGGGAAGATCAGGGCAAGTTAGCACTAAATTTAGAAGATCCATTGGGAGTTAGAGAGGCTCTAAAGCATGGTGCATATAAACTAGAGTGGCTCGATGGTTAGTTAATCCCTAAAACATGGAAAATTGATATCTTATACCTTACTTCAAATAATATATGAGGCTTGAAAAGGCTAGAGAAAAATGCAATAAAATATATGAGAAGGAAAGAAGTTAAACTTCATTAAAGTTCAAGGTCTTCATCACAACATTTCTAGTTGGTAAACCAACTATACAAAGAAAGAAGAAGAATCATACAAACATCCTAGCAAAGAAAAAACAAATGTTACAAAGAGGACCTCAAAAGAACTAAGTTACTAAGGAGGGGTCTTCAGCAACTATAAGCACTTGTTTCTGCATAGTTCCAGGGGTTAGCTCTAAGTCCTTCAAGGGAGTGGACTAAGGTAGAGGTAGAACCTCGTCAACCTTCTTAACCTAACCTTCATCCTCTACCACCTCAGCCTCAAACACCTCATATGATGAGACCTTCAATCCCATCACTAAAGCTAAGCGCATAGACTCCAAAACCTCACACAGAGGATTCTTTCCAACCAGCCAATTAAAGACAAAGTTACCCTAGTGTAATCATACGAGTTGCACCACTTACTAGGCCAAGACACCCCCTTAACAGTCACTCAAGTCAAAGACAACCTAGATAGGCTGACCTAGAGCAACTTGCTGGGCAGCCTTTGAAGACTCATGAGCAACAATGCCTAACCTAATCTAGAGTCTAACCTATCAAATTGGGTATTTGAACCTACACCTTGTGATCTAACCTTCTCACTTCTACCTATCGGCCATTCGAGCATGGGACTAAGTAGTCCCATTGACAACAGTACTAAACCAAGCTCTCCTATAGTCTAGCTAACCTGACCAAAAAGCCGAGACCTCATCCAACCTCATACAGTTTGTCTTATCTGCCAAAGTACTCGCCAGTCATGCAACAACACATGTCTGTCTTGATGATTAATAATGATAGATTTTAGATTATTCCTTTATACTGTCTTTACTATTTTACCCTTTTTAGATAATACTATAATTGTGTAATTTACTCTTTTAGGATTGTATTATCTTAATTTTCCCTTTTTATCCTTTATCTTAATGGGCTTATTATAAATAACCTCTTATGTAAGCAGTCAAAACCAAGCTTTAGAATTATAGAATACACTTTCCTTAAAATTGTGAGTCTCCTCTCAATTTATTTTATCTTATTGACCCTTAAAAAAGGTTAACGTGAGAAACCCTAACTTTCTACTTTGTGCATAATATTAGAGTAAAGAGTTAGTTCGTGTTATTGTTTTACATAGTGAGTAATATTCACGTAAAATAGTACACACTAGTTAACCTAATTTATTTCATCACTGATTTCTTCCATATTTGGAAAGACACCTTTTCCTTAGAACTTGTTAAGTTGATGACCTAGTGATTTGTTCACCTAGGCACATCATCCTTAAAAGATTCTAATAAAGGAAGTCGTAAGAGTTGCATTGAAGTTATTGCCAACTTGAGTGCTAGAGTTATTGCTACTATGGCGTTATGAGTAGTGAAGACCTTGTTGTAAAGAGCTGAAAATGTCGAATCCTAATATTTATGGTAGAATAGGGGACTATGAGAGTTATGTCACATGTGTAGAAGGAATGCTCATCTACCTGCTAAATCTACTGATGAGCAAATTTAGGAACTGACAATTGTAGTAGCTAACCTTGCTATCACTATATAACGTTTAGTGAAAAATCAATTTGTACATGCCTACCCAAAAGACGAACAGGCTCATAATGAAGAAGAAAGGATAAACCTACTTTAAAATGTTCAAAATGGTGGAAGGTTGAGACGAGATAAAGGAGAAAGGAGATGAGTTGGGATAGAAGAGGTTACTGAAGAAGTTAGGGATAACTTTGATAAGGAAAGTGACGTATAAGAAGAGTAAGGCTCCTAGAGGATTGGATAGTGTTAAAATGCAAACACCCTCTTTTGTAAGTAGTCAAGATGCAAATGACTATCTAGATTGGGAAGATAAAGTAGATAAACTATTTGAGTGCTATGAATATGATGAAGCCATGAAGGTGCAATTAGCCTATCTAGAATTTTCTAGATATGTTATCCTATGGTGGAAGAACTTGTTGAATACTAAAAGAAGGATTAGAGAACATAAGATTCAGTTGTGGATTGAAATGATGAGGATCTAAAGTAGGAGGTTCATACCTAATCATTATGCACAAAAGGAATTCAAAAAGTTACAAACCTTGAGATAGGGAAGGATGTGCATAGATGATTGTATGAAAGAATTTCAAGTGTTAATGATTCGTTGTGAAGTGGAAGAGCCCAAAGACAGAACAATTTAAGTTGAAGTATGAAATTGTGTATAAATGAGTTACGGTGTTTGAACACTCTAGATGATGCTATTCAAATGGCTTAAAAGGTCAAATAGCAAAGGCACAATAACCCAAGCAAAGTGCCACTATCTATGCTAGCACCACTATCCTGACCTATTTATAGAAGACCTAAAGGAGTGACAATTAGAGATAGAGATCGACAGGATACTAATGTTAAGAGATATTGTGAATGAATGGATGACCAACATGGAAAAATGGTTGCTTCCAACCCCATACCAAGAAAGGAAGCTAGACAAAGCTCAAGTTAGAAGATGAATCAAATCAAGTGCTTCAAATGTTTAAACTTTAAGCATATTGCTTCTCAATGTCCAAACCAAAAGTCATGATCTTGAAGGGTAAAGAACCACGGTAAAAGGTTGAAAGTGCCAATGAAGAGGAGTGTGAAGAGACATTAGAGACCATAAAAAGAGCCCTCATAGAATATCAAAATGATAAGGATGTTGTAGTTTACACAAAATAAGGTCAATATTTAAGCATAATGCTAAGGAGAGCCCTATACATAGCACCATTAGAAGAGGATGAGCGGAGAGAACTTGTTCCATATTAGATGTAAGGTGAAAGGACACTTGCACATGTTAATTATTGATAGAGGAAGCTATACTAATGTGGCTACATTGTTTTTAATTAACCAATTGAGGTTATTAACCATTAAACATCCTCAACCATATAAATTGCATTAGTTAAATGAGAAGGGGGCCCTACATGTTAACATGATGAGGATCGGCTAGCATCTAAAAGGAAGGAACCAAAATCCCATGATTCATTACATGGTATTAGAGGCCTAATGACCCGAGCTAGAGCTAAGAGGATGAACGAAGCTCTACAATGATTAGTCATGAACCTACAAGCTAAGGAATCAAGTTACACTAAAGGAGACACAACACTTGTCAACTTGATTCACGTGACCATAGAGGAAAGTGGTGATTTAGAGGCCTTAGAATAAATTCATTTTACTGATCCGAAAAAGGAGAAGCACATTCAGTTTTATTATTTGTTATGTTTTGGTTTTATTTGTTTGGTTTGTAATTTATATTATTTAGTTGCTTACTCGGTTACATGAGAATAAAGAAACAAATAGATTAGGCAACTTAGGTTTTCCATATTGTTTTATGTACCCTATATAAGCCGTGTAAGAGGCCGGCCATGAGACATCTTATTTTTGAATTGAAAACACAATTTCGTGAGATACAAAACCCTCTTTTTGTTCTTTTGCAAAAGAACTCTTCCATAGGAATTCTTAACCGAATTTGCTATAAGAAACCCTTTTGATAACTTAGGTTTCAGTCAACATGTGTGATTAGGGTCTAGTTACGAAATACTTGTTCAAGACGATCCTTGGGGTAATTAAATCAAATAGCATCGTCAGGGTTCTATGTTTAATATACCTAAGGTTTCACGCATCAATGGCTTTTAAGACACACCATGGATTGTACGAGTGGATAGTCATGCCTTTGGGACTAACCAATGCATCAAGCACATTTATGAGGCTCATGCATCATGTCCTACATGATCTATTAGGTAAATGCACGGTGGTCTATTTCAATGACATTCCAGTCTACAACAAAGACTTATCTAACCATGTCACCCATTTGAGGTTTGTAACCTAGTATCAAAAGAAATGCATATTCTACCAACCTGAGTTGATATTCTTAGGATTTGTAATGACCAAACACTGAGTTAAAATGGACAAGGAGAAGGTCAAAGCTATACTCGGCTAACCAGCTCTATAAAGTGTGGTTAGGGTTAGAAGTTTTCATGAGTTTAATTCCTTCTACAAGTAACTCATTCACAATTTTAATACTATAGTAACCCCATTGACTGAGATGACCAAGAAGAATGTAGAGTTTGTGTAGAATGACTAAGCTCAACATAGCTTTGAAGAGATCAAAGAGAAGCACACCATTGCTTCAATTCTTGCACTAGTAAATTTTGAGAAAGTCTTTAAGCCAAAGTATGACACATCAGGTGTTAGTATAGGAGCTATCCTAATGTAAGAAAGAAGAACTATCGCCTACTTTAATTAGAAGCTCTATGAAACCGCGCTGAACTATTTAACCTACAATATGGAATTTTATTCCTTAGTTCAAACTCTCACTATATGGCAACATTACCTGTTACCTTCGGAATTTATCATTTATACTAACTACAAGTCACTGAAGTACCTAAGAGGTCAACAAAAGTTGTTAAGGAAACAGGCCAAGTGAGTTGAATTTTTGAAGAGTTTTTCCTACATGACCAAGTATAAGGAGGGGAGTACAAATATTCAAGCTAACATATTATCACAAAGATATGTACTAGTCACTACATTATAGTCTAAGTTGCCTAGCTTCGGACTACTTGCTGAGCAATATAAGCAAGATTCTTACTTTAAACTCATTGTGGCAACATGCAAGTTCAGTATGACTATAGATGAATTCCACATTGTTGAGGGGTATCTATTTAAGAAGGGAAGATTGTGCACTCCAACTAGCTCGATGCATGAGCCATTAGTTCGAGAAGCACGTGTTAAAGGTCTATTGGGACACTATGGGGAGAAGACAACATATGAGCTACTAAAGGAGCACTTCTTTTAGCCAAGAATAATGAACGATATTCATCAAGTGCTAAAGAAGTCTATGGTATGTAAATAGACAAAAGGGACGAAGGAAGCGTTTAGAGAGTATATGCCCTTAACCATACCTACTCAACCATGGATCAATCTAAGCATGAACTTTGTCCTAGGATTACCCAAAACGACCAACAAAAGAAACCCATCATAGTGGTCATAGATTGATTCAACAAAATGGTACACTCCATCCCTTACCAAAAAGCAGGTGATGCTTTATTTGTTGTTAACTTCTTTGTGCAAGAGATCGTATGCCTATATGGTGTACCCCCATAACATTGTCTCAAATCGAGACCCAAAGTTCCTAAGTTTCTTTTAGAAGACACTATGGAAGAGACAAGGCACCAAGCCGATGTTTAGCACCTCCTATGACCCCCAAACCAATGAACAAACTAAAGCTGTCAATTAAACTCTAGGATCCCTACGTTAAGCTATAGTTGGCAAAAACCTTACCAATTGGGACTTATGCCTACCTATTGTTGAGTTCACTTACAGTAGATCAACACATAGTTTTATTGGTTAGTCCATCTGAGGTTGTGTATAGGTGCAATCCAACCTTACCTCTAGATATGTTATTTGTCCTAACTTCAATGGAGGAAAGTTTAAGTAGTGTTGACAAATCATAGGAGATTTAGAAGCTGAAGCTACATTAAAAGGTTTTCAAGCTTACCAAGGTTGTTATCAAGCAGTAAAAGCAAGGAAACTGAGGTCAAAAGGCCATGAGTTTCTACCTTAGTGACATAGTGTAGATAAACCTAAGTAAGTATAGATTTCCTAGCCATAGAGCTAACAAGTTGTCGTCTTGATCTAATGGACCATTCAAAGTCCTTTAAAAAATCAACAACAACGCCTACAAGCTTAAACACCTAGAAGGCTATGGCATCTCCTTAATCTTCAACGTTAGCAACCTGACTCCCTACATACCTAATGAAGAACAGCTTGAAGACCCTCTCAATTTGAGGGTAAATCCTCAACACCCTCGAAGGGATTATGGGAATCTAACCTCTTGTCCCATCACTAGGGTTAAAGCGTGTAAACTCCAAATCCTTGAGCGAAAAGTTCCATCTAACCAACTCATTGAAAATGAAACTACTCTCATGCGATCATATAAGTTGCACCACCTACTGGACTAAGACACCCCTTTAATAGTCACTCAATTCAAGGATAACCTAGATGTGCCAACCTGGAGCAACTTACTAAGTGGCCTCAAGTCATGAACAATGATAACTAGCCTAATCTAGAGTCTGACTTATCAAATCGAGTATTCCAACCTACCCACTCCTAGTTACTGGCCATCCAAGTATGGGACTAAGAAGACCAACTAATGACTACACTAAGGCAAGCACTCCTATGGTCTAGCCAACCTGACCAAAAAGCTAAGACTTCATCCAACCTTATTCAATTTATCTTATCTACCAAAGTACCCACCAATTGTGCAATAACATGTGTCTATCCTGACAACTGATAATAACATATTCAAGATTATTCCTTTGTATTACCTTTACTATTTTACCCCTTCTAGATAATACTATAATAGTGTAATTTACTCTTTTAAGGTTGTAGAATTCTACATTTCCCTTTTTATCCTTTATCCTAATGGGCTTACAATAAATAGCCCCTTATGTCAGTAGCCGAAATCAAACTTTAGAATTACATAATATACTGTCTCCAAAATTGTGAGTCTTCTCTCAATTTGGCATCACTTATCAACCCTTAGTAAAGGTTATGGCAAGAAACCCTAACTTTCTACTTTATGCGTAAGATCGGAGTAGAGAGATAGGTTGTGCTATTATTTTTCGTGATGAGTATTATCCATGCAAAACAGTGCACATCTACTAACCTGACTCATTTCATGACTAACTTCTTCTATATTTAGAAGGATACATTTTCCTTAAAACTTGTTAATTTGATAACCTAGTGATTTGCCCTCCTAGTTACACCAAATGAGGTACTAAACTATTGTGCTTTATATCATAGAAGTACCTAAATAATTGTGGCATTGCCTTTAAACAAAGGTTGCCATCGACTGCTTCAAAGGCAACCAAAATTGGTTACACATTCAAAACAAGTTGACACAGGTTGATTCAGTGACAGTTATAGAAAGCCTTTTGGAAGTGTGTTAAGGGAAGTGAAAGACCAAGCTCAAAGTGCTTGTAGTACAAGTAAAAGCAATTACAACCTATTGATGCCACCCAGTCATTTTTATTTAGCTTCTCTACATGTCGACCCTCAAGAATGGGGTTGTTGTTGAACCAAATGCTAGCTACCTCTGCATTGATCTGTTGACTAGCCACTCCATTTAGCTTATCACTGACCATCACCTCCTTATATAAAGGCTTGATTGCCTTCCTATCCTTATCATTGTCGGGATAAATGTCTTCTAAAAGCCTTTCACCTGCTATCGGCATATCAAAGGAACCAGTAGTCTCTCCCGTTTGTATCAAGGCACCTAAGGATTGGCTTGAAGATCCAGCCACTATTACTACCATAAGGGGAGGGATAACCTTATGGGGATTCTATACTTCCACCACCTAATCTATCAATGTGTGTGAAGAAGATGATGAGAAAGCTTCCATCTTTTACCTTTAGTAATCAATAAAGAGAAAGTATGTAATTTTTGTTTGAAAATTATGAATGAAAATGTGATAGAAGAACAAGAGAGTGCGATAGAGAAATCTGAGTTTTGAAAGATTGCAAAAGTATGCTTTTGATCTAAGATTTAGGTATTTATAATTGTTCACAACAACTGAGGCAACGATTATTGAAAAGGTCATTGATTTAATGTGCTCTAACTAGATCCACCATGTGCCTTACAAAAGGATCAAACAACGGAGATCCACTAAACAAAACCGTCATGATGTAGGCGCACCTATTAGCTCATGGACACATGTCTTAAACATTAAATACATTGAAATTTACATGTGCTAGACAAATTGATCCACTCCAGTCACTCTATTCCTAGGACAAAACAAAAACCTCAAGGCACAAGAGCTTTAAATGCTAAGGACAAGGTTAGTAAAATAGTAGGTCGACTCTTGGTTCCAAAGTTCTTATCCACAACACACAACAACTTATCCTGGAATCTTAGAAACCCTACCAAAGCTTACTCTCCCTACTGACCAATCACCAACAATAATAAGGAGTAAGTGTTGATAAACTATTTTGGACATGGGCCTACAGTTCCAAGTCAGCCAACCTAGTATTAATAAGTTGTTTTAGATGTAGGCTTCAAAACCTAAGGTAGTTAGCCCAACCTAGAGTTCAAATGAAGATAGACAGGAAGAACTTAGCATATATGGCCACATAACACCCTAATAACTCTCCACTAAATCCAGAAGTCAAAGAGGGAATATGAGGATATTTATCACCATCCTAATTTAGTTCATCAATCCCCCTATAAATATAAACTTAGACCTTTTGGTAATATATTGAAACTCTTTCATTTTTTACCCGTATCTACTATCTTATTATCGTGATCCTCCCACAAATATTAAGCATTGGAGTAGCCATGCCATAATCACATCCAACACTCCCATAACTCATTTTGCTTATCTTATACAAGTCACATACCAAATGAGGATTGAGTAACAATCATTTCTTATTAGAAGATTGCATGAAATCAATTAACTTCTGTTTACATTATTGAATCTAAACTCATTCATGCATTTTGAATCTTCTAATTTTGGTCTATTAGAAAGCAATCAAATGGATTTTACCCAAAAAAGAAAAAAAAAGAAAATGTGTACTTTTATGGTTTTTTCGTAAAATTGTTTACAGATCTAATATTGTTCAAATATAATATTTAATGTATTGTTAAATATCTACTATTAATATAATTAATGGTCCCATGGATCACCAATAGTTTTCTCCATGTGCAAGTCTCACCTGAAAATTTAGTAGTTGTAAATTTTACTATGTCCACAGATCAGATTTGAACTAATAATCATCCAATCTTGCCTACTCATTAGGCCTGGCCATCAAGATCAATGGTAGGTCCATCCACTTATCGTCCTTATCTATTTCTTCCTCTCTCTCTTTTTTTTTTCCAAACTTATCTCCTCTATATAAAAACAACCAAATCATACCATTTGGAAAGGTGTCGAAAACGGAAACTTGATAATTGAAGGCCTTTGTAAATCTATTAGCAAGTTGTGTAGTAGAAGGAACGAATGGAATCTCGATGAATTATTCCAAGTGATAGTATTGTAATTATCCGAATATGCATCTTTTAGTAATATAGTGATATGGGTACCAGTGTTTTAATTAGGTAAAACGGGGTTGGAATTTCCTCTCTTCCAATGGACATAATACAAAATAATCGGTAAAATAAAAATGTGAGAGAATCAACAAACAACAAAAGATAAACGGGTGGCCAAAAGCCTCTAATTTGACAATAATTGAACAAACCACAAATGCTAATCCTCAATCAATTAAATTAAAAATAAACCGTTACCCATAAAAAATAAATACATTACCCAAAAATAAAAAATACATAATCATTATTAATGCTTTATAATCCAATTGGTATGAATATTATCCTCTCAAGAGTTCAAATTGCCTTCTACATTATAATCACACACAAAAAAATTAAAAAGTAAAAAAATCATTAGTTTACCTCAATCATTGCAACTAAATGGCAAGAGAAGTTAAAATGTAGCACTAATCTAGTTACACAAACGCAAAATTAGCCTAGTCATTGTTTCCAAATAATGAGCTTATCAAAGCATAAAATGAAATAACAATCTCCATAAGAATGCTAGCATTAAGCAAACAAAATAAAAGCATGTAAAGTATCTCTATATGTGAATTTGGACAACTTAGTGTAAAAAATTTTATTTTTTAAAAACTTAATACACCTACTTTAAAATAAAGTATGATAAATAAAAGGGGATGAAGGTTGTATAATTATCTAAATTTTCCACTTTTTGTGTTTTTATATCTGAACTTTCCGTTTTTATATTTTTTTTAATTTTTAATGTTTTGGCCCTTTTAAATCACCGTGATATGGTGTTTTGTTATAACAAGAAGTAAGAAATGACCCCAAATTGTATTGACTTGTAAAGTAAAATTAAAAACATCGAAAGATTGGGCATCTTTTACGACCATTTTCTAGAAATTTTAATTTGTATAAGTATATATTTGAATTCAACTATTTTGATAATTAATTAGACAACTGTGAATTCAAAGAAAAGTCGACAAGTACGGAAATGAAGTAGTTATTTTTCAAAATTCATGATTCAACTATTTTGATAATTAATTAGATAATCGTGAATCCAAAGAAAAGTCGACACGTAAGTAATCGAAGAAGTTAATTTTTCAAAATTCATTATTCCACTTTTCGAAATAAAAGTTATCTTGTTGACGTATAATTGACTGAATGATGAGGATTCAACATTTTCGGCATGATTGAAACAACAAAGAAACGACCAATAAGAATCAAATTGTAACACATGAATTGCACTGTATTTACCATGATAACTTATATTATCATTCAGTACCACTCCCATCCATGTAGTTACTTTAGTTGTCCTTTCTTTTATCGGCGTTAAATACCACAAACTACAGAAGATGTTTAATTAATGATATATGCATAGTTATATATTATTTTCTTTCTTGTAACCCCAACCAAAGATTACACATGACAACATTTTAAGGAAATAAATTTAAAAAAATTAAAGAAAGTAATTTTAAAGAATCTAAATCTAAGCTATCTTATATCATTCTTTTTTCTTTTTTTTTGGCCAGCCAAAACATCAAGGATATTATTAATACTTGATCATTGCCAAAATGAGTACAAGCAAAAGGGTTGGCTAAATAAAAGGAAAAACAAAACATATCACTAGCTTGAAGCTTCTAGAGTGAGGATGGTGTGTTTAATCACCAATCCAAATGACACATCCTCCTCCTATAATGTGAAGCTACCCAATCTATAGCCCAATTGGCTAATCATTTGATAAAGCAAGAACCAACAAGACCATCTAAACAACCCAAACAACAACAAGCTTCAAGAAAAGAAATGTAATCGTCCAAAACATCCAACCAAAGCCTCAAAAAGGGCTAAACAGCCAATGACAAAGATAAAAGGTCTTCTTTCCAACTTTGAAGCCAACAAAAGGGCCTTACATTACAAATCTTCTAGGGTGGATGTCATTACTAAATTTGCCTCCCTGCCAATTACCTATCCTAAACTATCACAATTCAATATTGCAATTCCAGCTTCCTCATGCGACCCCACCCACAACTCATCAAAATTAAAGAACAAAGCTCGTTCCAAACAAACCAAATGGGATTTATCAATCTCAATAAAATGTTCACCAAAACTCAAGGAATGTACTCCACAATTGAGGAGATTGAAACACACATCAAGATCTTTAATACCTTACTCAAAATTGCACCTTGAAACACTAATACACCTTTATTCTTGTCATATTCATCTCTCAACTTGTCTTCTCTAACAATTAATACAGGCAATTTTCCTTTTTCTCTTTCTTTAGAAACCCTAGATAACTCCAACCAACTAACTTTAGCCCTTGAACTTCTACTGCCATCAACAGAACTCTCTAAGAAGCTTTTTGAGAGGGCAAAAACACCATTTCTATCCTTCTCCTAGAGCCACCTTTGGCATCTACCCACCATAGCCATAAGATCTAGGTACCTACCATTATATACAGTTTCACACCGTTCCTTCCATATACACCAAGCCACTTCAATTAATATAGCTCCCATCTCTTGACCCTTACCACCATTCACAACCACTTCGAAATCTATACAATTCTTCCACCATTCTATGACATTCAACACTCTTTGCTTGTCTATATACAACCTTAACGTTGCATGCCACACTCATGAAGTCCACTTACAACAAAGAAAAATGTGTTCACTTGATTCCTCCTCTTGACAAAAGGAACAAAGCAAATCCATCCTTACCTTTCTTTGCCAAAGATTCACCATGCTAGGAAGCAGGTTAGATATAGCACGCCACCAAAAATGCTTAATCTTTAGTAGAGTATGTAAATTCTAGATCTTTTTCCAAATTGATCTACCTATGATATAAAAGGATGAAGCTTTCTAATGATATGTATCTTTCTTTATAGCTTGGAGATGAAAGTAAGACAATTTTACTATACATCTACCCTATTATCATAAGGCCAAACTAGACAATCCAAACTATTAAGAGGGAACAAAGGTATATTTCTAATTTCTTTGATTTCTTCCTAAGTGAGAAAATGTCTAATGTCTTGTAGTGTCCATTCATTCCTTTCCTCATTCATAATATTACAAACATTAAGTCTTGGATCCACCTCATCACCTCGAATTAGCCTTGAATCTAGTACATTTGGAACCCATTGATCTTGCCTCACAGAGATTTGTATACCATCTATCAGCTGCCAAAAAGCTCCTTCAAAAAGCACATCTCTCCCTTCTAACAAGCTACTCCAAACACTACAAGAATTTTTCCATTTTGGCAATGTCTATAGAATTTGCAAATGTAACCAATGCCTATATCTTTCAACTACATTTATTAAACATATCATATAATATATTATAGCAGATATTTGTTACCAAAATTAAAAAAGAAAAAAAATCCCACCTAATAAATTCATATGTCGCTCCCTTAATCTAAAAAACAATTATATTTTATCTCTAATTTTTTTCATTCTAGGCAAACATGTCTCCTCTCCAATGCTCTATCTCTTTCTCTCTATCTCTTCTCCAACACTCTCTCTCTTTCTCTTAGAAATAGTGGATGCTCATGTCCTCTTCTCTATACCATACCCTCTCTACTCTCTCTCTCTCTCTCTCTCTCTCTCTCTCTCTCTCTCTCTAGGTTACTACTTATAGACAATTGATGATCAATGTCCTTTTCTATTGGACTTCTTTTCAAGGTCAGTTTGTCAAAATAGTCAGGTTACCTAATTAGATCTACTATTTGAAGCATGTTCAGTGGGATTATTGTATCCAAAGAACACAAATCAGTTATCGATCTCAATTTGAGGTATTTTTTTTATAATTGGGTTGTTGAATTTTTTAATGCATTGTGAGTATGGAAACCCTAAATGCAAAATTCGCAATTTTAAGGAAAAATATTAAAAAATTGAAGTTCCTGCTATTGGATAGAAACAATGTTTGTCTAAGGAGCAAATCTTAGTGATCAATTCCTAAAAGAAAATGTCAAACCAAAGGTCTTAGTTAAGGTTTAGGATTGTATGAATTTGGGGGTTTACACTACTGTAAACTTCATACCAAATATGGAAGCCATCATTGTTAATGCTGGCTTTAAGTTTCCACGGCTCGTAAATATGTATTCCTTGAGTTTCCTCATTCTTTTAAAAGCACATTGGTTCATTATCTTTCCATGTTGAAAGAGACGCATGCCTTGAGTTTCCTTAGCTTTTTATTTCTTCATACAATAGGATATGTTTTGCTACTCATCATTGATAATAGAACATTTTTATGAAACCAAATTTGTAGGAACGATTCTTTTTATATAAAAAAAAATGCGATGTTAATGTGTTATGTAAATTGTTATTAAAGTTTGGAGAGTGATACGGAGCAAAATATTGTTGGAAATATATTTTTGCATTTTGTTATATTTTATAAAGAAAAAGATTGTATAAAGAAAAAAAAAATAGGTAATGTATTTAGAATTACGGTGGCTCTGTTTCAATAATGTTGTTATGCCAACAGGAGGAGGGTGGCTCTGTTTCAATGATGTTGTTATGCCAGCAAAGTAGAAGGAAGAAGGGAAGGACATGTGTCCAATGTTTTTTATGTGATTATAGTGTGTGTGTGTGTGTGTATGTGTGTGTTTGTTGACGTTTTGTTTCACATAACTTGGGACTTTTATCGTATCCCATTTTAGTCCACTTTTCTAATTTAAAAGGTCCAAATACACAACATATAAACTATAGAAGAAAAAAAAAACTGCATCTTATTTCCATAATAGAAAATATGCCTATTTATATAGAAAAATTGTTTCTATCTATTTATATTTCTTTTATTGGACATGTTGGATAGATAAAATATGAAAAAGAAAATAAAAGCATTGTGCTAACAAGAAACTGGATTTTTAAAAGTATAGGACATGATCGGTAATGTGTTCAATAAGAAGCTGGAGCAACTTTTTGAGACTACTAGTAGTTAGATTTGTGGAGTAATTTTCAAAGTCAATTGAGGCTATAGTTTGTTCTCTCTTTCGCATCATCATTATATTTTATATTGTAAATGGTAATCCTTAAGCTATTTTTTTGGAACATTTATTCATCTAGGCTCTATCATGGTTAATCACTACCCTAAAAAGCAGCATAACTTACAAAGATAGCAACTTGGTAAGCTATCCAATTTCTTCTGGAAACTCTCCAAATAATGCATTGATGCCTACAGTGCTAGAGGATATATAATTGACTAAACATTAGCAAAGTAATGAAAAAGAAGGAAAATTATCAATGCCAATTGAAATGAGACTACGGAAAATATGTGCTCACAAGTATTGAATCTAAGTTAGATTGCTAATAGCTAGTGATAAGGAACTCGTTAATAAATTTTGAGCCAAGTTCTTATCAAAAATCAAGCCATGAGTTTGAGCACACAAAAGGAAACCACTTATATAACTTAGGAACATGGAAAAAGCCTCTATATAGGTATCTGATAATGGATGAAAGATAAGTCAATAACCAAAAGAAAAACAATAATAAAATAAATAAATAAAATTCCAGCTTAATACTCACCGGTAGAGTTGGCAAATTTAATACCATTTTGACATTACATTATGTCACAAACCATATCTTCATCAATACCTAAGTATGTCTATTGAAATTAGTTCATCAATTAATACAAGACCAAAAGACTATGGGATAGACCCTTCCAAACATGTCTACACAAGAAGAAGCTCCAATAATGTGCCTTGTTATGCATGTTGTGTAATATGTGTGTTAAGAGTGTTGTTTGGTAAGTTAAGGGATCCTATGACAATATCATATCCTTTTTAATTGTTTCTCTCTTCTTAGTCTCCCCTACTCTTGTTGTGCACGATTTAATGCTACATTTCCATTAGGGGTATATACACATGCCCATTTTAACTAAGGACTAATGATTTTATTTGTAAAAGGATATAGTTAAGGCTTTTGTAATTTACGTTAAAAAAAAAGATTGTTAGGAGGAATAAGCCCCTATAAGCCCAAAAAATACAATATTATTAGTCCTCTAAGAAGAAATTCATCTTAAGTTATGAGAAAAGGTCACTACTTTCCTATTTCCATATAAACCCAAGCCCTAGCTCTCAAAGGTTTAGTACAATCAACCTTCACTTTAACCCTCAGGAAACTTTGTCTAACCCCATAACTTGCCTTCAAAGCATCAACCTCCAAAACACATCCTACCAAAGCACTCAATTTTTGTGCATTATTTGATGATAGATGATCTAACTAAAGACCATTAATTTGAATCCAAAACAACCCTATAGTATCCAAATCAATATCCTCCTTCCAAAGATTCACCTTCCACTCCTTCAGAACCTAACAATGACCCATAATGGCCCATGGCCCTTCTACAACAATGTCCTGTGCCATTTCATATAAATCAAATGCAAACAGAAAGTTGTTCAAATTCATCATAAAAATTTTAACAACCCTAAATTCTTTCCATGCCTTTTGCAATATGTTCATCACTCCATTTTTATTTAAGTTCTTATCGGTTATTACCTTACCAACCATCAAATATTCATTCTCATTAATTAATTCAATGTTTTCGTCTAGATCTAGGCCTTTCATAGTTTCATCAAATTGAATGGAACACAACGAGGCCTTGCCAGAACCTCCCACAGCATCTACAGTTCTGAACCAACACAAACAAACAAAGATAAGGTAAAAAATACTCAAAACGACTCAAGTCAATGGACAAAGAAAATACTAAGAGATCCGTGTGAAACTAGCGGCTAAATAGAAGATACAAAGAAGAAGTGACAAAGATCCACAAACAAGAAAGGAGTGATGACTATCTAGGAACATATTCAAAAGTAAGACAAGAAAAGAAAATCTTCAAGAGTAACTACAGACCCAATGAACTGTGAACAAAAGATGCAACAACACAAAAGAACACAAGAGAATACAAGAAGGACACAAAGATTTCTCGAGCTCGCAGTGCCATATCAATAATATGATGCAAAAACAAAAGAAAATGCACAAAAGAGATGATGATGTATAAAGGATAGTATGAAATGGATGAAAAATATTCTAACGTGTGTGTATGATGCAAGAAATAAAGAAAACCACTAAAAAAATTCGTAACAAAACACAAGATGATGTGAGACCACTCCCAAAAGAGAGGATTTTCCCTCTCTAGAAAGAGATTTTTTTCAATCTGCATTTCAATTAATATTTAGATGCCATCATCCAATATTGAAACTACCTAAGGGGTTAATAGCACAACATCCAAGGAAAATGAAAATTAAAAAGTTATGCATGGCTCAAAAATGAGACGCTTAAATTGGCATGATCTTTTTTAATGGCAAACATGTGTCATGTAATCTCTTAGGCGGCGAGAAAATTCTAAATTATATTACATTAGCACCAAATGACCCTCTAAGACTCGATTATACTGCAAATTAAAGTTTCAAGACCTGATTTTTTATGTTTAAAGTTTAAGACTACCTGGATATTTTTCCTGAAATTATTTTATTTATTGATGTGTATAGTATAGTAATTTTCAAAACTTTTTTTTTTTTGCATAAATGGAAAATAAATACACATAAAAAACAGCTTAACATAAGCAATCTTTGTATTCCCTCCACCAAACATTAGTAATCATCCGGGAAAAAAGAGAGAAATAAAAGAAAGCCCAAAAGATGTATTATTTGGATTTTGGGCCATTCAGATATCTATTTGGGCCAATGGCTTATATAAGTGCATCTCGTGCAGTTAAATATGAATTAGGCTAGAACTCAGAGGAAAAGAAAGCCAGATTTGAACCCAATGGGCCAAACTAATGTTGCCCAAATACCGAGCATGCATTTAAGTTTCTAAAATAAAGAGCACATATCAGTTTAACATTCAAATCAAACCTAATAATTAAATATAGCTAAGTTGGTTTAACTATTCAAATCACAGCATGCGCTGTAAATTGAAACAAAAAAAAATCGAATTTTTTATTTAAATTTATTTGTTTCGTTACTGCCATCACTACCATCGCAACCAGGATGAAATAGATAAAGCAACAACACTAGCAATAGACACCATTTAGAATTTGATCAATCTTTCTTTGATCTTGTGTTACTAACTTTTATTTCATAATTTTTAGTCCTAAATGTTTTTTTTTTAACTCTCTTTTTTTAAGTCTTCAATGTTTGGAAAAGTTTTCAAATGGGACCTTTTTCTAGCACGGTTAGCTTTTCCATTAGTACAAGACATATGGCAATATTTTATTTTTCCATGTAATTATGTAAATAAATAATATAAAAAATAGACAAGATTATAAGAAAAAAAATAAAAAATGAGAAAAAAGAAAGATGCAAAAAAAATTAAAAAAATAATAATTCCAACCAAAATCTAATCCAAGGGATGGTCATCCACCACCTTGGGGGTTACACCCTTTTCTTTAAAACAAAAAACAAAAACAAAAGAAGAAGAAATCTCCTCAAAATCTAATCAAGTCATTGGAACGAATTGCAACCCCATTAAGTTTCTAAGGCAATTTAAATAAATAAATAAAAAGAAAAAAAAAAAGGAGTATGGGAGACTACCCACCACCCTAGGGAGTGGTGCAACCCTCCTAGGGTGGTAGGTGGCCATCCCCTCACCATTGATTGCTCCAACAACCTACTTCAAGTTGTAGACTATAACTCACCTTAAGTTGGCTAAAATGATTTTTTTTTTCAATTTTTTTTTTATTTTCATTATTTTTAATTAATTAATTTAGTATTTTCAATTAAATTAATTTTCTAAGCCAATCAAAGGTCATTATATTTCATATATTAACAGAAAAAATTGACAGTGTTAAAAAAGTCATCATTTACAAACTTTCATAAATATTAAGAATTCAAATAGAAAAAAAAATTATTTATAACTCAAATAAAAAAAATTATGTAACATTAAGAACTAAAAATTGTATTTTTTGCTTCATCAAATTAAGTTTTCACCCCTAATCCTGAATTGTAATAATTTGCATGTAAACTTCTTGGTGATATATGTAGCTAGGTGAAAATAGTCTGGCTAAACCCAATAAGAAGTCCTATGATAAGTGTAAGTAATTATTCAAGTTAGAGGTAAGATTCAAATAATTATTACAAAGTTTTGAATTGATAAGTTCGGAATAAACTCATTAAGAATTATACCTTTCTCAACAAAATTAAAATATTAATCAAGATTCTCTATAAAGTCATGGACCCAATCCTTATCACCAGGATCCTGTTTATATTCCTAGGCCCAGGCATTGCACTACTTCCAAGGCCCACATATACAATGGGCATGATCAGTAAATTTGGACCATTGATTACTAAAACAAGCTAAAAGTTGGTCATTCTCCAATTTTCCGTATAAACACCCACCAGTTTCTTTTATAACGGAGCCCTGTCCAGCACTCAACTTGAAGACTACTCAAGAGTTCGTAGTCTGCTAGAGTTCATCTCCATGTCACAGCAACAAGAGAGCCTTCCAAGACTTGTTTAGTATTAAAACAATTGAAAACTTCTACTAGATATCGTATACATCCCACCCTTTTAACATATGATAAAAGCAAATAAGTATAGCCTAGAACAGATTGGGAACATGGGTTCTTTTCAGAATTTCAACAACTTTGCTCAAAAATAGATTAAACAGTCGAATTTAATTGTTAAAATCTAGACACCATCATCACAACATCATATGCGATTCCATTGCTATCATTTACTCTTTCCTTGATTAACATAAATAAAATATATTACGCCCTCACGCGTGAACGTCTACTGAATTTCTGGTAGACAGGTTTACTCGATTTAATTATTAGGTAAGAACTAAGAAGATATGTGTTATGTCAATCACGTGGACATGAACGAGGAAATACTACCCCACGTCTCATCTTTTACGCTTATACTTCCACCTATGACCGTTGCCATGCCTCGATTTATTATGATATTTAATAACTTAAAATTTTTTATAAAATCAATAGTTAGATATTTAACAATTTTAAATTATATATATATATATATAATAATTTAAATCTCGTACGGTCTAGTTTAGTGATTTTGATATTATTTCCTAAGGAAGGAGAAGGATGTTGTTTCCATGTAAATCAAATCAGTTGATGTCATAGTCGCCCTACTTTAGGGCTTTCCCATGTGCAAAGTCCGCATTCCTAATCGATGTTATGGATGACTTGAATGTGTCCCCCTGCATGTGAAAAGCAAAAAGAGACGACACCTAAATTTCTAAGAAAGCATATCACACCACCGCCTAAGCACTTTCATTGAATAACAAACTTAGTACGTGTCTTCTAGTATTACACACCATCAAGAGTGGAACCACCTCCAGTTAAATCCTGTATATATATTATATGTGGTTCTCTTCGTGTTAAAGTCACAAAATATCCCCATTTAAAAGTACTTCTTATTCATTAGCCGATATTTAAAAGATGACAGACACTAATTTTGACTCGTTTTATTTACTGAGAATTTATGAAATTAGGCATCACATAATTTTATATTCCCACAATTGCATTATCACCTGATATTCATTAAAGATGGTGTAATTATATATTTTATGGATATAACTAAAAGAGCTCTTTGTTTGGATTGGAATTTTATATATATATATATATATATATATATCACAAATTTTGTCTATATATAATAATGATATATGTGATTCTAACTTACATCCTTTAAGTTTCACGATAAAGAAGCATGCAATCAACACAAGCCGAGCATGACTCATGTTGTACACCCTAGGATCGTGTAGGTTCGCTAATAACTTAAAAAAGAAAAAAAAAATTACTAGTTAAATCTCGTCCCACAGAAAAGTCTAGTTTTGCTATCGGGCAGGTATTAATAATAGCTCGAGAAATATACAAGTAGTGTATACATGAGATTGACTGGTCGACACATGCACATACTGTGAAGATCATCCTGTTGACATTGATTATTATTATTATTATTATTATTATTATTATGGCTTGTTCAGAACTACCTCGAGAACTTGACAGTGAAGCAAGAGTGCTGATGAAGTATGACTAGCCAATCACTCCCACATGTTGTTCCTCCACTCCACAGACAGATGTAGCCTCTTTTATATATTTCATCGTCATCAAATGTAGGAGTGGTTGTGGTTGCATGATTTTTTCAAAAAAACCCTTGTCTTGTCCGCAAAGTATACAACTTTTGAGTTAGATCTTATCCTCTAAATTATTGTATACCTCGCTAAATGTTTTTTATGTATTATAGTGGGCAAGATTGAGAAATACTATCACTTTTTTTCTTTTCTTTTTAATTTCTTTTTTCTTTGATTGAATCTCCTAGTATAGAGTTGAAAGCAACTTGCCTTAGTTGTTAAACAAAGTGTACAAAAATATCTAGGTAAAAAGTATATGTAGATTCCTCTCACATGATACTATTAAATATTGTTTTTTTAATTAATAAAATATTATATCCATCAAAATTATTTCAAAAATAGATTTCGAAAGCATGAATCCAAAATACGTCTTTAGTGTTGTGAAATTTTGCAAAACTAAAGGCACGAACACACCTTTAGTGTAATTTTTTTTTTAATTATCGAAAATAATTATACTAAGGGCATGGACATTTTTGTCAAAATCGTGTTGCCATTTGATATTTTTATAAGGGTCAAATTACTATATTTTTATATATTACTGGCTATTGGATTAAATAAAAAAAATAAAGACAAAGTTTTGATGAAAATATCCACACCTTTTGTATAATTTTTTTTTTATAATTTTTAAAGAAAAATTTGCACTAAAGGCGCAAACACTATCCGTGCTTTCAAAGAATTTGCTTGAGGGCACAAACAGTATCTGTACCTTCACAACCTATTTTTGAAATAATTTTTTTAAATACGATATTTCATAAATTTAATATATATATATATATAAATATATATATATATATATATTTAAGTGGGTACCCCAATCCTCCCGTTGGGTACAAAAGTAAAAAAGGAAATTTTCAAGACTAATCATGGGGTATAAGTTATTTAGTTTTGTTTTAAAAAAAGAGAGAGAGAGAGAGAGAGAAGACGAATTTGTTAAAAATAAAGACATATTTCTTTTGGCGGACTTCTAATTTACAATGAAAAATAAAATCAAAATGTACAAGACCTATACAAATTGCAATTTCTTGATCTTTATTTCATATTTTATCTTGTTTTTTATCCTGAAATACACATGCCTATGTGATTGAGACACACACGTATATATAGATTTATTTGTGTGTATCACATGCATGAAGCGTGTTTCTACATGTTTAAGGTGAATGGGAAAGGTATAGTATTATGATAAACTGATGGAGATAGGGGACACACGGCCTGAACACACGGCCGTGCTATGATGGAGCCAGGGGACACATGGCCTGGACACACGGCCGTGCATATAGACCGTGTATCCAATTCAGAGCCACAGACGTATATACGGCTTCCTCACACGGCTAGGAGACAACCGTGCTTCGCGACCATGCCCTCAGACAGATTTCCACAGAAGTATACACGGCCTCACACACGGCCGTGTATCGTGACCGTGTATAACGATCGAGAATCCCACAGAGGCTGACACGGTTCCGGGCACGGCTTGGGACACGGCTTGCGGAACTTTCATAGAATCATACACGGCTTCGAGGCACGGCCGTGTATGAGACCGTGTACTAGGCTTGTCATTTGCCCAGAAGCATACACGGCCTGGAGGCACGGCCGTGTATGCGACAATTTATAGACGTGTATTTTACTATTTATTTCCACGTGTACGCTTAGATTTTCCCCTTTTAGATATTTTACGGGGCCATATAAATACTCTTTTGTCAGATAGATTAGGGTTACGTTTTAATATACATTTGAATACACTTTAAGAGAGAGTTTTCTCCAATTATCGGGTTGTGCGCAACCTAATTTGCATCAAAGCGTGTGTCTTTGTTGTGTGAAACCAATCCAATTTCGGATTCGTTTCGTTTTAGCTTCCGCGCTGCGTCAGTTTGGTATCAGAGCAAGGTTATTTCCTGCGGAGATGTCGGCTAACGACGGTGTTGATGGCGGTCGTGTTCTTGACGGTGTTCAAGATGCGAAGTTTCAAGGGAACCATCAATGGGTTCCTAGGGCAGAGTTCGACGCAATGCATCAGAAGGTCGGGCGTATGGAACGGCGCCTTGATGAACTGATCGAGCGTTTCGATGCTCTGATGGTTGACCCTAATAGGGTTGGAGGCGCTGGCAGAAATCCACCACGTGTGGTGGAGGAATTCGGGGGACGCGTGATCCGACCTGTCGTTGAGAACAGGTGGGGACGTGTGGAGAGTGAAGAGTCCAGCGAAGAGAGTGATGATACGTACGGAAGTAGACCGCGGCGAGGACGTGGTGGAAGAGGCGGTGGTCATCGGATGGCTCCTCATGGAAACTATCCTAGAGAAGTTGATCACAGGAGGAACCGTGGGGGTTATGATCACGGGGATGGCGGAGACTACCGGTTGAAGGTTGATATTCCTTGGTTCGATGGTAGCCTCAACATCGAAGGCGTCCTAGATTGGTTGGCGGAAGTGGACCGGTTCTTCGACTACATGGAGATTCCCGAGGATCGTCGGGTAAGGCTGGTGGCGTGTAGGTTGAAGAGTGGTGCTTCGGCATGGTGGGAGAGATTGCAAAGTAGGAGGCAGCGGGAAGGAAGGCATCCGGTAAGGTCATGGTATCGCATGAAGCAGCTGCTACAACATGACTTCCTCTCGCCGGATTACGAGCAGATATTGTTCCAACAATATCAGCGGTGCCGCCAAGGACAACGTTCCGTGCATGAGTATACGGCGGAGTTCATGAGGCTGGCTGAACGGAATGATTTGAGGGAGAGCGAGGGTCAGCAAGTTGCGAGGTATGTGGAAGGGCTAAAATTACAAATCAAAGATAAGATTGGGGTGACGATGGTGAGAACCTTCGTTGAAGCAAAGAACTTGGCTCTCCGAGCTGAGCTTGTGTTGCAAGAGCAAGGGAGTAGATACGGGGGAGGACGGAAAGGGTATGTAGGCGAAGCTACAGGTGGTGGTAGCCGACTGATACTTGAGAAAAGTCGAGTTACACCATATAAACCAACGGAGGACATGTCTAGGAGGGAGGAGAAAAGTGAGGGGAAGAAGCCGATGGAGCCGAAAGGAGTTCAAAGACAGAACAATCCCTATGCCAAACCCATATTAGGCAAGTGTTTCCGATGCAACCAACCGGGTCATCGATCAAACGAATGCCCAGCGAGGAAGAACATCAACATCCTCGATAGGGAAGATGATGAGGAAATTTGCTGTGAGCCCGATGGAGAGGGAGAGTACTATAAGGAAGAAGAAGAAGCAGCGGAGCCATCATATGTAATTCGGCGTTCGATGCTCACTCCAAAACAGGAAAAGTTCACGCAGAGGCACCAATTGTTTCGTACACGGTGTACGATCATGGGGAAGCTATTTGAGTTGATTGTAGACAGCGGCAGTTGCGAGAACATCATAGGAAGGGAGGTTGTAACACAACTGCAGCTACCCGTTGAGAAGCACCCGAATCCTTATACTATTGGTTGGATCAAGGCCGCCGAGAAAATTGAAGTTAAGGAGAGATGCAGGGTACCTTTCTCAATAGGGAAGTACCGGGATAAAGCATTCTGTGACATTGTAGACATGGATGCTTGCCACATCTTATTTGGGAGGCCATGGCAGTTTGACGTGGACACGCAACATGCGGGCAAAGAAAATGTCTACCGGTTGGAGAAGGAGGGTGTGAAGTACACCTTATTACCACTGAAGAGGGAAGGACGTGCTAAAGGGAAGAAGGTTGAGAGTCGCTCATTCTTAACCGTCACTCAATCCGAGAAGGAAGTGATGGACGACTTGAGGGAATCGCGAGTAGTACACGCCCTCATTGTGAAAGGAGTGACTGAAGGAGGGGAGGAACTTGAGAGAGAAGTGCCAGGGGCGGTGAAGGATCTTCTTGAAGAGTTCAAGGAAGTGATCCCAGAAGACCTACCCGAGGGACTACCTCCTTTGAGGGATATTCAACACCAGATTGACCTGGTACCCGGGGCTAGTCTCCCAAACCTCCCGCATTACAGAATGAGTCCCAAGGAAGCCGGGATTCTCCAGGAGAAGGTCCAAGAGCTCTTGGACAAAGGTTTCATCCGGGATAGCCTAAGCCCATGTGCGGTTCCGGCATTGTTAACTCCCAAGAAAGATGGGAGTTGGAGGATGTGTGTTGATAGTCGAGCTATCAACAAGATTACCATAGGGTATAAATTCCCTATACCCCGCATTGAGGATATGTTGGACCGTTTGAGTGGCGCTACTATTTTCTCCAAGATAGACTTGCGGAGTGGATATCACCAGATTCGAATCCGTCCTGGAGACGAGTGGAAAACGACGTTTAAGACCAAGGAGGGGCTGTATGAGTGGCTAGTGATGCCATTTGGGCTGAGTAACGCACCGAGCACCTTCATGAGAGTAATGAACCAGGTATTGAAACCTTTCAATGGTCGTTTTCTTGTAGTGTACTTTGACGATATTTTGATATACAGTAAATCCGAAGAAGAACACTTAGAACATCTAAGGTGTGTGTTATCTACATTAAAGGCGAATAAGTTGTTCGCTAATCTAAAAAAATGCACCTTTATGTCGAGACGACTGTTGTTTCTGGGGTTTGTTGTTAGTAGTGAAGGAGTGATGGTAGATGACGAGAAGGTAAAAGCAATTAGGGAATGGCCTGTTCCAAGAACCGTAACGGAATTGAGAAGCTTCCTCGGCTTAACCAGTTTCTACAGAAGGTTCATTAGGCATTTTAGTACTGTTGCTGCACCCTTGACCAAATGCCTAAAGAAGGGAAAGTTCCAATGGGGCGAAGAATCTAATTTGAGCTTCATGAACCTGAAGCAGAGATTGTGTAGCGCGCCTGTACTAGCTCTACCAGACTTTGAAAAATTGTTCGAAGTGGATTGCGATGCTAGTGGGGTCGGAGTAGGTGCAGTACTATCACAGGAGAAGAGACCGATAGCCTTTTATAGTGAGAAGCTGTGCGAAGCAAGGAGGACTTGGTCTACCTATGATAAGGAGTTCTACGCCGTGGTAAGGGCCCTTAAAGTGTGGGAACACTACCTGGTCGGGAAAGAGTTTGTTTTGTATTCGGATTGTGGGGCTCTTAAACATTTGAGTGGTCAAACCCGAATTAGTAAGGATATGCACGCCAGGTGGATTGAGTTTTTGCAGAAGTTTCCTTTCAGGTTGATGCACAAGTCAGGTGTGCAAAACAAAGTCGCAGACGCCCTGAGTAGAAGAGCGAATGTCCTGCTTACTTTGAGTACAGACATTGTCGGCTTTGAAAAGCTAAAGGAACTGTACGAGAACGATGGCGACTTTAAGGACACTTGGATTAAGTGTGCCAACAGGGAACCGTGTGACGATTACCATATACATGAGGGATATTTGATGAAAGGGAACCAGTTGTGCATTCCCGAATCTTCTTTGCGGGAAAAGCTTATCAGGGACTTGCATGGTGGAGGATTGGCGGGACATATGGGTAGAGATAAGACATTAGCTGCAGTTACCGCCAGATACTTTTGGCCTCAGTTGAGGAGGGATGTGTACCGGATCGTGGAAAGGTGCTACATTTGTCAAGTGTCTAAGGGGCAATCCCAAAACACTGGTTTATACACTCCTCTTCCCGTGCCTTCTAACATTTGGGAGGATTTGTCGATGGACTTCATACTGGGTTTGCCTCGTACCCAACGAGGTGCTGACTCTGTGTTTGTTGTAGTTGACAGGTTCTCCAAGATGGCTCATTTCATCCCATGCAGGAAGACCACCGACGCACGGGCTATTGCACGGTTGTTCTTCAAGGAAGTGGTGCGGCTGCATGGAGTCCCAAAGTCTATCACATCAGATAGGGATAGCAAATTCCTTAGTCACCTTTGGAAGACCCTCTGGTTTATGTTTGACTCTTCCTTGAATTACAGCAGCACCGCTCATCCTCAAACCGACGAGCAGACCGAGGTGACTAACAGAACCCTCGGAAACCTCATCAGAAGCATCTGCGGAGAGAAACCGGGACAGTGGGATCAAGCATTGGCTCAAGCCGAATTCGCTTACAACAGTTCTGTCCACCGAACTATTGGAAGGTCTCCATTCTCGGTGGTATACACAAAAACACCACAACATGCGCTAGACTTGCTCAAATTACCCAAGGACATGGTGGGCGATGTAGCAGCTAAACATATGGTGGAGCAACACCAAGCCACTACTGAAGAAGTTGAGCGAAAGATAGAGGAATCCAACACACAGTACAAAGGGGATGCAGATAAGCATAGACGGCAGAAGCTCTTTGCAGTTGGCGATCAGGTAATGGTTTACCTTCGGAAGGAGCGATTCCCTGTAGGGAAGTATGGGAAACTTCAACCCAGGAAGTACGGTCCCTATGAAGTTGTACGCAAGATCAATGACAACGCATATGTTGTACAACTCCCGAAAGATATAAATATATCTTGCACTTTCAATGTAGCAGACTTGTCACCTTTTCATGCCGATGATACTCCTCTATATCCGGATGAGAACTCGGGGTCGAGTTCTCCATTAGTGGGGGAGAATGATGGAGATAGGGGACACACGGCCTGAACACACGGCCGTGCTATGATGGAGCCAGGGGACACACGGCCGTGCATATAGACCGTGTATCCAATTCAGAGCCACAGACGTATACACGGCTTCTTCACACGGCTAGGAGACAACCGTGCTTCGCGACCGTGCCCTCAGACAGATTTCCACAGAAGTATACACGGCCTCACACACGGCTGTGTATCGTGACCGTGTATAACGATCGAGAATCCCACAGAGGCTGACACGGTTCCGGGCACGGCTTGGGACACGGCTTGCGGAACTTTCACATAATCATACACGGCTTCGAGGCACGGCCGTATATGAGACCGTGTACTAGGCTTGTCATTTGCCCAGAAGCATGCACGGCCTGGAGGCACGACCGTGTATGCGACAATTTATAGACGTGTATTTTACTATTTATTTCCACGTGTATGCTTAGATTTTCCCCTTTTAGATATTTTACGGGGCCATATAAATACTCTTTTGTCAGATAGATTAGGGTTACGTTTTAATATACATTTGAATACACTTTGAGAGAGAGTTTTCTCCAATTATCGGGTTGTGCGCAACCTAATTTGCATTAAAGCGTGTGTCTTTGTTGTGTGAAACTAATCCAATTTCGGATTCATTTCGTTTTAGCTTCCGCGCTGCGTCATAAACTGATTTTAAGAAAAACTAGTGGTTTAAGTCGGAATCAATAGCTTATGAGTAATAGAGGAGTTAGAGCAAAAAGCTTTCATATGCAAAGCTAATGACAATTTTTAAAAAATAATGGTCATCCATGGCCATTTGAGAATTTTGATTATTAAGTAACAATAATAATTGTTGGAAAAAAATAATAATAATAATAATGATAAGAGTAAGGTTTAGTGTATCTAATGAGCTTGAGAAAGGAGAATCAAATTCAATTATATCTATTGAGAAAAGTTAAAAATATACAAGATAATATTTTGACAACCAAATCCTAGGCCAGCGAAATCAAAACTCTTTGAAGCATTTTCAAAGTAGGTTTGATTATTTAGATTTGTTATCGCTAATTCAAATAATTAACTAAATATTATTTTGCAATTTGTCTTAACTCATATATTATATTATTCCCTCATTAACATTATAAATATAAAACAGGAAAATTCACTCAAAAATTACTGTCAATTGCCAAAAGGGGGAAAAAGTATCATGCTTTACTATCATACAGCTTCAGTTATTAGCCATAATTCTCTTTCTTTGTGGGGGTGGGGGTGGGGGGTCATAAATTTCAAATTCTAAACCTTCGTGATTTCCTTTTCAAGCGGAATGAAATGTTGTCTTGACTCCAAAGCTTCATTAATACTTTTTTGTCTTAATTATATTATCTTGCTTATTTTTCGGAGAGCCAAACGTTTTTAATTTAAACCTTAATGATCTCTCGCACAGATGGAGGAAGTGTTCACGAGTTTAAATCTTCATTTGCACGTTGTTTTTTTCCCACGATTGCATAGATCATTAGGCAGCTTTATCATTTTAAAATACTTAATGGATATTTGACCAGGAAGTAAAAAAAAAAATACTTGATGGATAAAGTAAACCATATTTCTCTTTCTAATGTGTGTGTCTTGTGGGGATCACATGTCTTGCATATGAAGCTTTCCCCTCTTGAGAACAACGAACAAAATTGTCTCTTGAGCATCACTCTTACCCCCCAGCTTTAGGAAAAAGATCTATTACAAGTAATGTGGGGGAAGAAAGTACAGGCAAGTATTTAAACTTTTGAGTTTGAAAGTGTAGTAATTTAAAAGTATATTCAATTTAGTATTTAAAATTTGAAATATATTCATTTTATAAAATGGATAATACCATTAAATTGAATATTCTTTAAACTTTTAAGTATTAAATCGTAACTTTTTAAAGTTTAGATACTATTTTCCTCGAAACTAAAAATACATAAACTTTTGTACCCCTTTTTCTGATTATGTTTGCTATTTCATACAACACTCGTTGAATGTGACACCTCAAGATTAAGGCATGGAAAATCAAAACCAACTTGATGCCTAAGGTTCTAGACTAGACATAAAGCCAGTTTAAAACCAGCCCAAACTCTACCCTGACTTGCCAAGTCACGGGTCAAGAGGAGGGTGAATTGGAACTAGCTCTTGATGGATGGGCCGAGCTAGTTAGGCTCGTGAATTGATCCGAATTTTTTATTTTTTTTTTTTTACTTACAAATTTTCTAGTTCACCTACCGAACCTATCAATTCGACAAGTTTAGCAAGTGAACTACCTTGGACCAATTAGATCGATTTGAGCCAAGTTGGCGAATCAATCCTACCCTTGCCAATGTCTATTCCAAATCGGTCATTCAACTCATCAATTCTTCTAGTTTTAGTTCATTGGTCTTTAACAATGTTTATATTTTAAACTTAAAATTATTTTATGTTTAAGAACCATGTAGTTTTTAGCCCTTTTTTGTTTAAGCTATAAAAAATTTATATTTATTTACACAGAATTACATTTCACCTTGAGTTATAGTATTAGAGATATATTTTAAAAGTATATTTATTTCTTATGTTATCATTAGTAACACATCAAATACTATAAATAAATAAAAAATCCTGATTGACAAGATACTAGTCTAAATTTTTACTATATTTTTATTTAATTTTATGTTTTATCTTTAAATTTCTTTTCTTATAATTATTTATTTTAACCTTTAATCACGAACCGCCATAGAGCAGATTCTTGGGCGCGGAACCATCCATAACCCATGGATGCCCTCGGTCCATGGTTTGTTCCGAATCGAGGGGATGGACCGGTTCACTATTCAAAACCGAATTGTGCCTGGATCTACCCGGCATGATGCTTCCTATGCAACGACCATTTGATATTGATACAACAATCTCTTCGTGTAATAATGTTATTGCACGTGTGACGGCTTCCGATGAAGTTTCACCATGGCATATGCTCTCTAGCAATTGACTCTGCATGGAGCCTAGCTAGACTCTGTAGACACAATGAAGTTTCACCATAATTATTGCCTAAGCCCCCTTAAATTTCTCTATAGGCAGACATCGAGGAAGCCTTCGTTCCAGTACGTAGATATTGTTTCTATTGGTCTGTTGGGTCTCCATCTGGATGGTCGAGTTCGAGTCAGTCTGACTCGTTTGTAATTAACTTCAGTGGATAAAAGAATGCTTTAAGACGGCAAATTTATAGCTATTTATATAAATATACGTTTGGTAATATAACAGCTCCCCCTACGATACATTTTGGCTTTAACTAACGTGCTTCACCCTTTGTATATATTGGGTCTACGAAAGCAGCTGGCTTGTTAGTGTTGGGTCTGACTATTTTAAAGTTATTAGTGTTTTGCTAATAAATTTCTAATTATTATGAGTCAAGTAAATAGAGTTTATTTGAATTAGTCTGTAACAAATACTACGAGTTGTACGTAGTTGTTACTAGTATTCTTATCATATAAAGGCTATAAAAACCTGAAGTTATTTAATAAGTAAAGTAAGATATTTTTCAAAAATTTGTGCGTGTGATTAAGAGCCTATCGATTCTAGTATCAGAGCCTCAAAAGGGCCTATAGTGAGTAAGGGAGTGAAACACTGTGAGTGTAGCTGAGTGTGTGACGATGGCTGAAACTAACAGCTTCGCACAAGCGTGCATTCCCAAGTTTGATGGGGATTATGATCATTGGAGTTTGATCATGGAAAATCTCCTTAGATCAAAGGAGTATTGGAGCGTTGTCCAGAAAGGTTATACAGAACCAGCTAATGAAGAAGCATTGACACTAGCTCAGAGGAAGACCTTAGAAGAAATGAGGCTAAAGGATTTTAAGGCTAAGAATTATCTCTTCAGTTCCATTGACAAGACCATTTTGAAGACAATTGCGCAAAAGCAAACGGCCAAACAATTGTGGGACTCAATGAAGGTTAAGTATCAAGGGAATGCTCGGGTGCAATGTGCTCAGCTTCAAACTCTTCGCAGAGATTTTGAGCTGTTGGAGATGAAACCGGGAGAGACAGTCAATGATTACTTCGAGAGAGTGATGGTGGTGTCTAATGACATGAGAAATTGTGGTGAAGACATGCTAGATGTCAAAATTGTTGAGAAGATTCTATGTACTCTCACCGAGAAGTTCAATTACATTGTATGCTCGATTGAGGAGTCAAAGGACATTGATAGTCTTTCAGTTGATGCCTTACAAAGTTCGCTATTGGTTCATGAGCAGAAGTTTAGAAAGAATGGTGGAGAGGAGCAAGCACTGAAGGTTAGTTATGACGAAAGACGAAGCAGAGGTAGAGGAGCTGCAACTAGAGGCCAAGGAAGAGGCAGAGGGAGAGAAATTAACAAAGGCACCGTGGAATGTTATAAATGCCATCAACTAGGGCATTTTCAATACAAATGTTCTAGTAGGGACAAGAAAGCTAACTATGCTGAGGTTAATGAGGAAGAAGAGATACTCCTAATGGCTATTATGGAAACTAACAATGCAAAAAGGGAAGAGGTGTGGTACTTAGATTCCGGATGCAGCAATCACATGTGTGGGAAGAGACAGTACTTCTCGAATTTTGATGATATATACAGACATTTGGTGAAGCAGGGTAATAATACAAAAATGGAAGTGATGGGGAAAGGAAATATATGACTAGAAATCAAGAGCACAACTCAAGTGATTATGGATGTTTATTATGTGCCGAATTTGAAAAATAATTTGCTCAGTATAGGCCAACTTCAAGAAATAGGATTAGCCATTCTTATAAAGCATGGAGTATGCAAGCTTTATCACCCAAGAAGGGGCTTGATTATGGAGACATGGATGCCGACAAATAGGATGTTTGCATTGTCAGCTAATGTGGTACCAGAAAACTCTACTTGCTTACAAACAATGACAAAAGATGAATCACGGCTATGGCATCGAAGATATAGACATCTGAGCTATAAGGGGCTGTGGACATTAAGATATAGAGATATGGTAAAGGGCGTTCCACCTCTGAAAGCTACAACTAAGTCATGTACTGTTTGCTTGGTAGGCAAACAACACAGAGAGGCAATTCCAAAAAGGAGTCAATGGCGTGCTTCCAAGAAATTACAACTCGTACATGCTGATATCTGTGGCCCAATCACACCATCCTCTAATGGTGATAGAAGGTACATTTTAACATTCATTGATGATTATAATAGAAAGATGTGGATATATTTTCTGATTGAAAAGTCTGAAGCATTCACAACTTTCAAACATTATAAGAGTCTTGTTGAAAAAGAGTCTGGAGTACCTATGTGTTGTTTACGCACAGACAGAGGAGGAGAATTCATCTCCAATGAGTTCAATACTTTTTGCAAAAGATAATGATATAAGCAGGCAACTCACAACAGCTTACACCCCACAACAAAATGGGATAGCCGAATGCAAGAACCGAACTATTATGAATATAGTTTGTTGCATGCTATCTGACAAAGAGGTACCAAAGAGATTCCAGCCAGAAGCTGCGAGATGGATAGCACATGCTCTCAATAGAAGCCCTACGTCGGTCGTCAAAGAGAAAACACCGGAGGAATTGTGGAGTGGAGTTAAACCTAACGTGGATTACTTTAGAGTTTTTGGATACTTAGCCTATGTGCATGTGCCAGACCAGAAAAGAAAGAAGTTGGATGATAAAAGCCTTCCTTGTGTGTTACTGGGAGTTAGTGGTGAGTCGAAAGCATATCGGTTGTTTGACCCAGCAACCAAGAAAATAGTGATAAGTCGAGATGTGAGTTTTTAAGAAGATAAGGGTTGGAATTGGGGAAGAACGGTGCAAGAAGTGAGACAGGATGTATTGGTTTGGGAAGGTTATGATGAAGATAAAGCTGAAGAGTCCGGGAATGAAGAAGAAGTTGCAATTGAAACTAATAATGAAGACCAAGAAGCTGTTGCACCGGCAGTCAATCAAGAAGTGCCAAGTGATGTACTTTCGGCAGCAAATAGGTCTCGGAGAGTTCCTCCATACTTGCAAGATTACGTATCAGGAGAAGGTCTTTCAGAAGAAGAAGATGAGTCAAACAACTTTGCGATGTTTGCTCCCTATGAAGATCCTTGTTCCTTTGAAGAAGCAGCAATAGAAGAGAAATGGAGAAAAGCTATAGACTGCGAGATGGAGTCCATTGAGAAGAATGAGACCTGGCAGCTTACACAACTACCAGTTGGGGCAAAGAAAATCGATGTCAAGTGGGTTTCCAAGACCAAACGGAACGAGAATGGTGAGGTGGACAAGTACAAGGCCTAGTTGGTAGCTAAAGGCTACACTCAACAGCATGGGATCGATTACAATGAGGTCTTTTGCACCAATTGCAAGATGGGATACGATTCGGATGATTCTAGCATTAACAGCACAAAAAGGTTGGAGTGTGTACTAACTTGATGTTAAAAGTGCATTTCTTCATGGTGAATTGGATGAGGATGTGTATGTGGAGTAGCCGATGGGATATGTTCGAAAGGGAGAAGAACAGAAGGTTTACAAACTTTGAAAGGCACTTTATGGATTAAAGCAGGCACCGCGTGCTTAGTATAGTAGAATTGAGGCTTATTTTCTCAAAGAAGGCTTTACACGATGCAATTATGAGCATACTCTCTTTATTAAGTCAGAAGGAGGAGGTAAGAGATTTTTAATTGTAAGTCTGTATGTTGATGACTTGATCTTTACTAGTCATGATTCTTACATGTTTGAGAAGTTTAAGAGCTCTATGAAAGATGAGTTTGAGATGAAAAATTTAGGGAAGATGAAATACTTCCTTGGTGTTGAGATTATGCAAAAACCAGAATGTATCTATCTAAGTCAAAAGAAATACGCTAGTGAGTTGTTGGAGAGGTTTCACTTGCATAATGGAAATCCAGTTAAGAATCCAATTGTATTGGGTTGTAAATTCTCAAAGGATGGAGGAGGAGCCAAGGTGAATGTAACCTTGTTTAAACAATTAATTGGAAGTCTCATATATATTACTGCTACAAGGCTAGATTTAATGTATGTGACATGTTTGTTAAGTAGATATATGGCTAGTCCAGCAGAGGTGCATTTGCAAGCAGCAAAAAGGGTGCTGCGTTGTTTGAAGGGTACTATGTCTTTGGGTTTGCTTTACAAAAGAGGTGATACAACAGAACTAGTTGCCTATACAGATAGTGATTATGCCAGGGACATCGATGATAGGAGGAGTACAAGTGGTTATGTGTTTTTGATGAATGGAGGGGCAATTTCTTAGGCTTTAAAGAAGAAGCCGGTGGTGACACTTTCAACCACAGAGGTTGAATTCGTTGCGGCAGCATCTTGTGCCTGTCAATGTGTCTGGATGCAAAGTATTATGCAGCAACTTGGTTGTCTATAGCGACAACCACAACTATCCTATGTGATAATTGTTCAACAATTAAATTGTCCAAGAACCTGATTCTACATGGCAGGAGTAAGTATATTGATGTTAGATTCCATTTTCGAAGGGATCTTACAAAGGAGGAAGTTGTGAGGCTTGTTCATTGTGGCACAAAGGAGCAAGTAGCTAATATAATGACTAAGCCCTTGAAGCTTGATGCGTTCATAAAGTTGCGAGAAGAGCTTGGAGTGCGTGAAGTACCACTGAGCTTAAATTGAATGCTACTACGTTTAGTTTAGGGGAGGCATTATTAGGTCTGACTATTTCTAAGTTGTTAGTGTTTTGCTAATAAACTCCTAACTATTAAGAGTCAAGTAGATAGAGTTTATTTGAATTAGTTTTAAATTAGTCTGTAACAAATATCACGAGTTGTACGTAGTTGTTACTAGTATTCTTATCATATAAAGGCTATAAAAGCCTAAAGTTGCTTAATAAATAAAGTAAGATATTTTTCAGAACTTTGTGTGTGTGATTAAGAGCCTATCAGTTAACTCCTACCATAGGTTGATATATACGACACTATAGTGTATTAAAATAGACCATTTTGGGGATATGACAGTATTAATGGAAGATGAAATTAAAAAGTTGCGATATATTGCATGTATTTTACCATCTTCTACTCCATGGAAACTACACAGTAGATCTTAGTTTGGGCAAATCCTTACAGTATTTTTCAGTATCACGAAGATAGAACATTGAAAGAGGTCGAGGATTACTTGTAAGAAGACCAGAGAAGCATTAAGCATATAGCAGTATGTGCAGGTGTGCAAGTTCCAAACCATAGGCTTCCTCTCTTCATCTCTGCATTACCTAAGAATAAAATACAATACACAAAAATTTGCACCATTCAAGGAAACAGCTACTATTTCCTTGTCGCAGTCTTCGAGGTGACAAACCTATGTCAATAATTAAGTTCCCAAGAACGTTAACAATTAGCATCCTATGTTAACGTTAATATCGTAATTTTTTAGCAGTGCATGAAGAAAGGATTATTCCTTTTGTCCTTATATATATATACAAGACGATGAATAATTAAAATACTTATAACTTAATGATATATATAATACATTTTTTAATTATAATCACTTAAAAAGAAAAAGAAAAGTATCTAGGAAAAAAAAATCTTTTTTTTTTATACAAATACATTTCTTTAGAGAAGTATATAATTAAGGTTGAAAAAAAATGAAAATTATTGCTATGGACGGTTTGTAAATTCCGTGGGATATCTGACAACAGGACTCTTCGTATGTATTCAAATTCATGCAATTTCGATAATCCAACATATAATATAATAATACTATACAAAACGAAACAAATGTTCATGCAGAAGATGTCCAAAAAAAGGAGAGAGTTGACCGAGTCAAGAGCGCATGAATCAACAGCATCAAATCTCAACGAAAAGGCTGTCACCACAGTGCCAATGATCCACTGCTCCAACTTCCTTTTTACAGGGGTATCTCTCCGGACACAAAGCATACCCAAACAAAATAAAATAAAAAAGATTATGGTATAACCATTCTGCCATTAAAATTTGAAAGAAAGACCAAAAAAAGAATGAAAGCATAATGGCATGTAATATTTGAATCACGAGAAATATTAAAATGGTTTACTATTTTACCTGCTTTTTTTTTTTTTACTTTTTAACCATTTTATATATTGGCCATAATTAAATATTTATAAAAAATAATATAAACTTTAATTAATGAAGTGAATTTACCTCTTATAACTTTTAAAAATAAATATATACATATATATATATATACTACAAATTATTGCGAAAGCCCCATAATAATTTTTATTTATGATTCTTTTAGCCATAATTTAAGGATTTTACCAACATTTTTAGGGTTTATTGTATGTTTTTATAAGTTATGGAGAGGTAGAGTAATATTTGAAAAGTGCAAATTTTCATTTTTTTTTTTTTTCCCTTTTGAAGAAGAACCAAGTTGGAACAAAATTTTAATAAACAAGAGTAAAGGTTCCTCTCAAATTAACAAGTATATACTAAGTATTTTAGTTATTTTTTTTCCAACGAACAAATTAACAACGTAAATTTTATGTCATATAAGCAACAAATTATTAATATGTTACAGCATTAGCTGAGAGGGAAATTATCATTCAAATCTTGAGTTGTTGATCATGTATAAATACACCACTAGCGATCTTTTAAAGATGATTTATTTTTTTCAAAAGTTTTCATACAATATATCTATTTTTGGGCATATTACAATTTGTAATCATCAAATTGTTTTTATCCTCTTAAAACTTCCAAATAAATGCATTTATCTCTCTGAATTATCATTAAAGCTTTCTTTTTAGTATCAATTTGAGGAGGTCAATGCACTTTCTTAAAAGCTTAACTTAGGGGAAAAAAGTCTTTTGGAGATTATGCGTTGGATTCATGGTGGCCAATAATTTAGGGGATTAAATTGCAATTACCCTTTTATTCTCAAGATAGCTACTAAAGGCTCTCACAAAACTTACTTCTTGTTTGAAAAAATAAATGCACTTTTTTTTAAGTTTTCTAAAGGACAAATAATTTTAGAGAGATGATATAATTATACAAGATATATTATTTTTACATAAACTATTTTAAATCCTAATAATATTTTTTTATTTGAATCATTCACCTTTTCTTAAAATGGCTAAAAAAATTCTTTGTAACATCAATTTATGTTTCCATTAAAACTTTATGAAGTGGACTTGTTTATTATTATAAATAACACTTGGCACATTATAATTGATCTCCATTTTTATTAGAAAACTTATTAATCATACCTAATAGAATTACGGTTTTCTTTTAATATACTTCGAGATAAGGTTGATATATTGAAAGATTTAGCTTTTTAAGAGTTAGGAAAGATTTCCAGCTACCATAAAACAATTTCTCTTCATATTTTCACACAAGCATTTATCCTTTTAACAAAGGGTATAAGTAAGTTAAACTTACTCACAAACTACTCAAGTTTAGCTCGATAAAAACTCAAGTTCAATTGGACATCAATCAAGTCAAGCTTGAACTTTATAATGTTTGAACTAACTAGTTTACAAGTCTAATCGAGTTCAAGTAACTAGTCGAATTTCAAGTCAAGTTTGATTGTTAGTATTATTTCTATCTAAAAAAATTATATGAATCGAGTTTAAATTAGCTTAATCGAGTCACACTCAAACTTGAATTCAAACTCAATACTGTATTATCTCAACTCTATCCACTCTATCCACTTACAACCCTACTTTTAACAATATATATATATATATATGGATATTCATTTAATAACAACATCTACATTCAATCATTAGTGGCATGACAAAGTCATCTACTCTGATCATTTAAAAAGATGGCGGGCTCCAACAAGCAAGTTGAAATAGAAAATTCGAGCAGAAAAGTAATAAAGTATGTGGGACATAAATAGAGCAAAATAAAATGCTAAAAACTTAAACAAACAATTATTAAATTCTAAACAATAAATATTTGTAGTCCTAACTTTATGTATTAAATGTGTTCCTATCAATTATATGCACATATCTAAATAAGAAATAAATATATAATAATAAAAATTTGTTCATCCAAATTTAATGTATATATATAATTGATGGGAGCATGTTCGAAATAAAAAGTGAGGAATATTTTACCAATTACATTATTTGCTGCAAGTATCTGTTTTTTCAATAAAATAATCCATATCGAGAAAATTTTAACAAATCATATTCAATAATTACCTTAATGATGGGGGGATTTTTGCAAATTTAGAAGTGGTGGCTAATTCAAATATATATGATTTAAATAGAGAAGTACGAAAAAAAAAGTAGGGACTTAAGTTAAAGATAGATAAATAAATAAAATATAGAAAAATCAATATTAAAAAAATATAGGGCCACTTTTAATCTTTTTTCCACTTTTTTACCAATAGCATTCTTTGATCCTAAGCAAAAGCAACCTGTTACATCCTCAGCAACGTCCAAACCTTCAATTTATGGAAATGCCCTCAAAGTGTTAGGTAATGCTCCTGTCGATTTGACCATACGGGTGTCTTTGTCTTCATCCTCCCTCCTTCAAAGTTCAAACTTCTCAACGGAAGACACTTCGTTAGTACAACATTTGAAAAATATGTTTTTCAATCCAAGGACAAGCAAGAATCCCTCTTTTAGAAATCCAACTTGCTTCGTAATTCATTCAATGTTCTATATCTAAGGTCTTGTATTTAAGCTCACCTAACTTTACCTACCTGTTTAGCTTGCTATGATGTTGTACATTTTACCTTAAAAGGTTTGTCTATCTAAATTGGGATAATTCCACCTTCCGTCGGTAATTTTGGCCAAATATGTGACTTTGGTTTGATTAGTGTTTTGAAGAGACTTAGTTTCTAGATCTTTAAATAATGTCTCAACCAAGTATATATTTTATCACGTAAAAAGAAATTTTAATGCATAATCCTTTTTTTTTACTTATATATAGTAATATGTGATTGGATAGAATATAAATAGTAATACAATTTTAAAATAGGGAAAATTCACCTGCTTTGAAATGCTTGTTATGCAATTTAAAAAAAGTTCACGGGGCATCTATAAAACCTAGCAAGAGTACATAAATTAGAACATCAATCAAGCCATAAAGTAAGGCCAGACCCTATTAACAAAAGGAGCCCTCAAATTGATTTTACCAAAGTTCTATAGACCTTAAAACCGATTATGCTCCCAAAATGATTCTTTGCCCCAAAAATACCTACCATAAATTTGTAGTGCCCTAAATCCATGAAATCCTTTACTTTTAGTTCTGATTTAACTGAAGATATGGTGTAACACAAAAAATAATAATAACAAAATAATAAAAATAAAAAAAGAAAATTAATGTAGGACTTCTAAAATTGGGCGAGAATTCAATTGATGTGTTCATAAAGTAGGAGGTAAATATCAATTTGGGTGTGTACTAATTTGTTCATAAAATCAGCACGTCATATTAAGAATATTAAATACTCATATTGGTTGTGCTCAAATTCCCTTAAAAGTGACTAATTAATTGAACTTTAAAATATTGGAAATGGGCTATGTCTTTAGAATAGCGAAAAATGAAATGTTTGGCCAAAGCTTATGAAAAAAGAAACAAAAATAAAAATGGTAAAATACTGCTAATTTCCATGTGATATCTTAAATTTAGCACGAATATCTACCCACAAATAATTTTCTCCCAAACTTTAAAACATTATCAAAGTTATCCAGAGCTAAGTTGATAAGGTAGGATGATGCCCTAATTAAAAAAAAAAAAGGGTATTCCATCCCCACTGCCAACTTAAAATAATGTATCGGTAAATAATTTGTGAATACTCCCATATAGGGGAAGGGACGAAGCCAACCAAGAATAGGCAACTTAAAGACATCTAAAATTCAAATTTCATCTGGCTTATACCGCTTATAAAATACTAGCAATTGCAAATATTAAAACATAGTCAATTTTTATAGCCAACCGAATCCCTCTGATTTCAATCATATTAAGATCTCAAATCAGTAAAGAAAAGCCCGAATGATGAAATCTACACTAAAGAGGTAAAATTACAGGTGTTATTTAATACCAAATGTAACACAATTATATATAACTTGACATCATATTTATGGAAAAATTTTATAATAACTACATTTTCTAAAAAATATAAACTGTCTTCGTGATTTAATAATTTACAGGCAATTTGCCCATAAGAATATATATCCTCTATAATAAAAATAAAAATATCCAAAACATGGCAAAGAAGATTCAAGCACCCATGGAGACAATGAAGTAATAACTAACCATGTTCTTCTTATTGATCACTTATGTCTTCTACACAAAAGAGGGCTGGTGGCTGTGCTGTTGATACCACATCTACAACCACCCACACTAACCCAAAAAAGAAAAAAAAACCCATAATATACTAGAAACCCTAAAATTAGTAGTAGCTTATAATCCCAACATATAAATTGAAGTGGGAAAAACCCTAGCAAATAGTAACACATCAAAAGCTTTTCTTGATGTTACCCACTTATTACAACAATCCAAAGGAACCCTCTCCTTTTTTACCACCACTATTCAACTATCCCTATCCTATATATACTTAAAAACTATATGATATATTCTATTGCATTTAGTACTTGAAAGCGACCCAACAATATTCCCCAAAATCTGGATAACTTATTCCATCTAATTCCTAAAATCACTTAATTCCCCTAGTTCGAGTAAAACAATATTACCCCAACTGCTTCCCTTTTCATCTTCTTCCTCCCCTTCTTATGAACCTCTTCCTATAATCCAAAAAATGATCAATACGTCCACTCCTGAGGCAGGCGGATCTCGTGATTTAAATTTCGTTGTTGAGCTACAAGCAGATTTCTTCGCGCCATTACAGCATCATCTGCATTTGTAAAATTCGAACCCGGAAATTAAAATCAGTAAAATCACTGGATCTGAGAAGGCATTAGCTTGAATGTGATTGAGGGACTAAGGGGTTCGATTGTCAACTTACCGTGGTCAGTAACAAATGTGTTGTTTAATCTGGGCGGCTGCTGCTGATGACTGCTGTTCATGCCATCCATGCTCAGGTTTAGAGCCTGAACAACCTTTGCAGGAACAAGAACCGTCGAACAACCTTCATAGCATAAACAAAAAACATCATAAACATCACCATTGAAAACCCAACTAAGAACCTAATGACCTCGACAAACAACCGGGCGGTCCTAGAACCACCTAACTCTTGCAACACCTATTCTTCTTAACACATAAAGGAAAAACGCTCCTACTTGCGATTCAGATCTCAAGCATATCGGACCTCTTTTCCCCTTCTGTCAAGAATGGAGTTCATAAAATAGAACTACTCTCATCTATTGACTCGAAATGACCCTATTCTCATCCAACTCTGCACACACCTACGATAAAAATGAACACCCGGAAATTAAGTTATTTCACCTAAAGGCACAGCAAGTTCCATGCAACGTTTCTAGGTCACATGTCGGCTGCTCATACCAAATGTTATACCACAATGACAAGGTTTTCCAGATGCAAAACATGTAAATGACTAACATACAAGACATGCAACAGCCGCATCACGAACCCACAGGCTAGAAACATTTTTTCTACCTGATTTCTTTCTGGTTTCAGGAGGATTTCCATATCGAGTACGGGGAAGGAAAACACCAGTACCAGTGGATTCTCTTTTAACCCCATTTGCTGAGCCATTGAGCAACACGGCTCTCATCTTGTGATTACAAGCACCAGCACTCTGTTGTTGGTTTTGGTTTCTGCCTTGTTGCATCTGCAGAGAAGTCCATGCAGGTTGCGGTATACTCGAGCTGCGACCGCACGGTCTGTTTTCGTACCCGACAACGTTGTTTTGACGAATTCTGTTCTGTACTTGTTGCTGCATTTTCAACATTGTGTAATGTTGCTTCCACATTTCATCTTCCCTCACATGGCGATACTGCTAAAATCAATTAAAAACAAGTACATTAGACGGTAGAAAAACTCAGGAAAAAAAATAAAGTAAAAAAGACAAACAGCCACAATACAACCTAAAACAGATCACACAAAAGATGAGCAGATTTTCACTACTTAGAACTCAATAACGCGTATGTTGACGTCGGACTACAATCAACCAAACTATTGAAGTTTAATTTGTTGTAACACTAAAATAAGCTTATAATATTAACAGTTAATTCTGAAAAGCGAGTTAAAAATTGTAAATAAAAGCAAAAGTCATCATAGGAAGCAGACAAAACAATTTAAATTTAAAAAAAAAATGTAAAAGAAAAAGAAACGGTACTTAATACTATACACATCTTACAATAAAAACATTTAATTAAATTTACACCATTCCTCCATAATATTTCTAAAAAAATGATATAAATAACCGCGCGAGAACTTTCAAAATAAATTAAGAAAAAATAAAACATGCAAAAATAAACCAAAAAACGCATTAAAAACCTTATTATACTGACTAACCCAAAAATATTTTCAAAAATTATCAAGCTAGCCGGCCAAGTTACAGCCTACCGGAACTAAAAAAAAGAACCCAAAAAAACAAAATCGCAACCATATATACCTGATTTGGGGAAGCAGTGGCGAACCCAGTCCTAAGATTAACAGGGTTGCTTCGTGGAACGGTAACATGACCCTGACCCATTGCGAAATTACCAACGAGGACGCTGTGGCCGGGGGTATTTTGGTAATTCTTCTTCTCCTCGGAAGTTACTTTCAGCCGGGCGACTTCACCGGCAGCCTTGCAGATGAGATCCCACGTGTCATATTTCGAACCGAACGGCGTCGTTGGTGGCGAAGGCAGCTGAGAAACGCCGTAATAGGTTGGATTACGGTTAGGGTTAGGGTTTGTGAAAAGTGTCTCGTGACCACCTGACCAACTCCCGACACCACTCAGTGTTGAGTTCGGTGACTCAGAGACTCCCCACATTTTCTGAAATTTAAAACAAAAGAGTTGAAAAAACAAACGAAATGAAATGAAGGGTAGAAGTGTCCAAAGAGAAAAAGAGAACGCACCTCAGTTCTGTTGCTTGTGAAACGTGGAACGGAGAGGTTCTGAGTCTGAGTTGTTTGGCTCGGCGAGTCATGGATGGAGAACTGGGTCAAGCGGCGACTTAACCGAGCCAAAAAGTCATCATCGTAGTCGTCGCTGCTCTCAGTCTCGGTGGAGCTAAGTACGGACTCTACTGGCGAGTCTACCTCGTAAGGGAAATCACTGGGGAAGTTACCAAGGCTGAGTGGTCTGAGTTCAGAGTTGAGTTCAAGCGAGGACTGATTTGACTCAGTGGCCCCTGGTTTCGCCATGAAAAAGGGGTCGGAGTCACCTAAAGACTTCGCCATGCAAAACAAGAGAGAAAAGTGTGTGTGTGTGTGTTAAGGAGAGAGAGAGAGAGACAGGTAAAATGGGTTTGTGATGCTTCAGAAGTGAAGATATTATAATGAGTCGAGGCACCGAGTAGGAGAGAAGAGTGAGGGAGGGAGTCACTACTGAGAGGAGAGAGAGAGTGATGGGACCCTGTGAAAAAGAAAATGGGGGAAAAGATGGGGTGGAAGTAGAGAATGTTGTGGACAAGCTGCTTTTTATGAGGAGGTATCGATGTTACTGTTATGTTGAGGGTTTTTAATTACAGTTTTCTCTTCTTCTTCTTCCCTTTTTTGTTTTGTGTTTGGATAAAATAAAATTAAGCGAGGAGAGAGAGGGGGGGGTGGGACATGCATGGACACTTGGATATAATTGGTGGAATGGATGGTCTTATGAGTTGATATATCCTTTTCATTTATAAAGGGTTTATTGGAAGTCGCACGCTATATGTATTAATGATTGAAATGATTCAACAAAAATGTAAATGAAAAATTATTAATGGAAACATTAGGATAAACCACTATAATGATAGAGATTTAAAAAAATTATAATATAATATATATAATTAATTCATTAATTATTTAATAATTTTAATTGATATCTTTTAATCATTTTATTTAATACATTATGAGTTACTTATTAAGAAATCATTAAATAATTTTTTTTCATATTTTTATGTATTTTTCTTAAGTATATAATCGATTAAAAAAATATAAATTTGATTTTTATTATTATTATTGCTTTTTTTTTCTAACACTCAACAATAACAAATGTGTAAAAACACACTTTCATATTGTTGTTTTCATCTTTATGTATTAGAATTTCATTTTCCAAAAGCATCTTGATGAATCCAAATAATGTATAAGTTTTAACTTTTAAGAGCATCTCAAGTAGGTTTTTCTTTTTGAAACACCGTTAACAAGGAACCCTTATATGCAGCCTAAATCTTAATCCTTATTTTGGCGGAATCTTTTCGAACACTATTAATAACCAAACCCATATATGCAACTTACTCTACGAACCCGAAATTTTGACCCGCTAACTTTGGAATAATTAATACCACTTTAAGAAATAACAAGTATGCATAAACTAGAAAATATCCCACAAGAAAAAAAAAAAAAAAGAGTATATAAACTAGGTTATACCTAATTTTTCAAACAAAAAGTTAATTCCATTAGCTTAATTAATGAAAATATTGCTTCAAAATAACTCAAACTCAAAAGTCAAACTCAATATCTGACATTGGAAATAAATTAAGAGATATATACAAGTAAATTGTATGTAACAATGACTCCAACATTATATTTAGTATACATGTAAGTAGCAATAATATATTTTTATTAAATAAGGTTATCTAATCTTAAAATTCATTAAACTAAAGAAACTTTAAAAACTAACTTCCTCGTGAAGTTATTTCATTAAGAAGTAAACTAGAATTTCGGCCATAAACAAACTCCCCCAGGGAAAATGGCTTAAGTAAATAAGATTCGTCCTTAAACTTCACTACGAAGTTAATAAGATTTGTCTCCACAACATGTATTAATGATGTCCCAATTAATTAAAATGTGCAATCATTACAAAGAAAGAAAAAAAGGTGTCCAGATTATAAATACTATCCCTTAATACATCCGAATAGCCTAAAAAGCAATGAAAACCTACGAGCGTAAATGAAACTTTGTTATTATCACTCAAGTATGGCTCGAAAGTTAGGGATCAGATCTGAAAATTTTATAAATAATTGGTCAAAATTAATAATTAAGTAGAATTTTGTGAGAATCAGCTTGAAATAATTTAAGCAAAAATTATTATTAATTATTTACGTTTGACACTCTCATGGTGGCAAAGCTAGAGTGGTTTGGTGCTTTAAGACAATCAGTTTGATTCAGGACTGAAGTTTTCTTTCTCAAATTCACTTATTATTGCTATTTGGCTTCGACCTCTTGGAACTAAGCATCTCAAACACCATTCACATCATTGTAATTTTGTTGTTACAAAATAAAAACCTGTTTTCATTTATAATTTTAATTAATTTTGGCTCAAATAATGCAAAAGTTGTGAAAAAAATACTATCTTAGAAATTAAAAAAATGCAAACACTATAGTTTTTACTACTGATTTTTATTGCAAAGTGTTTTCCTATTACATTTCATCATCAAAGGTCTAATTAATCCTAGCAATAATTGTATTTACCAACTTAATACCAAAGCTAAAAATATAGAATTTTGATATAATTTTATTATCAATTGAGAAATTATATATTGATGGACTTAATACTGACATATATGTATCTTGTATGTACTTTGTGGTAATTTTGAGTTAAGACTAAAATATGATGCAAAATGAAATTGATAGTATTAATAATCGGACACTATAACAAAGGAGGATTTTCGAATTAACTAAATTACCGATCAATCCATAATTTATAAAGATTCAAGGCCTCAAAATTATTATGGTTTAGGTCAAATATGGGTATAGTAAGAATTTTAAGGTCACACACTTGAAACTATGGTAATTTAAGGTCATAGATGCAATTATCACTCAATGACAAAGTTAAATATGGTAATTTTCGTAATTTACCTTAATCAAAGGTGGAAAAACTATACCGACCAGAATAACATGTATATTATAAATAGTGTAAATTTTATCTCCAAGTCATGAACAAATTGATTTTCTTCAAGACAATTGGATTATAAGCTAAAAATTAACTATATTTCATAATTTAGAACTTATTTAAAGGGTACTTTTTCTTTACATTGACTTGGTCAAGTTAAATAGTATGAACACTAATCTCCAATAAGATGGATTAGGTTAGACCCTCCTCTCCTTCAATACTTAAAATGTAATAGTAGTTAGAAAAAAAAGTTTTAAAAATATATATGTTGGTGCTAAACTAGAGTTTTGTAAGCTTTGGGTCAATTTAGCAAATTGTTAAGTTGTTAATATTTTATTTACCTTACTTGTGAGTATAATTTGTCTTGCTACTCGAAATATGTTTCCACTAAAGAAATTCTACCATATGTGTCTTTCTTATAAACTGGGAACACGACACATTTTTTCTTAAGCCTTGGCATCAATGACGAATGAAAATAATACCTAATAAACACTTCATAATGTGAAACTTGTTACAATAATAGAAAGTATGCTATGTTGCTGCCACCTATAATAAGCTATTAACTTGTTATAGCTAAATGAGTTGCATGCAATATATCATTTACAAGGCTATGTCTTTAATTTCATATACGGTAAGAACTATGCTTTCCCCGTATCATAAGGCCTATACCTACAGTCAACTTCTTTAATGCTAGGGTTTCTATTACTGATCGGAGATAAAGGCATGAATAAAAGTTTATAAAGCCGTTAGCTATAACTATGAAATAATTATAAACCTATGAACTTAACAAATTCTGCAACAATCTATTAACTTTTGGAAGTTGTGTGAACCCTATTGTGGAGATGCCCCATGATTTTTCCTAAACACCTATAGTTCTTTATATACATCGGTATAATGAGTTTAAAATAATCATTAAGCTAGACCCTCTATGATTTAAATACACAAAACAGGTGCTTATAGGATAGATTTTTCTAATTCTTAGTTTCGAGAGGTGTGATACTTACCATTGAAATGGATGGATTCTTAAAAGCCAAAATTACTTAAAGTTATGATATGACACCTAAACTCCTTGCATTAGATGCTTTAAGAATTATTTGTCCATTGTTAAGTTTTAGTAATGATGGTTATGCTGTGATCATTATTTATAAGAGAGATGGACGAACAATGGACATAAAAACAATTTGAATTAGAGTTAAAACTTTTTTATTTGATGATTTATGTGATATTAGTAACGGTAATAAGTTTAGCAATTAAGTGCCTATTGATATCCATAGATTTTTTTTTAAAGAGATTTGATTAAAAGTGATTAGTACCGATTATATATTTCACAAATGAAAATATGAGATTTAGTTCATATATTTTTCAAGCCCAAGGTGATACATATAAAATCTATGTCACAGAACAGCCACCGTCATCCCTAAACCTTTAAATGAAATGTTTGATGAATTGCATAAAGAAAATGGAAAGGTTTTGTTGATGGAAAAATTAGAAGCTTTTGAATTAAATATATATATGTATATGTTGGTATCTAGTTTGAATAACTCAAACGATATTATAGTTAAGTTTCTCCAAAGCAATAAGAATTTGGAAATCGTATTGAAGAAAAAAAAAAAAAAAAGCACTCGATAATGATAGAGGTGATATAGGTTTTAATTACAAGTTTAAGGATATGAAATATAAAAATAGATTTGTTAAATCCTCTACAAACAAAATATGTAATTATTACAATAAATTTGAATACATTTCACACACTTGTACACTAAAAAGAAATAGTCACATGTCCAACAAAATAAAATTAGTTTGCATTTTAAGAGGAGAAGAATATGCCTGATCTTCAAACCCTCGAAATCAAAGATGTTTTGAGTGAACTTGGAAAGTTTGTTGGAATGAGATGATAATTTCATCTTGATAGACTTGATTAGTTGAAATATATTAAAATCACCTTGATGATAGTTTTTTCGAACTTAATATGTGAGAAATAATTTCTTTAGTTATCATGCTAAGTTGGCTTTTTTATTTGTTTAAAACTTACTTTACTTGGATAGCTAAGTTGTAGAGAGTCCACTTTCATATTATTTGCTTAATTTGTGACTTTCTTATGTGAAGTCATATATAGTATGGTATTTATATGACACTCATATTATCAAACAAGAAGGTCTTGAAGCTCAGAAACATATATGGCCGGATATACGGTCAGAAGGCACGACCGTGTATTGTATTAGATAACTTCCAGAAATATACACGGCTGGATACACGGTCAGAAGGCACGGCCGTATGTTGTATCAGGTACTTCCCAGAAACATACACGGCCGAATACATGGACAGAAGGCACGGTCGTGTATTGTGTCAGGTAGCAGCCAGAAGCATGCACGGCCGGATACTCGGCTAGAAGGTACGGCCGTGTATTGTGTCAAGTAGCTGCCAAAAGCATACACGGCCTGATACACGGCTAAAAGGCACGGCCGTGAATACTTAGATATTTGTTTCGTGACTTAGTTTGTAAATATGGCATGTATATTTTGTATTGTATATTTTAGCAGAGGAAGATTTATTTTCCTAGTTTGTAAAATATAGTTGCTTGGAAAGATATCATCATAATGTATATATATACTTGAATATGAATTATGAAAAGCATTCAGCCAAAGTTTTACAAAAGTTGTTATGGTATCAGAGCCACACAACTGAGTATTGCGCTGAATCCATAGTTCTCTTTTTTTTAGTCTTGGAATTGCTAGTTTGTTCTTGGTTGTTTTATTTTTTGGCTTTAGGTTGATTAATTCCAATCAACAAGTTTTGATAATCAAGTTGTGAGTGACAATTCGGTTTAGGATGTCTTTTGAGAAAACACATGAAATCTTAGCTATTAGATTTACGGGAAAGAATTATGCTGCATGGGAATTTCAGTTCAAGATGTTTTTGAAAGGGAAGGAGCTTTGGGGTCACATTGATGAGTCTTCTCCGGCTCCTACAGAGTCGAAAGATCGTGGTCAATGGGAGGCAAAAGATGCACCGATTGTTTCTTAGATTTTGGGATCTATTGAGGCTCACATGGTGAACAACTTACGATCCTTTGGCATAGCAAAAGAAATGTGGGAATACTTGAAGCGCGTCTACAATCAAGATAATACTGCAAGACATTTCCAATTGAAACTTGATATGAGTAATTAGTCAAGGTAATCTCTCAATTGAACAATATTATTCTAGATTCCTTAATTTATGGAGTGAATATTCTGGTATTATCTATGCTAAGGTGTCAAAGAAGAGTTTGGCTAGTCTTCAGGCTGTTCATAAAGTGAGTCGTCGTGATCAGTTCTTGATGAAGCTTAGACCTGAATTTGAAACCGCTCTGGCTGGGTTATTGAATAGAGATCCAGTGCCCTGTTTGGATGTATGTTTTGGGGAATTGCTACGCGACGAACAAAGATTGGCAACACAAGCCGCTATTGGTGCAATTGGTGGATCATCTGGAATAGTTAATGTTGCATATGCTGCTCAGACCCGAGGAAAGGGAACAATGCAGTGTTACAGCTGTAAAGAATTTGGTCATATTGCCCGGCATTGTAGTAAGAAGTTCTGTAATTATTGCAAGCAAAAAGGACATATTATTAAGGAGTGTCCTACAAGGCCTCAAAATAGAAGGTCACAAGCTTTTCATGCTGCGATATCCGACTGTTGCAATCCTGATTCAACATCCATAATTGCTAGTAGCAAGCAATCTGTTCTCACACTAGATATGGTTCAACAGATGATCCTTTCTGCCTTCTCTGCTCTTGGTCTTCAAGGGAAATGTAAGACTACTAATTTTGTTCCTTGGTTTGTTGATTCCGAGGCCACAAATCATATGACTGGCACATCTGATTTATTGCATAATCAACATCCATCTACTGGTACTCAACACATTCAGGTTGCTGATGGAAATAATATTCCTATTACGATAGTTGGTGATATTAGCTCCTCCTTTCGACATGTCTTGGTTTCTCCTAAATTATCTACTAACTTACTTTCTGTTGGGCAAATGGTGGATAATAACTGTGATGTCCACTTTTCTCGTGATGGTTGTACTGTGTAGGATCAAGTGTCGGGGAAGGTGATAGCGAAGGGGCCTAAAGTGAGAAGGTTATTTCCATTACAATTTACCGTTCCTCGGACTTTGTCATTAGCTTCTTCAGTTGTTAACAATAAGGCCGGCATCTGGCATAGACGCTTAGGTCATCCAAATAATGTTGTTTTGAATCATTTGTTGCAAAGAGGTGTTCTCGGTTCCATAGATAAGAGTTTATTAATTGATTGTTCTTCTTGTAAACTAGGCAAAAGTAAGACATTGCCTTTTCATGTTTTGGGTAGTCGTGTCAATAAATGTTTTGACATTATTCATAGTGATGTTTGGGGAATTGCACCAATTATTTCACATGATCAGTATAAATATTTTGTGATATTTATTGACGATTACAGTCGATTTACATGGATTTATTTTTTGCATTCCAAAGCAGACGTGTTTACTGTGTTTCAAACCTTTGTGACATATATTAAGACTCAATTGTCCACTTGTATTAAAATCTTACGGTCTGATAATGGTGGTGAATATATGTCTCATGAGTTTCAAGCATTTCTTCATACCAAGGGTATTGTTTCACAACGCTCATGTCTTTATACACCTCAACAAAATGGAGTTGCCGAACGGAAAAATCGACATTTGTTAGATGTAGTGCGCACATTATTGTTAGAATCTTCTGTTCCAGCTAAGTTTTAGACCAAAGCTTTATCTACTGCTGTTTATTTGATTAATCGCTTACCATCTCAACAATTGAAGTTTGATTCTCCCTATCAACGAGTGTTTGGTAAACATCCTAATTATCATATGCTACATACTTTCGGATGTGTTTGTTTCATTCATTTACCTACTCATGAACGTCATAAGTTGTCAGCCCAGTCTGTTCGATGTGGCTTTATGGGTTACAGTTCTAATCATAAAGGTTTTGTATGTTATGATTCGATAAATAATCGATGACATATCTCTCGGGATGTGATTTTCTTTGAACATGAATACTATTTTCAGCAACATTTTTTGACATCTGATACTGTTGTGCTTCCTCACTTTGATGACTCTTCTTTTGATAAACGGTTCAAGCCTGGACTTGTCCTTTCCAACCCTGCTCCTGAAAATGCTTCAATGATTCTTCGACGATCAACTCGACACACTCGTCCTCCAGATAGATACGGCTATTCTGCAATTGTAACTAATACTACCATTCCTACCTCTTATTCTCAGGCTACTAAATAGCCTTGCTGGATAAAAGCCATGTAAGAGGAACTTCAAGCACTTCAAGATAATCACACTTGGGATACTGTTTCCTGTCCTGCTGGTGTTAAACCCATTGGTTGTCAATGGGTTTACTCTCTTAAGATTCGATCCGATGGTTCCCTCGACAGATATAAGGCATGGTTGGTAGCTCTTGGCAATCGACAGGAATATGGCATTGATTATGAAGAGACCTTTGCACCTGTGGCTAAGATGACAACTATCCGGCTTATTTTATCTATTGCTGCATCTAAAGGATGGTTCTTACGACAAATGGATGTTAAGAATGCATTTTTGCATGGAGATCTCAAGGAAGATATCTATATGACTCCTCCTCCAAGATTGTTTTCTACACCCTCACCTGATGTTTGTAAGCTCAAACGGTCTCTATACGGCTTGAAACAAGCTCCACGGGCCTGGTTTGAGAAGTTTCGTAATACTCTTCTTAGCTTCTCTTTTATTCAAAGTCAGTATGATTCTTCATTATTCCTATGCAAGACTGACAAAGGAATTGTCTTGTTGTTAGTCTATGTTGATGATATTGTTATCACAGGATCTGATACTCAATTAATGTCTCAGTTACAAGAACGACTTCAAGCTTCTTTTCATATGAAAGATTTGGGCTCATTAACTTATTTCTTAGGTCTTGAGGTTCATTCTTCTTCTGCTGGTATTTTTCTTCATCAACATAAATATACTGAGGAACTTATTGCTTTAGCTGGTCTCCAAGAGGGACGTTCTATCGATACTCCTTTGGAAGTGAATGTTAAATATCAACGACATGATGTTGACTTTCTATCCGATCCATCTCTATATCGACAACTTGTTAGAAGTCTCAATTATCTTACTATTACACGTCCTGATATTTCATTTGCTGTACAACAAGTTAGTCAATTTATGTAGGCACCTACACATCTTCATTTAGCAGCAGTTCGCCGTATTGTTCGGTATTTAAAAGGGACTTCTCATCGGGGTTTGTTCTTTTCTGCGGAGTCTCCCATTCACTTAAACACATATAGTGATGCTAATTGGGCTGGTTGTTCTGATACACATCGCTCTATTACTAGTTGGTGTATGTTTCTTGGTAACTCTTTAATTTCTTAGAAGAGTAAGAAACAAGATCGTGTGTCTAAGTCTTCTATTGAGTCCGAATATCGTGCTATGCCGTCTGCTTGCTCTGAGATTATTTGGCTTCGAGGATTGTTGGCTGAGGTTGGTTTTCCTCAACTTGGGTCTACCTCTCTTCATGTCGATAATACTAGTGCTGTTCAGATTACTGCCAATCCTGTTTTTCATGAGCGTACGAAACATATTGAAGTAGACTGTCATTCTATTCGAGAAGCTTATGATAATGGTGTTATTGCTCTTCTGCATATATCTTCAGATCTTCAAACGGCTGATATATTTACTAAGGCTCTTTCTCGGCAACGTCATCAGTTTCTTGTTGGCAAATTGATGCTTTTTGATCAGTCCGCATCAATTTGAGGGGGGATATCAAACAAGAAGGTCTGAAAGCTCAGAAACATACACGGCCGGATACACGGTCAGAAGGCACGACCGTATATTGTATCAGATAACTTCCAGAAATATACGCGGCTGGATACACGGTCAGAAGGCACGGCCGTGTGTTGTGTCAGGTACTTCCCAGAAACATACACGACCGGATACACAGACAGAAGACACGGTCATGTATTGTGTCAAGTAGCAGCCAGAAGCATACACGGCCGGATACACGGCTAGAAGGCACGGCCGTGTATTGTGTCAGGTAGCTGCCAGAAACATACACGGCTTGATACACGGCTAAAAGGCACGGCCGTGTAACATGGCCGTGTAACACGGCCGTCAATACTTAGATATTTGTTTCGTGACTTAGTTTGTAAATATAGCATGTATATTTTAGTAGAGGAAGATTTATTTTCCTAATTTGTAAGATATAGTTGCTTGGAAAGATACCCTCCTAATGTATATATATATACTTGAACATGAATTATGAAAGGCATTCAGCCAAAGTTTTACAAAAGTTGTTACATATGATTATTATAGATGAAACCCTACATCTACACATAGTTTACCAAGCTAACTTGATTCTTTATCTCCCATCATATATTTTCATAAAAATTTACTGTATAAAAAAAGACAAAAGTAGGTAAAAGAAAGCAAATTTCAATAAAGTTTCTTTACCAAAGGATAAATTATAAACATTTTCTATAAATTATCAAAATACATAAAGATTCTAAAGTTTCATAGTATCATACTTATACCCTTTAAAAAATTTAACACCTTAATAATTCTTCTTGATAAAATATCAAGTCTATCATTTGTATCAATATATAATTGCAATATTAAAGTAATATTTTAACAATTAATACAAGTCAAATCACATAATGAATTGGTTTTAAAATATAATTGTAATTGCACATTAATACAAAAGACTGACTGACTTACTAATACTTTAGAGGACAATTTTTCTTTTTGTTGTGATCATTTTTTAAGGAGTGTGAGTATAGTATTTTACGATTTTAGGGTAATTCTATAGTTTTAGTATTAACTTTGCTTTGTCTTAGTTTATATCGTACAGGAAAGCAAGAAATCGCTCATATCTCTTAATTTAGCTCTAGTCTCTCTATTAAAATAAATGGATATATATATATATATATATATTTTATTTGACAACTGCACTATATATTATAATACATGGGAAAGGGAAATCAGCATGCATTTAGCCAAATGTATGAATCCTTTTATGGGTATTAATGAAGCGTACTTCCTTGTCTGAAGCCAGACCAGTATCTAACATAAAACCGAGAAAACATTATTTAAGGTTTCAAAAAAGAGCCAATTAAATACTGTGTTAAATTGATATTATAAGGCGTGTGAGTGAATCCTGAAAGACATTAGGGCAGAACCGTAGAAACTGTCTTTTGAACCGTAATTCAAAAACAAATCGATTTAAATTCCAGAATTATAAATCCGGCTCCTACTCCAAGTATCGGTAGTGCCGGCCACGGCTAGTTGAACTGGCGTCAGTCTGAATACTTTGCCTACTATCAAAAGTATCTTATAATAACAAAATTAAGTAGTAAATAAATAAATAAGTATACTTTTTGCACACTTATTCGAATAATGTCTTTTATTAAAAGTATTACATATAAAAGTACGGTTTTACATATCGATTTTATTTTTTTATATATAATTCATTGTCGATGGAATATATTATTAAAAGTAGACGGATCCTCTTGTTTTCCACTGTTATAGCCTTGAAATTATATAAATAGTTTATACACGGCACTGGCACGCTAAGCTAGAAATAATGATTAACATAGTATGATTGCGCCATTGGAATTTAAATTGCAGGATCATATTGTTGAAAACACCCTTCATGATGCCCATGAATTCATGATTGTGAAATTGCGATGGCCCAATCTTAATTAATATAGATCAAAATACCCATCTGTTGTTATTGAAATACCTTCACAGTTAGAAGTTCTAACGAAACGTTTCGTTTGAAGGGACTTTGCTCTCGATTCGAGTTCTTTATTCAATTGAGTTTAGATTCAAAACGAAATCGTGTGAATCAAACCGCTAATTATTTATCATTTTTTTTTCATTCTAAACCATGATTTAGATTACAATTTTTTTCGAATAATAAGAAAAGAAAACAAATTTAGGGTTTGTTTGGATTTTTTTTTTATCTAATTTGAATCTAATATATATCTGATTTATGTTTTATTTATATCTAATATTCAAATGAACATTAAATAAATATAAAATAGATAAAGAAAAAAAAAACAGATGAACCAAATAAGGTTTTAATTTTTGACATTCTTAAATTTTCTTATTTAAGTTATTTCGTTGACTTCGTTAATAAATATGTCAATAGTTGGCTTGTGTTAGATTTGTTAATTTAAATTTAATAATATAATAAAAATAATAAAATTTTAAAGAATAATAAATAATAATATAAATCTTTTCAAGCAACTAGTGCATCCCTACTCAAGAGGTGGTAGGCTCCCACAGCCTTATGCTAGTCTTTGAAGGAAAAAATTTAAAATATTAGGTGGGACGTGCTAGAGAGAATGAGGTGTCTGCACAAGAAGTAATGAAAAGACTGGTACGAAGGAGATTTGTGCCTAATAATTACGTCACGAATTATTCTTGCAATTGTAGACGTTGAGACAAGGGAATGTGAGTATTGAAGATTATATAAAGGAATATGAGGCACTCATTATTCAACATAAAGTCCTTGAATCTTAAGAGCAGACAATGGCTAGGTTCATCACTAAATCAAATATGAAATCTCCAGTGTTCTTGAGTTATAGCCGTATGAGAGCTTGGAAGATGTGATCAAATTTTCTATTTGGGTTGAAAAATAGAGATAGAGGGGCCAAGTATGATTACAAGATTGTTGCCTACACTAAAGGATCTTAATTAACCTAAAGGTGGAGATGTGAATCAGGTGAGCTCAAATAAGGAGATCTTGAGTTTAATTGGAGAGATATGAAACAATATGAGCTTAGTGAAAGTAAATATAAAACTCCTAATAATAATAAGGTATCGTAATTAGATCTAAGGTAACGTAGAAAGAAAGCTAATAGAGTGAAGTATTTGAAGTGTTTAGGTTTTGGTCACTTGGCAACACAACTTTCAAACCATAGAGTGATAGTTGCTAAGGGAAAAGTTGGAAATTTTGATGTAGATAATGAAGAGAAAATGGAAGAGTGGTTAACAAGTATTGAGGTGAGAGCAAAGATAATTGACGAAGGTCATGCAGAGAGGATGGATGGCAAGCATGGAAGATTTATGTCCACGGTGGCTTGATGCACACTTACTAGTGAACAATATAGAGAGAATGTATAGAGAGAGAACTTGTTCCATACTAAATGTTAGGTGCAAGGAAAGATATATACCCCATTATTGATGGAGAGAGTTGCACTAGAAAAAGAGGGATCTACAAACATTAGTGCATTTCACACCATATGAGCCATAATGGTTGAATGACTAGAGAGTCATATGAGTCACTAAACAAGTACGATTTCCTATTTCCATTGCTAAATATATTTAACATAGTTACTTATGATGCAACACCAATGGAAGCAGCCCATGTACGATTTATGTAGGTGTTGATAGTTCAACCAAAGAGTCATTTATGATGGTTTGAACAATAATTACACCTTTCAGTAATATGATGGCAAAGGATTGTCCTATTATCAATGACTTTTGAAGAGGTTATGTGCGATTGAATAGTATTATCAAAGAAAGAAAAGGGTAGCAAAAGAAAAATCTATTTATTAATAAGGAAAACTATTAGATAATAAGATTCTAAGGTTCTAAGTCATGGAAGCAAATAAATTCTAGGGTAAATCTTCATTAATCGAAAAAGTAATAATTGGAATCTAAGTTTGAAATGTTATAATACAGTTGATCCAAGATAAGGCTATGAAATTTCTAAGACTTTTACAAGGATAAGAAGGTAGCAAGAAGGTCAACTAAGTGAAGACCAACGTGCCAATTGCTTATGGCTTCAATTTTTACTATTTTCTTTTTTACGTTTCTTAATAGTTATTTTGTTTAGTTTTCCATTCTATTTCCTTTTGTTAGCTAATTTCTTTTACTCTTTTGTTTCCTATTTTAGTTATTTTCCAATACAAAAACTTAGAGTTGATTATTTTAGACTATATATTGAGGCTTTATTCTATAATACATTAGAATTTATGAAAAAAGACTTTACATCATATTAATTGTTGATTATGTTTTCTTGATTACTTCCTTAGTTTATCAATCTCATAGCTAAATAGTAGCTAACCTTTTTATTAATAGCACATCATGTGTAAGATTGGCCTTTGTTTAATCCATGATTAGTTTCTACTGTCATGCATTGCAACAATCTTGAGATTATCCAACTCGATTGGTTTTGTTAATCGGTGTGTCATATATGATTAACTATCTATTCATATCATTTTTTTTCCTTTTAATTAAACACAAAATCATCAAAAGATCCCTTATTATTAGTAAAACCTAAAGAAAACATTAAAAACATCCCAATTGCCAATTGTCTTTGATTGTGAGTGGAATTGAGCCTTAATCTCTTTCACATCATAATGGACTAATCGAGGCGATATTAAAGTGGTGCTAGCAATATGGCAAAGGTGATGGCAATGACAATATTAGCAAGTGATAGAAGTAAGAGTATTGATATGCTTCTGATGGCAACAATTGTAGGAATAAATCGTGTGTGTAGTGTGGTTTGTGATGATCATGGGATGGTGGTGGCGGTGGTGAAAGTGGTGTTAAAGTGATGGTTTTATTGAATTAAAAAAGTTTATAAGTTGTTAGTTTCAATTGACTTCTCGTGATTCAACAATAAAATATGGCATATGTAAAAATGAGTAAAAGAAAAATTTTCAAAGATCAAAATTATTTATACTTTTAAAAAAGTTTGGATTTCGATGAGTTAGAAATAAAAAAAAAAAGTTGTTAAGAACCAAAAAATTAGAACTAGTGGTAAATATTAATTGTTTTGCCAATGAAAATAGAAATATTGTGCACATTAACTAAAATGTCATATAGCATGGTTATATATATACATATATTACCATTCTTACTTAAACGCTTGTCCTAATATTTTTCCTCACAAAGATTTGCTTCTTTGATAGAAATTATTGTTCCCACACTGCATAAATACTTACAGCAAGTTCACTTGAAAAAATAACCATTCCATCTTTCCTTATTCTATATAAAATTGCTATTATAACGTGCAATTGATATTCAATAAATTATGTAAAAGGATAATCTTGAAACTAGTTTTTTATGTTTTTGTCAATTAACCTTAAAGCTAGTTAACAAGTTAAAAAAAGAAATATTTTCCTTTAATATTTTCAATATTGATTACACACTTCAGGAAAATATAAAATTTCAAGATACCCATTAATATTTTATAGGAAAAGTACATTTTTAGTCCTTAAACTTGGACCATTTTCCTATTTGAATCCTAAACTTTTTTTTTTTTTCAATTTAAGCTCTTAACATTTGCAACTAAAGACTTTTCTTAATATCGATAACTTTTTTATTGATATGTGACACGTTGTGTCATATAATTCATCCATATAATTTATTTAATTTAAAAACATAATTATATGTATATTAAGAATGTAAAATAATAAAAAATAATAAAAATTGAAAAAATGAAAAGATTGTAAAATAAAAAATATAGTATCTAACCATATAACAATAGGTGAATCGCAACCTAGAGACAAGGTAGGTCGTTTGACCCACTATGGCTTTTAAGTGGCTATCCACCACCATGAGAATAATATATATATATATATATAAGTAAAGAAAGAAGAAAATCGATTGGATAGGGTGACCTAATTTAGTTTTCTTGCTTTTTTCCATCGAATTCCCTACTTTTTTTAGTGGATTGCGGACACCTAGGTTTATATGGCCAATTCCTTTTTTTTTTTTAATTTATAGAGTTTTTTCTTATTCTTTTTTAAACAATTTCATTTACATATATATATTTATTATATTATCTTTTTAATATAATTGCATAAACGAATCAAAACGTATCTCGTATCAGACATTAACAAAAAAGTTAATACTATTAAAAAAAGTTTCTATGTGCAAACTTTTTAAAATGTTGAATACTAAAAAAAAATGTTAGTACTCAAGTAAAAGAATGGTGAAATATTAAAGATTAAAAATATGAATTTTTTTTCCTCCCTATTTTCTATTTTCAAAATACACATTACTTATGTGACAAACTTGGCAATGGATGATGTCAAAACTATTAAATGATTTTTTATTTTTTTATAAATTTTACACATAAAATTTAAATTTATTCAATATTATACTCGATTAAACTTTTACGCATAAAATTTTTAGTTGTCAAATGTTATGGTAACATAGAACTTGTCAAATTTTGTACATCCATAATTTTTAAAAATAGATTGTCATAAATGTTTAGTAATTAAAAAATAGAAAGATAAACAATGAGAAATAAGAAATATAACATTCAATAAATTCAAAATTTAAATTTAAAATAAAAAAAAAGTCAAAGTTGAAATAATGATCGTAACATAACATTATTGATTATCCTATTCCGGAGGTAAACCTAGAAAGTAGAGTCCAGTAACGTCGTCGTTTTCAGTGTGGATAAGACCAGGCCAAATCCAAATAAATCAATCCCGGACTTGAAGGCGAATCTTATGAATCGGATTTAACGAAATTTCCCGCCAAAAGAGGGAAAGTGGAAGTACAGAAAAATTAATTACGTGAGGAAAAGAGGGTGAAAAATTAAATTTAGAACAATAAATTGGGAGGGAAAATGAGAACAAAAGGAAGGAAATGGTGGGTGGGGGCAGGGCACAGAGAGAAAGAAGAGAGGCCAACGCTTTACCTGCTGAAAACGACAGTGCCCTTAGTCAAAAAGAGTGGGAATAGTTTTTTATTTTTTTCCTTTCTTTTTTCAAAAAAAAATATATATATATATATTTATTATTTTATATGGACAAAATGGGGGTGATTTGATTTGATTTAACGTTGGAGTCTTCTTCTTCTTTATTTTAAATTGTTTATTTGCTTGTCTTTGTGGGGCATCATGACCCGTGGTTTTCTACTAAAGTATTGATGGGTATTTCCTATATATGTAGTCTTGTAGATTAAAAAATAGCAGACTAAAGTGAAAATAACCCCCACCGGAAGTCAACCATTTTTCTTATTGCTACATTTTTAAGTAATTCCAACTTTCTATAAATATTATTCACTCGCCTGTTCACATACAAACTTGAAGCGTGACTTATAGATTTTTTTTTTTTTTTTTGATAGTGAAGTAGAGAGAGAGAGAGAGACAGCTACACATCACGGGTTGAAGGCATTCAAATTTACACCTGCCTAGGATATCCTCAAAGGTAGTAATCTCTTCTTTTTCCTAAGATCTAAACCCAACTATTTTATCATTTCAGATTTGAAATCTTAAACATTAGAAAAATACCCTTATGAGTAACTTGTCCTATGTTAGCACCATATAATATTGTATGAAATCCACCAACTGTCCCTCTTATGGTACTTTGTAAGAGAAGCAACCATGAGAATATATTTTCTTAGTTGATCTATTAGACCATCTTAAAAGTATAAATAAATTAATTAAGTTTGACTCAATATTTATTCAAGATCACTTAAAAATAGTCGAATTGAGTTTGGATTTTGTAATATTTGACTCGATTAATTTGTAAGTCTAATTGAACTTAAGCTGAGTACAAATATTAATTGAGTTCGAGATTAAATTACATATTAATATTATTATATTAGAAGAAAAAAATATTTTTAAATAAATCAAGCTTAACCAAGTCAAGTTCAAGTTTTGAATTTTTCGAGCTCAAAGTTCTAAACTCGATTGAGTTCAAGTTGAGCTCTAGCTTGAGTTTAGTATTATATCATCCCGACTCAACTCGTTCATACCTTTAACTATCCCTAACTTTAAGCACATCTAGATTCGTAAGGTATCATATCAATACGTCAAGAACTTTTCTTCATTAAATATATTTTCATTTTATCCTTAAGATCTTTTAAGGGAGTTCATTAGTATTTTCTTTTAAAAAATTTTATGAGCCCTAAGCTATTATTAATTTTTTACCCTTAATATTTTTCAATCAAATTTGGTGTAAATAATAATTAATAAAATTTATTATTGATAAAATTAAATAAAAAATGAAAACCTAATATAATATATGTATATTATTAATATTAAAAAGTTAGAAATTATTAAAAAAAATTGGTTTATTATATTTACAGAGGGATAATGTCGTGAATACTACCTAAACTTTGGATAAAAAATTAATTTACTACATAAAATTTAAATTAACTAAATTTGGTATCTAATTTGTAGTTTTCACATCACCATTATTACTATCCACATTAAATCATGTAATGATCGTTTGTTCAACTTTATCCTTTAGCCATTGTTAGTATAACACATGTTTCACTAATTTAAAGAATACCACATTAACACTATTGGTTTAGTTTCTACTGTTGAACATGGAAGGACGTTATTTTTAGCTCTATGTTATTTGACGTGTTTTTGTATGCTTTCATTTTTTTTTTTCAATTACTAAGTCTAGGAGTGTAAGAACAATGCCAAAGTAGCTATCTTTAAATTAGTGGGTTATATATTGCATTAATGGTAACTAAAAGATATGATTGCGTAGGCAATCATTACAAGATTTAATGTGAGTAGTAATTGCAATATGAAAATTTTGAGTTAGATACTAAATATAGCAAATTTAAACTTTAGATAATAAATTAAACTTTCATATAAAATTTATATAGCAATCATGACATTGTTCCTATCTAGGAATGGTTTTAGAGGGAATACTGATTGCATTATTTCTTTCACAATAATTAGAGGGAATATCTTTCACTAGTGCTAGATTGTTGTTCGTACATTCATAATTAGAGCAACAAGCATAGTTACATAGCAACAAAAAAAATGCATGTACACAAGAAAAGCCACAAACAAAACAAATGAAAATAATACTATCAAACAAGCGAGTATAAACGTCTACAAGTATGTCACAAGACACTTAACAGTGTTTCCAGACATTATATGAGGATGTGAAACACATATAATAGATAGATATCCCTCATAAGGATGTAATCGGGTAGGTTAATGTTGGGTTCTTAACCCATCTGACTCGTTTAAAACCCTATAAAGTAGTATACTCTATAGGGTTTAGGGTAGGTTATGGGTTTTTTTTTTTTTTTCAAAAAACCTATAGGATTTAAGTAAAGTAATTAAAAAAAATATTAAACCTATTGTGAACCTGAACCCCTTTTTTTTTTTTTTACAGTTAAGTAAATAAATATTGCTATATTAATTAGTTTTCAATTAAAAAAAAAAACTTGTCAATCTCATGTTTACACATGATCACCACTCCCTAGTTCCTAAACTGTTCAGTGCAAGAGAAGGCAATATCAATTGTCGTGTGGCTTTGTTACCTTTATTTTTCAAAAGATTTCAAAATTGAAAATAGCCCCTAGCAAAAAAAAAAAAAACCCTCATCTCTCTCTATTGATTGTCAAGCTCATCGTCATCGGCTATCATCCGTCATCACTTGAGGTCTGTCCACTGCCCTCATCTCACTTAACTTGGCAACTCCTCGTCATCCTCTCTCACGAGTCATGACTTATGCAATCAATCACTACAATAGTACAACAACTTGACACGGCAACTCTAAAGTCCAAACACTGTGTTGGAACTCGAGCATATCTCACTCTCACATGGTCAGTTGGTCACGCCCAAACAAGATCGAACCACAAGTGAGTCACCATAAGGAGCTTCACAGTTATAGTCGACACCAACAAAGGACAGACAGCCTCCTTACTCAGTTACTTTGATCTTTGTCGACTTGTCTCAATAGATGACACTCTAATGGAAGGTGGAACAACCGAACAAAGATCTTTGTAGTGCCTCTTACAATTGGCAATCCCACTTGGATCTTAATCCTCTTGGCTCAGTTAACAAACAAGCCACAACAACGGGATTAGGTACTCTGGGCTTGATCAACACATAGGCCATGACAATAGGTTCAGGTACCCTCAGCTCGGTCAACACACAGGCTACAACAATAGGTTCAGGTACTCTCAGCTTGACCCTTCCTACATTCCCAAATCTTGTTCTTGTATGCTATTATTAGGGACTAAATGTGCTTTGTGATATGCTTTCTTCTTATGTATGATGAGCATAGGGATGATGAAGACTAAAATGCTTTGAAGAGCTAATGTTATCTTTGTGAATTGCAATATACTTTTGCATTTTTTTTCTTTTTTGTTTTGTTTTAGATTGTGAAATTTTAGAAACCAATTAGAAAACTCAAATGCATGTTTGTTTGAGGCTCAGAGGAGTAAAACTAAGTTGTCTTACAACAAAATATTGGGCTTTTACAAAATAAGAGATTAGTTACATGGTATCTTTGGGTTAAAATTCTAACCTCACACTACAAATGATGTATAACACACTTCTATTCATAACTTATAATGCTTTTCTAGAAGTTGCAAAAGGTTTCATAGTAAATGGTTTATTATTTGAAATTTTATGGCATATGTTTGATTCCTATGAAATTTTACAAACCTATTAGAAAACTCAAAATTGTGTTTCCCTGAATTTGATGATTATCGCATGTCTCATATTTATTGTGTGAAACTTTGCCTCACTTGGATGAGTGGATAACTTAATTAATTGGATGAAATATTATTATTGAGGGACTCATAAATGTAAACCTATGTACACACTGTGGTCAAGTTTTTAGTAAGCAATCTTAGTGATTTGCAGTTCTTAGAATATGTGCATTAACATATTGATACTTTTATGCAATGTAGATATGGATGAATTCAAAATGCCTATGAATGCAAATCCCATTAACCTTGAGGAAGAGGAAGGTTCATTTCCATTATCTAGATCTAAAAGGAAGCACCATCGACAAATCCAGCAACTACAACAAGTTCTCAAGTAGGAAGCAATGTTGATCAATGCAATAATCCTAACAAATGTAAGTTGACTTTTCCTGTATGAAATGAGATGGCGAGAAAAAAGGTCAATGGGGGAGGATGTTGCTATTTGTAATGATTGTTCTAGAACACTAAAAGCAGATAGTAAAAATGGAACAAAGAACTTTCTCAATCATTCGTTAAAGTGTACACAAAGAAAGAATAAAAAAAGACATAAGGCAATGCCTTCTATCCATTGAGAAAAGACAAAGTGAGAATGCGAGTTACTTGAAAATAGAAAATTAGACTTTCAACTAAGAAATTTCTAGGCAAAAACTTGCAAAGACCATCATTATCCATAAGTATCCCATTTCAATAATTGAGCATGAGTATTTTAGGGATTATATTGATAGTATTTAATCACTTTTTAATCATTTGAGTTAAACTATCATGAAAAAAGAGATTATGAACATCTACAATGGGGAGAAGGAAAACTTGAGAGTATTGTTGAAATGACTCAATTCTCGAGTTACAGTAACAATAGATTTATGGACATCAAATTAGAAAAGGGGTATATAATTGTCACAACACACTTTGTTGACCATAATTAGAGGCTTTAGAGTCAACACTTGGAGTAAGATTCTTTATTAGTATATCTTTTCATTTTATTTAATGAAAAATTATAATTTATTCACTATTTTTATAATTTTATGTAGTTTTTTGTATGTTTTGACTCCATACACAAATGAGGTTCTTGTCGATTTTTAGTTTAATTCATTGATGACATGGGGATTGGATAGAAAATTATCTACAATTATTGTAGATAATTGTTCTACAAATGATGTCATGATTAACACTTTGACATTGGAGTTACAAAGAGGTGAGTTAATTTCCTGGGGAAAGGTAATTCACATGTGTTATTGTGTGCATATTTTGAACTTAATTGTGCAAGGGAGTGTGATTGTGATAGAAAGTGCGATTTTGTGACACCATCAAGAGTTGAAAATTTTGAAGAGGCATGTAAGCAATTAGAAGTTTCATATAATAGAAAGCTTAGCTTAGATTACAAAACTTGATGGAATTCCACAAACAACATGTTGGTGATAGCCATTATATACAAAGAAGTTATATATATATATATATATAGATTTTAATAGATGGATAGACATTACAAATGTCTTCCAATCAATGGTGATTGGGAGTTAGCGAAAGAAATTTACAAGAAGTTGGTAATTTTTTTGAGGTAACTAATCTTTTTTCTAGTACCTAATATCCAACTGTAAATTATTATTTCGATAAGGTTTTTAAAATTTGGCTATGAATATTAGTATGATGGCTGAGAAAATGTTTGAAAATTTTGAAAAATATTGAGGTGATGTATATAATATTAATCAAGAGGTAAATCTCACATTTTATAAGTTTGAACAGTAGCAGTAGTTCTTTCATGGATACTTCAGCAACTACTCGTAGTGTTTCTATTGAATCTACAAGGAAATCAAGGTTGGTACAATATTTGAGCACTATTAATGTTGATGGTCAGGTAAAGTCAAAGTTAGATCACTAGTTAGAAGAGTTTATGTTACCTTAGAGTGATAATTTTAATATTCTTAGTTGGTGGAAATTAAATGGAATTAAATATCCTACATTGCAAGAGCTAGCTAGGGATATGTTGGCAATTCCTATGTCTACAATTGCTTTTGAATCTGCATTTAGTACTAGTGGACAAGTAATTAGCTTACATAGAAGTAGACTAAATCTTGATATAATAGAAGCATTGATGTGCACTCAAAGTTGGTTATTAAATGAAAGTAGAGGTAAAAATTTTGATTATGCAATAATGAGTTTTTTTATTCATGAAATAACTATTATTTGCCTATTCTCTAATGTGTTTTATGGGTTTTTTTTTCTTTCCCTTTTGATAGGCTTAAAGATAGATAATAAAGAAGATGGGATGTGAAGACTATGAGAGTCAATGAAAAGTTACCAAAATATATAGGATCGATTACTTTGTTATTATGTTCTAGAACTTTTTTATTTCTATTGCGACTTGTCAACTACATTTTATTTCTTTATGTTATTTATTAAGATATATGGTTGGTTAGGTAATTTATATCTTTTTTTTCGGTAATTAGGTAATTTATATCTTGTTATAATTAAAAACCTTTTTATGTCGGCAACTTTATTTATCAAGTTTTAGACTTTGGAATAGTATTGGAATAAATATGATCAGATATGTTGAAAGTGTAAATTTTATTTATTTGCAAGAATATAACCTATATTTTGCAAAAATATAGTTATAACAAATAAGTAGGGAATTAAAACTAACAATTGAATATTTAAGGAAAAAAAAAAGATAACGGGTAGCAAGTTGGGAATTAAGGTGTTTGTCAAGTGGTTTCAAGTACTTGATAAAAAACCTTATAGGGTTTGGGACGGGTTTCGAATAATCCTATAAGGTAGGGTTTGCTGAACTTAGCCCAAACCTGTCTCAGTTGTAGTCTTACTCCCTCGTCATCAATGAAGTGTAAGTGTATGCAAGTTAGAACATAAACAATGATGAATTAGGATACAATAGAAGACTATAAACAAGGCTAGTTGATTGAGGTTATACTTTTGATCTTAAACTCAAATTGAAGTGGTCTTCAATGAACTTGAGTTCAATTCAATTAAATTTGTTTCAACTTAATAATTTTAAAAAAATTATTGATTCATATAAAATAATGTTACTACTTAAACTTGATTTGAACTTTACTAATATTTAAGTTTGACTTGAGTTTAATTAGGCTTGCAAGCTAATTAAATTAAATATTATAAATTTCAAGTTTGATTCAATAAAGTATTTGAATAGTTTGAACTCGAGTTCAATCCGATTATGGTCAAATCCAATTCAATAGATATAGAGTCGAACTTAAGTAGTTTATAAATAAACTTATCTCATTTAAACTTTTAATTGCACCTATATTAAACATTATGCTTCTCTAGATTTGATAAGTCTTGAATAAACAAATATTTATTGCGATCTAGCTCCTAAAAGTACAACAAACAAACTTTTAAAAGTTACATGATAAAATCTATAGATGTGAAACTATTTATCAAGTGTATTTCTACAAGGATGGCAAAAATAAGAGAAAGGCAACATATGTATTAATCTTGAAACCGGCAATATATGGAAAATAGAAACGAACTTTGCAAACAATTTATGTAAAATAAATACAAGTGGAAACATGAGTCCAACACTAATAACAAAGGGATATGAAAAGTATGAAAAGTAATCTCCATACCTTACACTATGTTTAGGATGAGAGGGAGAGGGGTGGAAAAGAGAAAGAGGAAGGGAAGGAAAGAAAAATTACAATTACCACTTTACCCCTCTTTTTTTTCCTTCTCTCTTCCTTTTTAATATTCTTTTCATGAATATATTGATAATTTGAAGTTATACCTTATTTTTTATTTAATAATGAATAAGATTTTTTTTAAATTTTTCCTCCCTCCATTATCTAGACTCATTGGAAGGAATTAAACATTTTGATAATTCCTTTCCTTCATATTTTTTTTTCTTCCTTATTTCTTTCCTTGTACCAAACAAAGCGTTAAGGTTAAGGTATAGTGAAAGCGAGTGAAAAAAAAAGGAGGGTAGGGTGGGTGTAATACACTTGAGGGTATTTATCTTCTACAACGGGGCAAATGGGCTTAGACCTTCAATATATGTTAAGTTAAAAACATTATATTTTATTATATTGAATATTATCCATTAAGAATTTTTATAAGGCAGGTATAAAATACATTAGAATTTATAACATATATACCTTAGAGTAAATGTTTTGAAATTAATGTAAAGTAAGGGAATATTGTAACTTATGCTTTATCTATGGAAGTAAATTCTAAAAAATTAAAAGTAGATCTTACTATTTAATCTTTTAATAATTATATAAAACCTACCTAACTATAGAGGATAAAGTAGGTTTTAGATTCTAACATTGGCTCACCCTTAATTTGACCGATCCTAACATACAAAACATAATCACTCAAGCTCATTTTGAGGAACTTCAGTTGTATAAAATCTAGTGCTATGGGCAAAGCATAAGAAAAAAATTATTATCATTTTAGAATTATACCAAAAATAATTATTCTATTCTATTTCATTCAAAAACTATACTACTTAGTTGGCGAAGAGAATATCTTATAGAATATTCATCTTTTTCTACTGCACTCGCTGCAATATCCCTTATTAGATTCGACCATGGGTTTGTACTACTTTGGAACTAGACTTGGATCCTACCGGGTCGCGATTCGTAAAGGGTTGAATCAACCCCAAAAATGTAGACCACAGATCCTGATAGATCCTTAGATCCATTGGTTCCTAATATTGGATTAGGTCCAGTTCAAGACCCGACCCGTAACTGGATATATCGAAACATGGCAACCATCATGATCCATGCAACCACCACTACTGTCTGGATCCCATATAAATTGATGGAAACAAGGCAGCCCACCTGGCTTGATTGAAAGAAGACAACCCACTTGGCTCCCGTTCAGCGACCAATATAATTGCAAGCAAAAGTGCGTGCGTGCGTGCGTGCAAAACTGGTTACTTTGTAACACTAGAAGAAATATATAATGGCATGTGTAAAGTCAGGGATCACCGCAGCATTGTGACATTAGGGGACCAAGTTCAATCTTTATTAGGTCCATCATGGAATTGTGTGTTAACATGTAATTGTAGTATATTTTAGGAGATATTTTATTCGTTAAAAATTTAAAAAATAAAACAAACAGCATCAGGTCTTCAAAAATCAATCATCAAAAGCCTCATGACCATTGTTGTCAAAATTGCGATTTAACTCGTACGATTCAATGATTTTACGAGTTTGTATATATATTTCTAGTTAACTCGCACACAAAATCGAAGTGAAGCAAAATCGTAACAAAATTGCGATTTTGAACAGTAAAATCATTCAAGATCGCGATTCTATCCGTTTTAACCGATTCCACAAATATTTACAACCACAGGCTTCCACGTAAATAACATACGGCCGTGTCTAAGACCGTGTACTCAACCGTGTGTACTTCTGTGGGTTTTCCAAGCTCAAAACACAGCCGTGCCTTCAACCGCGTGTGCTTTTGTGGGCATGTTTCCTTGACATACGACCGTGCAATTTAATTACCCGGCCGTGCTCTTCCCCCGTTCCTTCCAAAAAGCATTTTTCTTCGTGTTTTCTTATCCAAGCCAAAACTTTTAATAAACAACTGTGGGCTTAATTGTTAAAAGTCCTCTAGCGTTCAAGGGGCGCTACCCCCTTGAAACCCCTGCCCGCTCAGCGTGGAGCGGGACCCACGTGCTTTCCTATCATAGGAGAGTATGAGTCATACCCCAACATGTTCGTTGATCATCACTCATCTCTTATCAGTGTGTTACATTGCATTGAAGTCTTTGTGTTTGTGTTCGTCGATTGTTAGTCTTTTTGTTCCTATTTGTGATCATGTTCGTATTAAAACACTCGTGTTTGATTGTTGTAACTTTCCTTATTTTAACTAATATTTTTGTAATAGTAAATAAAATAAATGGTAGATAACTTTAATTTTATAAGAATTTTTTAGATTTTTAATTTTATAGGAAATGTATAAATGTATTTATATTTCTATCTTTTCAATATATCATTCTCATAGTTAAGTAAATATATTTTGAATTAATAATCACGAATAGTGCAAAAATTTACCTAGTAATATATAATTTTGAAGGTTTTTTTCTTATAGTATCTTCTTTATTATGTACTTTTGGTCATTTTTTAATATTACCCATTTCTAATGGTATATCTTCATTATCAATTTTTATTTATTAGTAATTTTTTAAAGTCACAATTGATTTTTAAATTTATCTATTATCTTTTAGCTTTTGTATATAGAACTAGGTAAAACTTGTTTTATATATGATTTATCATTTTAAAAATAAAATATCTATATTATACAACTTATGTTCGATTATCTATATTATGACTTTTATTGTAAATTTGCAATTTATGGCTAAAATAAATACTTAATTTCCTTATTTCTATTATTCATTATATTTTTTAATGATTATTGTAAGTAAATTTATAATATTTGAAAGTTATTTTATATAGGTTGTAGAAACTTACGTTTCTACGTTCCGATTCTACGGACCCCTTAGCGATTCTACGTAAAATCATGATTTTGACAACCATGCTCATGACATAAAGAGGAGTATCTCAAGGAGTGTCTGAGAGCCCATTAAGATAGCCATATACATAAGAATTATTTTACTTGTAATTGTTTGTTCAAAATGTTAAAAAAAAAAAATCCACTTCATAAAATGTCTTATAAAGTGAACAACAATCACCGTTTATTGAAAATATAAAAAATTGACACGTAATTCCATAAAATGCCTTATAGAGTAAATAATAATTATTAAATGATTCGTAAATAGGTATTTTTACTCGTTAAAGTGACATTTTAAACAGACTTTACCTATAGAATATATGATTAAATTTAGGAGTGAGGGTTTGGAACGGATAAGTTAGAGATCTATATTTTTTATACTATATATATAATATAAAACCTACTTTAAAGACTTCTTTAACCATATTAGAACCCGTATGTTATGAAATCTACAGATTCCAAAGTACCCTATGAAACATATAGGTTCTTATTCCTTTTTTACCTTATTTAGGTTAAAAAGTTATTAATAATTTATATCTAAAATCATCGTCTTCGAAGTGCACATTAATATCATTTTAAATGTAACTTATATAAAATACAAACAAATACAATGAAATTCAATAAATACACAAACTAATAGCAAAAGTAAACAAATACAAGGCATTATACTGACTTAAATTTAAGACTTGAGTTGGATTTAACAATCTAAATGAGTGTTAGCAAAAAGATGAATTTTAAGTAGGCCAACATAACTAAATTTCCATCATATTCATTGAAATTAATTTGTATCTATTAACCATTACTAGCTAAGTTCATGGTTTCTTGCATATATTGAGAAATTATGGGGCACTTGAGAATATGGAACTTATAATATACATAGCACAAGTTAGGAATCTATGATAGGTTTGAGATGCTATTACCTTGAGAAATTATTGAAGGACTTCGGATCTTCATTCCTAATTAAAATTTGAAAATTATGTACTTTCTACTTACAAAGTAAGCATAATGAGCTTCCACGGATGCTCATAAGTCACAATTATAAACCTAGCACAAAATCTCTGAGGACTAGGGTCGCTTGTGGTCACTTTTGAATTTGCCATCATGTAAGATAGTTAGACATCTAAGTTCTAACGCATCATAAAACACAGACGTAACAAACTACAAGAAGATACCAAAACGGTTAAGAGAGTATTATAAAATTTAATTCTTGTTCCATTTAGCATGTGTAAAGGTACTTGAGTCTAGACAATTGTTCTTTGGAATGCGTTTGGCCAGAATATTGGTCGGGCTACGACGTGGCCATAAGGATTGGGGCGCACGATTAAGGCATGACATCTGGGGGCGGGGTGGTCTGATCGATTCATTGGTGTTGCGCTCCATTAGAGCGGTGGATTGTGGCCGATCGGGATTGGTCGAGTGATATAGGTTTGATGGGTTGATGAGAATCAATTATTCTATAGCATATTCATTCAATCGATCGCTCTTATCATAGGGGAATAGATTTAAATCATTGTAGCTATCTCTTTAGTTGATTTGATCAATAGTAAAATCGATAGAAATGCATAATGCTTATTTACACACAAATATATTCTTTAGTTTTGAGTTTTATGCTCCATCCCGAGACCGTGTTATCATCATTAAGCTAGGTAACTCATGTATGATACTTATTATTAAGTTGTCATTCACTAAAAAGTGGTAGGTCACTAATACTTATTATAAAAAATCAAGTAAAAATTTCACTGTAGGGCAATGATTTACTACCCTAATTTAGTTTATAAGTAGTGGGAAGTGATAATCTTTATGGTCGCTTGACCTAGTAGGTAAGTCACCTAACCGATAGGTGATGTACCTAACTACTTTTAAGATCTAAATTAAGATTTTCTTTTTTTAATTTTTGAGTTGTTTAATTCTTTATTATTTTATGAAGTAAAATAAATTTTTTAATTAGAAGTCTTAATGCCCTCTTCTAAAAGGGGTTTAAAGCACAACTCATCATTAGTGAAGTACATAAAGGGCATAAGCTTGACCCACAAGTCAACGAGTGATAAAATGATAAATTTACTAGCACATCAAATTTTTAAAATTTCAATATAGAGAACTAACACTGTGTTTGAATGAGTGGAAGCCATCAGAAATAGAAGAAAATATTGTATTGAGTAAATTAAGTAAAAGATGGACGTGGAAGGAAATGAGTAGAAAGAATTCTACTTTAAACTCAATTACATTTCTTTTCCTTTTTACTTATTTTTATATATTTCTCTTATCGAATAAAATGGCAAACACAGTGTAAGCTCCCCTAAATTTGAACTTACGAACTAAAATTGAAAAATAAATGAATAAATAAAATTTAGCTGCATCTATATTTTCTTTATCCCTAAGAAATTTCCAAATTGTATCCATCTTTTTAGAATACACTCTTAAATATTGTTGTTCTTTAAAAAAATTTTCAAAATATTGTATCCGTAAAAATTATTTCAAAAATAGGTTTCAAAAGTGTACAGACTTGATCTATGCCTTTAGTGTAATTTTTTTATTAACCATTTGGCCATAAAAAAAATAGTAATTTAACATTTAGGAAAATATCAAACGGTGATGCCATTTGGTTTTAGTTATAGTATATTTAAATTAATATTTTTTTAATATATTATGAGTTTCATAATTTCAAACGAGTAAAAAGTTATGACACTTTAAAATTGAAAAAAAAACTAATATTTATAAGATTTGCTGAGATCAAACTCCAATTTGACCATTAGAAAAATACTAAATGACAACGTGGTTTGGTTTCAGCTATAACATACTCAAATCAATATTTTTTTATATATATTATGAGCTCTATAACTTTAAATGAATAAAAAATCATGATTCTTCAAAGTTGTAAAAGTAAATCTCATCAATATCAATTTTTTTTAACTTTAAAAAATGATAAATTTTTGCTCGTTTAGACCAAATGACATTGTCGTTTGGTAAATTTTTAAGAGTCAAATGACTATTTTTTACATGGTCGAATGATAAAAGAAAAACTATAATAAAGGTTGGCACATTTAGTAGAAAAAATGTATTGAGGCATAAATCATGTTCGTGTTTTTAAAATTTGTTTTTAAAATAATCTTTATAAATATAATATTTTAAAATTAAAAAAAGATATTTAAAGATATGCTCCTATCTTTCTCTTTCTTTCGTTTCTTGTTATTTTAAATTCATACTAAAGGGTAATTACTGTATAATAATACATGTTGGCACAGAAGGAAAGATCTTTGAATTTCCCGCCGAAAGCAAAAGCTACCAAAGTCAGAGGTCACTGTCATACATATGGTCATGCTCATACCTGGTCTTCCCACCATAAAATGTCCCTTTCATGTCTAACAAAACTTAATTTCATTTGCTAACGTTTTAACGTTATATTTTTATATCTACCTATTTATCCTCGACTCTTTATCTTTTTGTCTTTCTTGTGTGAAAGCATCGAGCCATATTTGTGGTTTCTTTCTTTTCTCGTCGTTCGAAATTCTAACTGGAAACTTCAGATTTTTGTCCTTTCTCTTTTTTTTTTTCAACCATTTCCATTTAATAGCTACAGCTACCATAGCCACCTAATAATATCAAAACAACGGTAATAAAAAAATATCATTGAGAACTTAAATAAAATAAAAAAATAAACAGAGATTAAAAGTGTATTAAAAAAAAAAAATTAAACACAGTCAATATATATGCTAAAATAGAATTAATAAGAAACAAAAACAATTATTTTTTTGTAAATAACTCTTAATGGTAATATGTTAAAGATTTATATTCAAGTGTTTACTTTAGGTAAATGTTTATTACAAAGAATACTTATTTAAATATTTATCTCATCTCATTAATTATAGTATTAAATTAAAAATTTGAGTAAAAATGTTAATCTGTCCCTAATCATTGTGGAATATAATTAATAATTATTCAATAGGTTATATGATTCTTAAACTCATTATTGCATGCAAGAGAGTATAAGATAAATCACCGTACAAAAGTAATAACCATTTATTGTAAAAAGAATGAAAAAGTTACATAAAATAAAAATATTTAGACCAATTTACAAGTATATCAAGAGATAGAAAATATTCTAAAAATAATTACTTTATATTCTTTTTATCATCTCAAAATAAAACAAACCGACCAACTTTCGATTATCTTTCTTTAGCCGAGTGCTATGTATTTTTACTGTGCTCGTTTTTCCAATTATGAAGTATGGCTAAGTGACCTTACTCACATTTTGCAAACATTGGTAAGAATCTAATGCCCCGAAAACCTAAGGGTTCCTTCACAAGGTTTGTCCACAGAGGTTAAGATTATATTGCATTCTTGTTTGAATTTTCTTTTTTAATAATTTAATTTGAATCATCAATATTTAAAAAATGGACGACATAAATCCTACACTTAACTCAAACATTTGATCAAGGTTTAACATGCATCACCTCCCATTTTTCAAGGATAATTAATGTATGAGTTACTATTCATAAGTATATTAATTAAATAACATAACAAAAATTGAAATTCAAAAAATCAATACACACACACATATATATATAGACAATTTTTTAAGAAACATTTAGGTTGACCTTTTTAAGGCTAGATGAGAAACTAGTTATTACTTGAGGAAGATTATAAAATCACCATAAAAATCCTTATGGTTCATGACTTATCAATGGAGATAAGTAGTTGTTTAAGAAGTTACACCATCTCTTAGTAAAGGATGACCATCTATCACTATGGGCATATTGTTGATCCATTACTAGAGCTAAGTTGTAACTTATCGGGTATTCTATGGTAGTTTGGTCGTTTCAAGGCAAAAAGGTAGGGATTACAATTATTTTCAAATTTTAATGATATTTTAATTAAATAATTAAATAATTTATGTAGGTCAATTACCAAATGACACATATAAAATATTGATAGAATATTTATATAAGTTAATGGAAGGACTTGTTAGCTCTCTAGGTTTTTTTTCCTTACAACAATATAGGGTAACGGTTTTTATACTTTCTACTATAAGGGCCATCTTGATTCATAATTGAAATATTGCAGCAGTTCATCTCTATATGAAAGATCTCTTTGCTAGAGTGTTGAGTTTTACGTGCAATTGCACAAAAATTTATTTTGGGTTAATGTCACTTATTCTTTTATAAGAGTTACGATCGGAATTTTGAATCTCCATCTCTTAATTTGTAGAAAATTCCAATATGCTTTTTGGAAACAACTTATACAATCCATATGTGAAAACTAATACTATGTGTGGGATAATGGAGAGAAATTAAAAGGAAAGAAACAGAGAGAGAGAAAACACTGATTGAATATGAAGAAAATAGGAGTGAATGATTGTATATTAAAATTTCATTATATATATATTTATTTTAAGAAATTTGTTTAAATACCAAAATATCCTTAAAAATTTCAATTGTCTTTCTAGTAAAGGGCATTTAAGTATGGTTTATTGTGTGTTTCCTTAAAAATATTTTCTCTTCATTTTTTCTTATTTTCTCAAACGAGTGAATTGATTTGTTGAATAAAAGGTGAATAAACCCTTATTATACCTATTTTTAGTAATATTTTTATTAAAAATATAATATATAAAAAATGAAATTTATTTATATAACTACATATAGACCGATTATTTAATACATCACAATATCAAGGAGGGTATTGTAAGAGAGAGAGAGATTCCGGGTGTAATTTCCTTGGAAAAAAAGCTGGGGATGAGAGTAAGGGAAGGTACAACATGACACCGCGGGCGTGGGGCAGATACGAAATTTCTCGTCCTAACACGCCACTGCCCATATGGGCTCACAGCTGAAGGAGTGCCAAACTTTTATGGTCTTTTGACATCCGAACCAAATCTCAATCCCATCCCTTTTCAGCCAAATTAACATTCATCCCACCGTTGGTTGACATTTGTCCAAATCCAAATTTTTATTTCGTCCCACATGGCTTTTATTTATGCCATCTTTAAAGATTCTGTTTGAAATTTTTTGAAAGGACCCCTTCACGAGTTTTCCAATAAAATGGTACATGAAAATGTATATAAATTCTTCTTTTGTATTCAAATTACCGAGATAGTTACATGATATAAAGACCTTATATTTGTATCATATTATGTAAAAAGCATGTTTTAAATTTTTTTTATTAAAAATCTAATTTACCATATGATCCTTAAGATCAATTTTAAATGACACGAATGAGTATGAATAACTAAGTTATATAATTATTTTGTGTTTAATGGGAAAAGGTATTCTCACATTACTTCTTTATTTTCTAAACCCGTTGATGTGAAGACAAAAAGTAATCCCAAACATGAAGCTTTAAGGCGATAGGTGTCTTAAGCACCGTAAACGCTGGGAAATTTGTATCATATTTAACGGGCAGAATAAAAAGGTAAGAAAAAACAAAGGAAGCAAATGAGCTGTAGATTGGACCTACGGGAAATGGGGGATTAGGTAATGGTAATTAGACTTGTGAACATCATTTGACATGATTGAATAGATGTCTAACATTAAATATCGGGAATCAGAGGTTTAAGAATTTTGAGTGCATAAAATGAAAATTCACATGCCTAAACACGACAACCTCTGCCCTTTATATGTCTCTGTGGGCTGTGCTTAGAAATCAAGAAAATCAATAATTGGTGTTTTAGTTTTCGTTAAACGTAATCTGTCCTCTCTTATTCTGACGTTACATCGTTCCATGTTTTACCATTAGAAAAATATACGGTTTGAACAGTCGGAGTTCCTCGTTTCAATGCCGGGGATGGCTGCACAAGAGCTGAAATGTTGAAAAAAATTTTGTAGACACATAATTTGCTCCCTTTATATATATATATATACATATATATTTATTTATCTATTTATTTATTTTTATTTTTTTTAAAAAAATACAATTTAATTGCACAACAAGAATGAGGCACAAACTCATGTGTGAGAATACCCCATGTCCGAAGTTCAAAACTTGATAGGTGCAAGTTGCGCAATTTTTTTTTTTCACAGTGTAAAACAAGTTTTCAAAACACGTTTTCTCCTTCCAGCGAACAGTTAAAATAATGTGTTTTAAACACACGTTTTCATTGTTCATCTTCTTCCTCCTCCAGCCGTGATTAACTCGTTTCTTCTTTTTAGATAGCCTCTTTTAGAGCTCTTTTTTACCCCTTTTTATTCGTGAATTTACCAAATTAATAGTGAAATCACAAAGATCACATTCCCTACTATGCATCCAAGCAAAAAAAAGGTCTAAATACACTTAATTAATTAGCTAAAATCGGCCTAAAAAATAAGAAAAAATCATTTCATGCAAAAATTGTTCTTACATATTTAGCTCAATTTGGACAAAATCGAAATTTCTATGGACATTTTCAAGCAAGTATGAGTATCCAGGATTCTTTTTTATTCAAATTATAGGCGAATTCATTGAATTAAAATAAAAATTGGTCAAAACCCATTAAATTAAAATATTAAAAATTCATTGCGAGAATTGACCTTCCATGCTTAATTCGAGCTTGGAGATTGATTTAGATAAGTTGCCAATAGAACAAATAATGTGGAACTTGCAATAAGTTAGCTTCCCACTATTAGTCAATCCAAGTGATAGAATACAAGCCAAGTCAGTCATTTCTCAATTGTTATTAGAAGGCAAAATTTAAGTAGTATACATTTGGGAAATGCTAGTTCCTAAGCCTGGCAAATTAACAACTCTAAAAGAATTAAAAAGAAGATGGCATGCAGGTGATCCCACGATTGGTTTATTAGAGCAACATTCAGGGAAGTTTGATTATTTTGTTGACTACTCTATCCAACTGCCGATTCATGAAAAGCCTACTACAACTGTTTAGGGTTCAGATTTTGAAGAGGAAGACAACCCCCAAAATGAAAAGAAAAATGATCAAACAGTTAACATAATAGGACCTGACTTTAAGCTACTACTCCTAAAATGTTACAAAGAGCCTGAACAAGAGCAAAAAATCCCAAAAGTTAAGAAGTATACTTTTTATATTCCCTCAGCACTTGAAACTTATAAGGCTGCCCCATTTAATTATGAGGTGATTAATCAAGAAAAATCTCCGAGTTCTATCATTGGAGGAATCACTAGGTCAGGAAGGGTCTATAGTCTTGAAGAAAAAACCATAAAAAGCCTGAAACTAGTGAATCAAGCAATGAAATCATAAAGCCGGAAACAGAAGAAGAAAAGATGACAGCCTTTTCCAAGATGATGAAGTCCAGTGAATACAAAATCATGGACTAATTATCAAAGACCTCGGCTCAAATATCCCTTGTGGGTCTTCTACTCTCTTCCGAGCCTCATAAAGAAGCCTTGTTCAGAACTTTGAAAGAGATTAAGGTGCCACAGGGAATGTCCACTGAAAAATTATGACATATTGTCTATTCCATTTTTGCCATTGATCGGATATCCTTTTCAACAAAGAAGCCGGGGGAAGAAGGTAATCAACACACCAAATCACTTTTCATAGTGGTAAAATGCAATAACATGATTTTTTCTAGAGTCCTCATTAATAATGGGTCCTCCCTCAACGTATGCCCTCTAGCTACTCTTAAACTACTAGGTGTTGATGTAGTTAACATCAAACCAAGTACTACCACAATGAGGGCTTTTGATGGATCTAGGAGGAAAATTGTAGGGGAAATTGACTTAATGGTGGAGATCGGCCCGCGGTTATTTGGAATCCCTTTCTAGGTCTTAGACATCCCAAAGTCCTTTAACTTGCTCCTTGGGAGACCTTGGATCTATGCAACACAGGCCATTCCTTCTAGCCTCCACCAAAAGGTCAAATTCATTTTTAATGGTTAGATCATCACTGTATTAGGTGAATAAGATTATGCCATTTACAAAGAAACGACCATACCCTACATAAGAGAAGAAGACCCAGATGACCTTGCACTTTAGATCTTTGATGAGGTGTACATGATTACTAATCCCAAAAGACAGGGATGCGGAAAGATGCAATTCAAAGAGGGTTAAACATGGACATTTGGTTTTGGATATGTCCCTGCTTTGGAAGAAGAATTTCAAATGAGATTCAAGTAGAAAAGAAGGGGTGATAGATTGTACAATACCCCTATAAGTTTTCCACCAATCTAAACAACATTTACCCATCCAACCAGTATTGAGACGCTGATACTAGCTAAAGAAGACAAGTCCAATAATCTCATCAATAAACAACAACGAGAATCAATGGGCATATCCTGTAAATCCCAATTACTTCAAAATTGGTTCTCTTTCCCTTTAAATAGAAATAAAGCTACTTTAGAGTAAGAGTGAACTGTGGTTTAGTATTCATTGAGTTTTCATATATTTTTCATTCAATAAATGTAACCCACATAAAAAAAATCAATAAAATTTCAAATTCACTTCTTCTACTCAGTCATTTCTCTCTCTCTCTCTCTCTTTTAACTTATCTAGATTCAATGATGAAAATCGGGGATATCTCGCACACATAGAGAGTAAAAATGTCGATATCGCCTCTAACTCTACTGGTTTAGATGATATCAATGACCATAAAGTGATTTAAGAAAACTGGCAACAATATGAACAAGGTAGGATTTCATTTGATGAGTTAATTGAAATAGTCAACTTAGGAAATGAAGATAACCTTAGGAATATTAAGATTGGGGGCAATCTTAATAATGAACAAAAAAGAACTTTGACCAAGCTGTTATCCGAATAACTTGATGTATTTGCATGGTCTTATAAAGATATGCTAGGATTTGACTCATCAATTGTGGTTCATAAGCTATCAACATAAGAAAATATCAAACCCAAGAAACAAAAATTAAGACTATTTTGGCCTAATATTTTATTGAAAATTAAGGAAGAAGTCAAGAAATTATTGGGGGTTGGGATCATTGAAGTATTGGATTATCCTGAATGGGTAGCTAATATAGTCCCTGTAATAAAGAAAAATGGGAAAGTTTGTGTATGCGTGGATTTCTAAGATCTAAATCAAGTAACACCAAAAGACAATTTCCCTTTACCCCACATAGATGTCTTGGTAGATAATATTATTGGAAACAATCTTTTTTCATTCATGGATGGTTTTTCAGGGTATAACCAAATCAAGATGTTAGAGGAAGATAAAACCAAGACAACCTTCATCACAACCTGAGGTACCTTTTGTTATAAGGTTATATCCTTTGGTCTCAAAAATGCTGGGGTAACATATCAAAGAGTAATGGTTGCATTATTTCATGACATGATGCACCGGGAAATTGAGGTGTATGTTGATGATTTAATTGCTAAATCCAAAAAAGGGGAAGACTACGTAAACACTCTGAAAAAGTTGTTTGAATAGTTAAGAAAATACCAATTGAAACTTAACCAAAAAAAATGCACTTTTGGAGTTACCTCTGGGAAGCTATTGGGTTTTATTGTCAGTCAAAAGGGCATTGAAGTGGATCTAGATAAGGTCAAAGCAATATTGGAAATGCTACCTCTGCGCACTCTTAAAGAAGTCAGGGGACTACTTGGACGCTTGAATTACATTGCTCGGTTCATTTCCCAACTCACAGACAAATGGTGACCTTTATTTAAACTACTCAAGAAAAATGCCGTCACTAAGTGGTATGAAGAATGTGAAGCAACTTTTATAGAAATCAAGCAACATCTCATGAATCCTCTAATACTAGTGGCCCCTAAACTCGGGAAACCATTATTCTTGTACCTGACCATATTGCCTGAATCTATGGGGTGCATGCTCGATAAAAAAGATGAAGAAGGAAGAGAACAAGCTATTTACTACTTGAGTAAGAAGTTCATTGAGAGGGAGCAAAAATATTTGAAAATAGAGAGAACATGTTGTGCATTAGTTTGGGTCATGCATCGACTTAGACAATACACACTCTACTATTTAATCAAATTATTAACAAGACATGATCCCCTGAAGTATTTAGCAAACAAACCAACCTTAATTGGTAGGATTTCTAAATGGAAAATGTTGTTGTTTGAATTCGACATCACCTATATATACTAGAGTTTAGTCAAAGGTCAGGTTATAGCTGATCAATTGGCTAGACATACACTTGAAGGAACTTCCTAAGGACTGCAAACACAATTTCCAGATGAAGAAGTATTGATAACTGAAGGTGATCCTAACACTGAAGAAGAAAAATTTCTCAAATGGAAATTGTATTTTGATGGAGCTGCCATTGTATATGATTGTGGAATAAGGGTAGTGTTGGTCTCACCTGAAGGCAACCAATTTCCTATAGCAACAAGGCTTACATTCCCATACACTAACAACATTAAAAAATAAACATGCATTCTCTATCTCAAAGTGGCTTGGGATATGGGAATTCATGAATTAGAAGTATATGGGGACTTCTCACTCATCGTTTGTCAGACTTGAGGAGAATATAAGACCAATGATCCAAAACTGGTACCCTATCACAAACACTTGTCAGGGTTAATGGAGAAGTTTGAAAAGATCACATTCACACATATACTAAGGATGTAGAATCAATTTGCTAATGCCCTAGCTGCATTAGCATCTTTAACCCAAATATTAGGAGAGGTAGAAATCCAACCTCTCAAGATTGAGATTGAAGACAAACCGGTTTTTTGTTTTGCTATCGAAGAAACATGTGCTAATAAACCTTGGTATTATGATATTAAGATCTTCCTTAAAAAAGGAAAGTATCTAAAAAAGGCTGATCGAAAAGATTGAAAAATGCTTGGAAGGTTGGCAAGTCATTTTCTGTTAAGTGGGTCCACAATATATAAGCGATCGTTTGATAGCACATTATTGAGATGTGTAGATGAGAAAGAGGCAAATACTCTCATGAAAGAGGTACATGAGGGAATATGTGGTCCTCATATGAATGGTTATATGTTGGCTAGGAAAATAATGAGACTAGGTTATTATTGGTTGACTATGGAAACTGACTGCATCAAACATGTGAGACATTGTCATCCATGTCAAATTTATGCCAACAAAATAAATGTTTTGCCTTAGGAACTTTATAAACTTTCTTCACAATGGCCATTCTCAATGTGGGGTCTAAACATAATTGAACCGATTAACTCGAGAGCATCTAATGGTCATTGGTTCATATTGGTAGCTATTGATTATTTCACTAAATGGATTGAAGCTTCCTCATATACCAACATCACTAAAGGAGTAGTTGTCAAATTCATCAAGAAGGACATTATTGCTCGATATGGATCTCTTGAGTCAATTATTACAAATAATGGCACAAACCTGAACAACAAGCTCATGACAGAATTGTGCCAACATTTTGGAATCAATCACAAGAATTTTACTCCATACCGACCACAAATGAATGGAGTTGTAGAAGTGGCCAACAAAAATATCAAGTGGATTATTGAGAAGATGGTCGTTACTTATAAAGACTGGCATGAGATGTTGCCATTCGTGCTCATGGCCTGTTAAACCTCCATCAGAATGTCAACGGGAGCTACACCTTATTCTATGGTATATGGCACTGAGGAAGTATTACTAGTCGAAGTTGAGATTCCATCACTTAGAGTGTTGTTAGAAACTTAATTAGATGAAGTTAACTCGGTGAAAAAATGGATTGATCGATTGAGCTTAATTGATGAAAAGAGGTTAGCAACATTATGCTATGGTTAATGCTACCAACAAAGAATGGTTAGGGCTTTTAATAAAAGAGTGTGACCTCGGAATTTTCAAGAGGGAGACTTAGTTCTAAAAAAGATTCTCCTAAATGTGCAAGATTCTAGAGGGAAGTTTACACCTAATTATGAGGGACCATATTTTGTAAAGAAAGTGTTATTGGGAGGAGCATTGATTTTGTCACGAATGGATGGTCCGAATTTAAAGGACCACATAAATTTTGATGCAGTTAAAATGTACCATCCTTAATGAATCAATGGAATCTTATTGAAGTTTAATAAAAATGCTTACAATTATTAGTCTCCTAATGGTCTATTTTTTATCATCTATGTGTAAAGCTGGTATCCTTGATGGTTATTAGCAGTGGACTGATCATCCATCCCATCATTGATAAGCTTCTTCTTGTTGTTGTATTCCTATTTTTTCTATACATACTCAAACACGAGAGAAGTTGTAAGGAATAAAACAATGATAAATCTTGAAAACTCTTCAAATACTACATCATGGTTTCATTTTTGTTTGAAAAGAAGTTTTTTTTTTTTTTGCTATTTCAAGGTAAAGTCTCGAGCAAAATAAGTGGAGATAGAATTTGAGCAAAATGGATTGGAATGGTTGGAACTCTGGAATGAAAATGAATCTTATACAAGCATGATTTATCCGACGAGGAAAGAGCTAATGAACGGGTGTTTGTAAACTTCAATAGAAGGATTCATTGTTTAGGCACTATTCGTGAAACCAGGTAAGATCTTTCACTATACATGAGTAGCAAAATAGTTAGCCCATAGGGGTACTTTTCTAAAATTCACCATTTCTTGGGATTGCCAATTTGTAATAGATGCTTTCTCATGAAAGTTAGTTAGCCCATAGGGGCATTATTCAAAAAATTCATCATTTCTTCAGATTGCCAATCTGTAATAGACGCTTTCCCATGAAAGTTAGTTAGCCTACAGGGGCACTATTCAAAAAATTCATCATTTCTTCGAATTGCTAGTTTGTAATAGACGCTTTCCTATGAAAGTTCGTCAGCCTACAGGGGCACTATTCTAAAAATTCATCATTCATTAGGATTGCTAGTCTATAATAGATGCTTTCTCATGAAAATTAGTCACCCCATAAGGGCACTATTCTAAAATTCATCTTTTATTTGTTAGTTCGTAATGCACGCTCTCCCATTCAAATTGGTTAGCCCATAAGTGCACTATTTGAAATAAAAAAAAATCATTACTACGAGTTGTTACTCTGTAATGACCATTCCTAATACCAAATAGTCAGCCTATAAAGCACCATCCTAAATATTTCTTGTCAGCAAAAATCGTGTATCCCTTTAGTTTTGCAATAAAGTTTTCCTCAAACTTCACTATAAAGAGGAGCAACTGTAGACACATAATTTTTGCTCCCTTTATATATATATTTATCTTTTTTTATTATTATTTTATTTATTATTATCTATTTATTTATTCTTTCATTTCTCAAAAGGGGGGGGGGAGGAAGAAAAATGGAAACAAATGCAAATTTGATTGCATAACAAGACTGAGGCATAGGCTTACAACTTGTTGGAAAGCTCACAAGTGAGAATACCCCATGTCCGAAGTTTGAACCCTAGCAAGCGCGAGTTGCGCAAAATTTTTTTTCACAGTGGAAAACGTGTATTGAACACACGTTTTCTTCTTCTAGCAAACTGATAAGAAAACATGTGTCCAAAACACGTTTTCTCCTTCTAGCTAACAGTTAAGAAAACATGTTTTGAATACATATTTTCACTGTTCATCTTCTTCCTCCTCCAGCCGTGATTAACTCATTTTTCCTTCTTGGATGACCTCTTTCAAAGCTCTTTTTTACCCCTTTTTCTTCATGATTTCACCAAATTAATGGTGAAATCACAAAGATTACATTCCCTACTATGCATCCAAGACAAAACACAGTCCAAATATACTTAATTAATAAGCTAAAATCAGCTTGGAAAATAGGAAAAAATCATTCTGTGCAAAAATTGTTCTTGCATATTTAGCTCAATTTAGACAAAATTGAAGCTTCCATGGACATTTTCAAGAAAGTACGAGCATCTAGGGATTCTTTTTGACTCAAATTATAGCCAAATTCATTGAATTAAAATCAAAATTGGTCAAAACCTATTAAATTAAAAAATAAAAAATTCATTGTGGGAATTGACCTTCCATGCTTAATTCGAGCTTGGGAAGTATAAAAAGGACGTCGGGGAAGGCATTGAGGGACTAAGAAAAGTGATTCTCACTTCAAAAAAACAAAATTATTCTACTTTCTCTCTCTATGTTCTCATTTTTCTCTTCTTCTCTCTTCCTTCTCTTCTCTTGACGATGTCCTTGCCGTTATTCTTGGTCATTGGAAGCTTCATCGGACATTGCTGTTGTAGTTGACGCCAAAGCCACCATCTCCGATGTCGAACAACAACACCACAGGTTCTCCATTCATTTTTTTTTCTCTTTTATTATTATTATCATTATTATAAAGAATACACATATATATATTCCCCTAAAATTTTTTATTTTTTATAAAAAATAAAAAAATTCTTTATTTTTATTATAAGAAAAAACATTTTCCCTAAAAAAAAAGTAAAAAAAAAAACATTTTCCTTAATTTTTCTTTACAATTTTAGAAATTTCTAAAAAATATATATGTATAAATAATAATATTTTTTAGAGCTATTTTAAAAGAAAATTCTAAAAAAAAAATTATATAAATAGATTTTGGTCTTTAAAAAAATAAATAATAATAAAAATGACAATTTTTTTTATCAACTACGACCGTTTTGATCATGAATAGCGGGTACATAGGCACTTACCAGGGTGACCTCAAGCAATAATTTATTTTTTTATTTTTATTATATATATATATATATATATATATATATATATATATATATTACTTTCTCTAGTTAAAAAAAAGTTAAGAAAATAAAATTTAATCTTGGAAGGTTTAAAGTCGTAACCATAGTGTTTTGAAAAAGATAGCTCTTGAGCGTAAAATCTCTAGTTTTTTCTAATTTTTTTCTTTCTTTTTTTATCAGTAGCCAAGTTAGAATTAATACTACTTTATTAATTCTAACTTTATATTTTTTCAATTATAATCGGGTAGTGACTCCCTCTTTTAAAAAAAAAATATTTTTTTTTCTAATCCTAATCGAAGGTTTACATTAAAGCATTAAATGAGCATAAGGTTTAGTGTAAATCAAATTTGAAAAGAAAGAAAAAAAATTTAGGCTCGACATATATGTTGAACTTTAAATAAGGTGTTAAATAATAATTTGGAGATTTTGAGGGCTTAAATTTTAAGTGAAGTGTTCAAAATTTCAAAATTTCGTGAAATTGGAATTCATTTAGATCTTTTTGTGTGATGATTTGAATGAGTTTGAATTGAATAGATGAGAGAAACATTTGGCACTGATTCGTTCAAATCACTTTATGAGGTTTATTTGAATGAATCCTTATTGAGATAAAACTTTGTCTCTCCTAAATGATTCGTTTAGGCTACTTCGTTGGAAGTGATCCTCATGACTCGTCATTTCTATAGAATTTTGCAGTTTTGTACCTGTTAAAGTATTACATTTGTTACTTAAACTAATGTGCATTTTGGGGCTCTTGAGTTGTGATTTTTAATAGTAAATAGTTTAGATCAATTAATAACTTATTTAAGCATGATTTGATTATTAAAACCAAAAGTGTTTAATTGTCATGATCTTTGGAAAAATAATAACTTATGGAATTTAGTAAAACAAAAAGAAGTAATACATGATATTTTAGTAGATTTTTTAATACAAATTTTACAAAATATCTTGCAATTATTTCTCTCACAAACATCGACACCTGAGGAGGAACCTTCCAAATTCTCTACAAACTCTAGTGTGGTACTTAAGAATGCAAAATTCCTACTATTATTTTTAAGTTAGTTTTATTTGGGAGAATTATGATATCTTTAGCAAACTATGTATATGGCTTGTAAAACTTTTGAAGGAAAGCATATTACATACCTTTTAAATATCTTCATTTTACCTCACCATTCGAGAAATGATCCAACAATCTTTAAAAGCTTTATTATGGTAAGTGAAACAAACATTGTCCTAAAGGTTAAAAACTAAAGTTTGTTAAACATGATATGTCTGATGGAACTAATTTCAGTAGATGAAAGGACAAGATCATATTTCTTCTATTTGTTCTTGACATAGTCTACATTTTTAATCTAAAATCTCTACCAATCTAAGATGCAAAAGAGGAAGCAAATCAAGAAGAGAAGTCTAAGATTGAAACTATGAAGATGAAGAGACAAGAGGATGAACTTACATGTTAGGGACATATACTTAACACATTGTTTGATAGTTTATATAACATATATATGTCTAGTTAATCACCTATGGAAATCTTGCAAGCATTTAAAAAAAAAGTACAATATCGAGCATCAAGGAACATATAAGTTCTCAAAAATTAAATACTATGAATTCAAACACAATTGACAATATTCTTATCATGGAGTTAGTACGAGAATTGCATGTTTTAGTGAACCAATTTTTCATGACTTCGAGAATTACATGTTTTAGTGAACCAATTTTTCATGACTTGACTATGTTTATTCTAGAGTCCTTTCAAATGGGAGTAAAAATTGTTTAACTACTGTCATTATTGCTTTTCACAAGAAACTTCTATGTATTGCAGAAGATTTCATTGCTTGAAAAATTCTTAGACATCTTTGCATGGAAGAAGAGTGATGGGAATCATTTTTACGATTTTAGTAGTAGGAAAACCTGACTTGGATGCATGGTCCCAGAATCCACTTATGATCACATCTTTTCTAATAATGTTTTATTTTATCACTATTATTAGCAGGTTCATTTGTCAGTTTTACAGGATGGTCGAATTGCATGCACTAAAGGATCAAGTTGTGGGACATTCTTGGAGTCACATCCAACGATCCACAAATTTGCTCAATCAAGTGAGGAATTAGCCATTTGAAGACCATTTATGCTTGTAATTGTTATTAAGAACCGAACACTTTATTTATCCTTTGTATTTTTCTTCTTGGAACTGGCCATTATTGTGGCATCTTTGTAAATTTTCTAGTGTTTTTACTTTAATAGGAGCAAGTATAAATACTTGCTAACTAGGTTTTTTTTTAGGGGACAATTTTTGACATCAAAGAAACACACTTTTGTGCCGTGGAAGAGCTTGTTCTTCACGCCATTTTGCTCTTATTAATTTCACTTTGAAATTGTGGCGAGTGGACTTGGATTTGTTGTGAGTAATATCAACAAGTTACAAGTTGATTCTAATTCCAAATGGTGCGTAATATCTGGTAAGGAATTAGTTAATTTATGTTGTTCTTGTTACACACAATTAAGGTTCCTTGTTCATTACATGGTTTACACCATTTGTTAGTTGAAAGTTGGAATTCAATTGTGTTGTTATTGGATTGGTCTTTATCTCATTTAGTACACGCTATTTTGGGGTATTTTTCTTCAACTTGTCATGCCATAGTTGTGGAATTGTCAAATTGATTTGTCAATTGGAATGTGTACATTGTGCTTTAGATTTTAGGCACATCATATTTGGTATCAGAGCTTATGGTTTAAGAGGAGGGATTTTGCAATTTGAATTCATAAATTAAGGTTCTTGAGTTTAACACCTTGATTCAAATTGTTGAAGGGAACTTGAGTTATTTGATTGTGTTGTTGAAGTGATATAATTGTTCCTTGTTGTTGTAGACGTAAAGTACTTGTAATGTTCCTTGTCTCCTTGAGTTGGCCGTGATTGCTTAAGGGGAAGTGATCCTTGTGATCATTTGAGGAAGTTGAAATTTGAAGCCTAGAAGAGTGTGATTTAGAATTGTTGTAAGGGGAATTTGGAAATTGAGCATTATTGTGTGTAAATTCCAGATTTGAAATTGTGTGAAGAATAGGAAGATATTTGAAATTCAAACATCCATTAACTTGAAGTGGTTATTGAGTAACATTAAGGGTTGTTGTTTGAATTTGAATTGTCTTACCTTTTGTGGGAAAGGGTGCATTTAGTGGAGTTATTTAAATTGTTGCTTGCTGCCTTTGTTCTTGAAGTTTCGATGTATAGGAGTTCCAACAAGAAGTGTTGTGTGTTAAGGTAAGGAAGTGATACATTTGAAGTATTATTATTGTTGATTGAAGAAATGCATCGTGTGTGTGTGTAGCGTAAGTGGAGGTATGAATTGTAGTTATTGTGTAGTGTGTGTGGTGCTATGAGTGTGTTGTAGAGTTGTGTAAAGAAGGTGCTGTACGTGGAGTGGATGATTATGTTTGTACCGTGAGTAGAAAGGGAGTAATAGTGAGAAATTTTGATTTCAAAAGCAAACATTAAGCGTGGAAGTTATTGTGCATTGATCACTTAAACACATTTTGCTTAGTTGAAATCATTGATTTCATATTTAGAGAAGTATTTATTATTACTACCACTTATTGTTGCCGTAATTAAAGTTGTTGTGGTGTTGTTATATAAGTGAACCATGGGAGTGTGTGAAACTTAAAGGGGAGTTGGTGTTTTTCTATTGAGGTGGTTTGATTGTTGTGTGGCGTTGAAGTGTGGGGGTGATTGTGAGGCATACTACTTTGCTTCAAGTTGTCCTTGTGGTTTAATAAACCAAGTCCACAACTATGTCAAATGATAGCGTGAATGGAGGAATTGGCAATGAGGCCAATAGCCAAGTGGGTGGCGGACCAGGTCGTTGGAATACAAGTGGAAGAACTCTGGATGAACAACTTCAGGACCTTACCATGATTGTTGCTACATTAGCAATAAGGATTGATAGGATGACATTGCCATAACAACCTTTGGTAAACCTTCAAGCACCACCTAGAGTAGCTCCTCAGAATGTCTATAGAGAGGGGGCAGTTGGAGGAAATATGGGGAGAAGAGTAGAAGGAGATTATCATGCTCTTGGGGGAGGACAGAGATGATAATTTAGGGGTTAATCTATACCCAAACAGGGAATTCAGGCCATATCGAGGATTAGAATATGTTAAGCTACAAATACCTTCATTTGATGGTAGGGGTTCCACCGATGATTACTTGGATTGGGAAGACAAAGTTGAGGGTCTTTTTGAGTGTTATGAGATTGATGATGACGCCAGGGTACGTCTTGCAGTTGTGGAGTTCATAGAGTACGCCGTCTTATGGTGGAAAAATTTGGTAATCAGCAGGCGAAGGGATGGAGAGGCCGAAATGCACACTTGGAGAGACATGAAACGAGTTTTGAGGAAGAGAATCGTACCAAAACACTACAAGCAGGAGCTATTTATGTGTCTCCAAACATTGAGATAGGGGGCGTAAAACAGTGGATGACTACGTATAGGAGTTTGAGACACTAATGATCAGATGTGAATCAGTTGAACCTCTTGAACAAATCCTAGCACGTTTTGTATGTGGGTTAAAGTATGAGATAGTTTGTGTAGTTGAGCTTCAGAGATATAATACACTTGATGAGACTATACAGTTAGCTTTGAAAGTGGAAAGATAAAGGTGATCCTATTCATTCCAGGTTACTAGGAGCAAGCTCAGTACTAATACAAAGCCCATGGGGGTTGATGGTCAGTTGGATGGGTCAAAGGGAGCAGGTGAGCATTTTAGGGTTGTAGACAAAGTTATCCTTACTACAGAAAAAGAGAAAAATGTTTCTGGGAAAGGCAAAGAGGTAGTTGGATTTGATTTGAGGCAGACGGTACAGGGGTCAACCAGTGGGAAGATGCGCTAGATTAAATGTTTCAAATGCATAGGATTTGGACATATAGCTGCACAGTGTCCCAATAAAATGGTGATGACTGTCATGGAGGGTAACGAGGAAGATGATGAGGGAGAGATTGTCGAGCCTATAGATTTATCCTTAGCATTATAAGAGTATTATGATGATGAACATGCTGAAACACATGAGGATAAAAAGGGAGAAAATTACTTACCTATTAATGTGTTATATAGGGTTATGACCATTTCTCTATATGCTAGGGACATATAGAGGGAGAATCTGTTCCACACACCTTGTCGAATTCAAGGTAACCTATGTATGCTTTTTATTGATAGTGGTAGTTGTACTAATGTCATATCTATTGCATTAGTAGAAAACTTACAACTAACCACTAGCTCTCATCCTAACCCGTATAAAGTGCATTAGTTAGACAACTGAGGTAGTTTTCATGTTATACAACGAGCAACGGTACCAATCAGTATAGGAGATCGGTATAGTGATGAGATTATCTGTGATGTGCTTCCTATGTGCGCCTTTCATTTACTGCTGGGTCGACCATGGCTATTTGATAGAAAGGTGTTACATGATGGGTTCAGAAACACTTACATGTTTCAAAAGGATGGTACTCGGATTTTATTAACTCCTTTGTCTTCTTCTGAGGTTCGTTCTTTCTAGGAACTAGTCAGAAGCACATATAGCTCTTCTAGATTTTCAGCTAACAAGCAATTCCAAACATCGGGTTTCAGTCAAGGAAAAGACCCCTTAGATTTGGGGGCGAGTCTTTCAGAGGCCCAAGGAGATGATGGGAATCATTTTTACAATTCCAGCAGTAGGAAAACCTGACTTGGATGTATGGTCCCAGAATCCACTTATGATCACATCTTTTCTAATAATGTTTTATTTTATCACTATCAGCAGGTTCATTTGTTAGTTTTACAGGATGGCCGAATTGCATGCACTAAAGGATCAAGTTATGGGACATTCTTGGAGTCACATCCAATGGTCCACAAATTTGCTCAATCAAGTGAGGAACCGGCCATTTGAAGACCATTTATGCTTGTAATTGTTATTGAGAACCGAGCACTTTATTTATCCTTTATATTTTTATTCTTGGAACCAGCCACTATTGTGGCATCTTTGTAAATTTTCTATTGTTTTTACTATAATAGGAGCAAGTATAAATACTTGCTAACTAGGTTTTTTTTTAGGGGACAATTTTTGACATCAAAGAAACACACTTTTGTGCCATGGAAGAGCTTGTTCTTCATGCCATTTTGCTCTTATCAATTTCACTTTGAAATTGTAGTGAGTGGACTTGGATTTGTTGTGAGTAATATCAACAAATTACAACTTAATCCTAATTCCAACTAATGCGTCATATTTGATAAGGAATTAGTTAATTTATGTTGTTCTTGTTACACGCAATTAGGGTTCCTTGTTCATTACATGGTTCACGCCATTTGTTAGTTGAAAGTTGGAATTCAATTATGTTGTTATTGGATTGGTCTTTATCTCATTTAGTACACGCTATTTTGGGGTATTTTTCTTCAACTTGTCACGCCATATTTGTGGAATTGTCAAATTGATTTGTCAATTGGAATGTGTACATTGTGCTTTGGATTTTAGGCACATCAAAGAGTCTAAGAAACATGATTTGGTATGTTTAGCAATGTTAACCATGTGAATGGTGGTGGAAAGAAAGCATGAAAAGAAGGTTTCAAAACTTGAATTGGAGGAAGTCGAGGATATGCTACAACTACAGTAATAACATGAATGTGGACTTTTAAAGAAACAATAAAGAGTCTTCATTGCAAGTGTAGAAGTTAATGATTTTGTTGCAATATTAATAAAGTCTATGGATGATCTACATATTGGGATGGTTATGGACATTCACACAACAAAAAGTATTAAGCTAGTCAAGAAGTGATTGGATTCTGGTGCAACAAGGTATATGTGTAATGACCATCAACAATTCAAGAGTTACAAAGACATTGAAAACAAAGAGATTTTAATGGGCTTTGCAAGAGTTCAATAAATTGGTTCAATCAATCTTCATTTTGACTTCTAGGAATAAAATGTGTCTTTTTATCTTCATAGAGTCACAATATATGTCTCCCTCTATCATTTGAATTTGAACTTTTGGTTTTTCCTCCTTTACAATTCAAATCCATCATGTAAACTTAGCCTCTTCTTCTACTTTTTTCCAACTTGTTGTAGGTTTAGTCCTAGTTTTATTTTGTTTTTGCCATCTCCTAACTACCTCCAATGAGGGGTGGTGCTCCACATTAGAGCTCAAAGGGAAGGTCTCACACCTTAGGAGACTTTCTTCCACTTGGCTTTATGTAAAGTCAAGTAGAGTCGGGTAATATTTAGGGCCCAAAAGCTGTTTTTGGTATTTCCTATTTGGGGAAGAATTTTAAAGTTACTTTATAGACTCTAATTTCTAATCACATAAACCTTCATGAAAGTGGCAATATGGAGCCTTATGTTTCTACCAAAAATTGGCCTTTAGTGTTTTCTAGGCCATCTTCTAACTAGTTTGAAAACTCTAAAAATGTCTCTTTAGACTCCTCTTCCTTAGCAAATACCACCTTGAAAGAGCTGAATGAGGTTTTTGAAAAAGTGGAGAAGGGTCATTGTCGGAACCCTACATTGGATAAACATTGGTATTTTGTCGAAGCATGTATGGCACCCTTGACCTATCAGCAGACACTAGAGTTCAAATTGAAATACATCTTGTCGATTGCTAAAGGCCCTATTGCTAGAGTTTGTCTTCCCTTCCTCTATAGTTGTACAAGGTGCTAAATATTGGGATTCTACCTTGGTTAGCTATTTTCTCAGTTGAAGAATTCTTTTTTTCTTTAGTACAAAGTATTGCCATGTGTATATGGAAGAATTATGGCATTCTTATAGTGTTAAGTAACATGGAATGCTTTTTTTTTTTTTTAGATTTTTAGCTAACTCGAGCCTTGATCAATTTTTGGCTAAACCTTGGCACTTTACTTAAAGATACTTAGTCCTACAAAAGTGGTGTTATGGTGTATCCTTAACTAAACCACAACCTTTTGTGGTTTTGGCTTGGGTTTTCTTCTTACAAGTCCCTTGTGAGTATTTAGATGAGGAATGGATAAAGTATGTAGCTAGTGTCATAAGTACCTCTATCTTGGTTGATATTCTTATGGCTTTCAAAGAAAGAGCTAATCAGCGCGATTTCTTGTGGAGATTGTCGCCAAGGAAGAACTCACTCATCGAGTAGAGGTTGATAAAGGGGCATGGTTCTATAGCTTTAGTTTCGATTGAATAACAATGGCTCCTACCAAGATGTCCTAAATGTAAAGTTTTGGAGCATGTTTACTCTATTGTTGTGGATAACCAGCTGAAGGAGGCTGATGTAGAAGGTTGGGTCAAAAAAAAAAAAAAAAAGAGGCAAGAGAATGGTGATAGAAGGTTCCCCTTAGAACTTTCTAGAAACTTCGGAGCATAAAAATGACAACGAGACTAGTGAACAAGTTCTTTCCTCTATCAAACTTAAGAGCACAACTCTTTACTCTTGTTCCCTTTTGGTTGAAGTAGAGGCTTCTCCTTTTCCAACATCACCTAAGAAAGCTATAGAAAACACTATTCCAGTTGTTCATTCTGACCTTACTCCTTCCCATGTTTCAGAAACATTTGGTGAGCCAATCTCTGAAAACCTTCTAGCCTCTCCTAGTGAGCGCCTCACCCTCTCACCAGATCCTTCTCCTGAACACTGTGAGGAATAGGTGTTGGTTATATAGTTACCCCATGTTTGCCCTCTCTAATTTATTTTTACTTTTTAATTTAAAAAATCGAAACAAATGCAATTTGTTTACATTACAAAATTGAGGCACAAGCCAATAACCTGATTGGAAAACGCACACATGCATTCACAAGAGAGTAGAATTCGATTCCCCTAGCATGTGGGTGTGCATAATTCTTTTTTTTCATAACGAAAGATGGAATAAATGCAATTTATTTGCATTAAAAAAATAAGGTACAAGCCAATGGCTTATTGGAAAGCACACATGCACAACATATGAACGACCCAAGTTTGATCCTTGTAGGAAGCGTGCCTGGGCACTTTATTTTTTAAGAAAAGTGCCGTGTGTCAGCATTCCATTAGTTGACTGTAGCAATATAGATTTTCTTCTTCCTCAAAATCAATCATGTTTCTTCACATTTCCCTTTCTGATTTGCTCAGTTTTTAGCCATTTTTGGTCATTTTATTTACACGATTTCACCTAAATAATAGTAAAATTGTGTAGATCATGTGGCATACTTTGAATTGATTCCAAAAACATGTCTAAGTACATCCATTTATGTGGTTAAAAGCAGGTCCAAAGATAGAAAAAAAAAATTTCTATGCAAAGTGAATTTGCTTGATTTAAGCATGTTTGATATGAATCGAAGCTTCTAATTACTGTTTTAAGTGATAATGAAGTACAATGAGTCAAATTCGACCACTGATTTACTATAATTTTAAGCAAATTCCACAAGATTTCAAAATTCTAATTAGTCAAAACCCATCAAGTTGAGATTTTGACTTTATTACGGAAATTGACCTTCCATGCTTAATCCGATCTTGAGCTATATAAAAGGAGGCGTGGGGAAAGCATTGGGGAGAAAAATCATTCAAATCCTCTAACCACAAACATGTGACTTCTCTTCTATAGGGAAAATCCATAGCTTTCTCTTTCTTGATCATAAGTCGAGACACCACCTCTCTCTCTCTCTAGAAATTTCCTTTCTTTAGCCATTCTTTAACCATTACAACACCACTAGTAGTCCCTTCGAGTTCCAAGATTTTGGAAAAGGCACGACTTGAGCTTTGAGTCATTCACTAACCCCTTCAATTAGGAAAACCAAGTTTGGGTACTAACGGGTTGCTCAATTAGCCATCTTTTGATGCCATTACTTTTGAGCCACCATTGAGAGTCGCTACATAGACCCTTAGAATCCTTAGCAAATACCTTTTTGAGCTTTAAGCAACACCAAGAGAGGTTAAGCATCTTTGAGGAAGTCATTGTTGTAGACCCGTTCTCAACCCGAGGCTCCAACCTAAACCTGGCGATTGACCTGCGTCTGCACCAGATCCAATTCCCAGTCCATTTCTGCTGTTCTTTTCCTTTTTTTTCCTTAAATAGATAATGTAATAAGTAAATAACCTTAAGTTTGTTTCTTAGTATTTTTTTCTTCTTTAAAAAAAAAAGAAGAAAAAAGAAAATGTAACAAGTAAATAAATAAATAAAATCTGTTAATTCTCTAGGTTGAATTTAACTAAAAAAATAAAAAATAAATGTTGACTTGCTTATCACTTAAAGGGTTTTTTTTTTAAATAACTTTTAAATTTATTTATTTATTTATTTTATTTAGATCTCATTTTCCTAGAAGTCTCCAATGAATTTCCTCTTTTTTTTTAAAAAAAAATTATTATAAAATATATGAATAAAAAATGTGAAATAAATTTTAGAAAGTAATATAATGCGAATTACGACCAGTTTGATATCGAATAGCGAGTACGTAAGCACCTATGGGGTGACCTTAACAAAAAAAATAGATAAAATAATTTCTTTTTTTTTCTATTAAATAATAAAAAAATAAATTTAAATTTGGAAGGTTAAAGTAATAATTGCGGCGTTCTAAAATATAGTCACCAAACATAGAATCTCTGGTTTTCTAAAAATATGTGTATACATGTTTTTTCGAAAGATCAGTGGCCAAGTTAGAATTACTACTGCTTTATTAATTCTAACTTGATTTCTTTTTCCGATCATAATCAAGTGGCGACTCCTATTTACAAAAGTATTTTTTTTTTCTAATCTTGAACAAGGGTTTACAGTAAATGAGTATGAGATTTAGTGTAAATCAGATCAGGAAAAATGAACCATAATTTAGGCTTGATAGATATCTCCCCTTTTGAGAGTTCACCATCTCTTCTTATTGTAAATAGTTGTGTCAAGCTAAGGGAACTAGGTACTGGCTTCTTATTTGAAAGTGGTAGAAGTTCTTTTGTTAGCAAAAAGAAAGAAGAAGAAAACATTTAAAAAGAAAGAAAGAAAGAAAGAAAAATACTTCAATTGAAGCATCGTTCTCTTTGTTTTATTTTGCAGTGTCATGAATTTTGCGGCGTGGAATGTTTAGGGTTTGGGTAACCCTATTAAATGTGCTGATGTAAGGAAATTGTGTGCAAAAAATGTGATTTCCTTGGTGGGTCTTTCGGAGACTAGAGTAAACCACTAAAATGAATTAAGTATTCAAAAAATAATAAATTCCCATCGGTCTTTCTTTCTGTTTTTTTTTTTTTTGGTAAATTCTTATGCTAGAAAGAAGATATAGCTGGGATGGGATGTAAGGTTATGGGATGCCACCTTTGTTTTATGCTTTGAATTATGAAAGTCAGCGTAAGTAGCTATGGGAAAATATTTTGTTGTTAGTACCTGCTCTATCATCTTCGCCATGGATAGTTCCTAGTGATTTTAACATAATTAAATCATTTTTTGACAGGTTACTAATGTCTGCAGCCATAGTAGCATTCAAAAGCTTTATAGATGAAGCCGAACATGATGACTTGAGGTTTGTTGGAGATTTCTTTACCTAGTCAAATAAATAGGCGACGAACCCTATTTTGAGGAAGCCTGACCATGTTCCAGTCAATCAAGCTTAGCTTGCTACTTACCTAGCTTTAGAAGTGATGTTCTTACCTTGCTTGCTATCGGATCATGCCATGCATTTGGTCAGATTAGTTTCCTTTTCTACTCAAAGGAAAGTTCCTTTCAATTTAATTTTTGGGTATAATTGAATACTTTTCTACCCTTGGTGGCAAATATTTGGAAGACTAATGTCTCAAGCTCTAAAATGTATCAAGTGGTGTCCAAATTAAGACTCTTAAAGGGTATGTTGAAAGCATTGAATGAAAGGGACTTTTCCCATATCTTCTTAAGGGGTGGAAGAGCAAAAGATGTATTCGAATCTATACAAATGGACATTATGAGAGGTAATTTGAATATATTTGGGGAGGAAAAGCAAGTTGTTGAGCACTACTACCTTTTAAGAGCACTAGAGGAAAGCTTTTATGAGCAAAAGTCAAGAATTCAATTGCTTAAACTTGGAGATAAAATACTTCTTTCTTCCACAAGGCCATGCTACAACATCATAGCAAAAATTCTATAAATTCGTTTAACTTAAAGGGATGGGTCTTTTGCAATAGGTAGCTCAAACACACACTAGAAAGTTATCTCTTTGGAAGTTAAATTAAGCTTAAGTTGATTTCATCAACTTACCTTTCTTAGATAATGAGATAAAATTAACTTTATATATATATATATTATATCGAAGCTAATAGGAAAGCACCAGGCCTTGATAGCTATACAACAAAGTTTTTTAAATCCACTTGGAGCATCTTAGGAAATGGACCAACCTTGGCTATCAAAGAATTTGTTCTCTTAAGTCACTTGCTCAAGGTGGTAAACGATACTATTATATCTCTTTGGTGACTAAAATTCTTAACTTAATGTCAATGGTGTATTTCAGGCCTATCTCTTGTTGCAATATAATTTATAAGGCAATATCCAAGCTGTTAGCCTCAAGATTGAAAGAAGTAATTTCCTCTCTAGAGGATAAAGAACAAGCATCTTTCATCCTCAATAGAAGAATTACAATTAATGCGTTCCTTGCCCATGAGCTTATTCATATATATCACTTGAATCGAGGATCCCCTAGATGTGCTTTAGAGGTAAATATCTTGAAGGCTTATGACACCTTTAACTGGGATTTCCTAATGAAAGTTATTGAATGTATGGGTGTTCTCCCTCACTTTTGGAGACTTTTGGCTCAATGTGTCTCTACTCTAAAGTTTTCTCTCAACATAAATGGTGAATTGGTAGGTTTCTTCACTAGTCATCATGGTCTAAGGAGAGTAGATCTGATCTCTTTCTATTTGTTTGTACTTACTATGGAAGTACTTTTTGGAATTACGAGGAATGTGACAAACTCCCCTCTATTTTCTTATAATTAAAGAAGTAAAATGGAGAAGCTAATTCACTTATGTTTTATGGATGACTTAATGATCTTCTATAAAGGGGATATTCCTTCTATCAACTTTATTAAGCAAACCCTTTACCAATTTCAACTTTGTTTGGGTCTCCATGCTAACCCCAACAAAAGCCTAGTTTTCTTTTATAATGTTGAGAACTCCATTAAAGTGGAGGCCATAAATGCCTTTAGTTTCAATGGGGGATCTCTACCTATATGATATCTGAGCGTTCCCCTTTTATCTTTGAAGCTAAAGAGAGCAGATTGTGATGCTTAGCCTAAAAGAATTACTGCATAGCTTGGTGCGCCTAAAACCAAGATTAAGCACATGTAATTGGAGCAATTTATAACCCCCAATTCACTTGTTCAATTTTGATTCAACTCTACTAGGTTTAGCGTAAACCCTCATGGAAATGCAATGAAATCCAAATGCTCTAAATTGCAAATAACGATTCCACAATGATAAATTCCTCTAAAATAATAATGATCACAAATAAATCCACGTGAATTACACACAAAATAGCAAGAACCAATTCCATGATCCACTTTCCCAAGAAAGTGATCCACGGTTCAGAATGATGCTAAATTGAAGGTTAAAACTCAAAGGCTAAAACCAATCAATTGAAGTAACAAGAATTTGATTACAAATGCAATCAAAATTTGGTCAATACACTTCCAAATCAACCTTAGATACTACTTACTAGAGAAGAAAGGAAATTGCAACAAGGTAAATTTGATATTACTCACAAATTAGCCTTGGAGCCACTCGCTACAATCTCAAATTGGGATTTGAAATTGATAAGAGCAATTTGAATTAAGAAAAACCTAACCCTCACACATAAAAGTGACATTCTTTTCTGAAAAATTTGACTCCCCCTCAAAACCCTACTTAAGCAAGTATTTATACTTGCTCCCTTGAGGATTAAAAAGTTCACAAAATTACAACTATGCCACTTTTAGGTGGCCGGTCTTAAAAGACAATTACAAGCAAATGAAAGTGTCCCAAAAGAAAGATCACAACATAAATAATCCAAAGAAACAATTACAAATACAAAAATAATAAGAAATCTCAAAGAGCTAATGCATCGAGGTGATGTCGATCACCGTGGGTCATTGGATGAGAATCTGATGATGTCCCTTTGTGATCAACAAATGAAAGTCATTTGGCATCCCGTGAAGAAATATTATTGTACCTATAAGATTATTACTTAAATATTTATTAAATAAAATAAATGAGGGTAAAATATGAGTGATTTGGATCATCATCTAAATCGAGTTTTGTAACCATCTAGGTTGCCGGAAAAATTCCCATCATAGCTTGATTCATGGACCAACAAATTTCTTTCCCATGCAGAAGACTCTAATTACTCAAATCGGTAATCTTCTCCATGTAAGTTTATTAGGATTCCATTTTCTTACTTCCTAAAAAAGTTGTACATATAATTGAGAAACTAATGAGGAACTTCTTATAGAGTATAAGGTCAAATATTAATTTAAAAGCAAAGGTGAAATGGGAAATGGTTTGCTTTCCTATAACTAAAGGTGGCTTCAATATCCCTAAATTATTATTGTAGAAAAAAGTGGCTCAAGTTAAGCATATTTGGAACTTACTTAAAGGAAGACCAAGAAGCTTGTGGGTTGATTGGATACACTCCTACTTCCTTAAAGACGTGAGCTTCTGGTAAGTAAGAACGTTATTTGTGTGCTCTTGGACTTGGCGCAAGTTACTCAAATTGAGAGCATTTTTCTAGAAGTACTTTTGACAGACAACTGTACATGGGGAATCCATTTCACTTTAGTAAGATTATTGGCTCCCATAAGGTCGTTTGTCTAAGAGGTTCACGGCTAGAGAAATTGCTAGTTCTGGCTTGCCAATGAACTCTAGGCTTTGTTCATTGATAGAAGGAGACTATTTGGACTTTTCCTCCTCCCCTTTTTGGGATAATTTCCTTATCCCTTCTTCCTTGAATCTGGACCTAAATAGATCAGATAAGCTTATTTGGGTGCATTCCACATTAAGGGAATACTTAGACAAAAGTGCCTTAGAGATATTAAACCCCTCGCGTACTCGTGTTACTTGGGCAAAGGTAGTTTAGGCAAAAAAATCTTTGCCAAGGCATCGCTTCATCTTGTGGTTAGTATTTAACAACAAACTTTATACCTTGGACAAATTATTAAAATGGGGAATGAGTGTGCAAGGAAACTGCTATGTATGCAGTTTAGCTTTGGAAAGTCATGTACATCTTTTCTTCTAATGCTCATACTTGTCTTTGGCTTGGAAGGAAGTATGCTCATCTTTGATTTGTCCACAATACTTTATTTCTCTAATTTTGGTGCTTTCTCACTTGTCCACAATGCTACATTAGCAACAACGGTCTACTGTTTATGGAGGGCATGCAATTCAGTTGGACTTGGGAAACAACTTCCAATCCCCTCTTCAATGGCTTGCCAAATCCTCTATCACACAAGAATTTAGAGTTCTTGTTTTTTTATCTGTTGATCTTTTGTATTTAAGTGGTTTTATCTAGTTTCTACTAGTTGTAATTTTAGGGTGGCTCCTACCCCACTTTTAGCAGTTGTATTTTCTTCCTTTTGGGTATTAATGAATTATTGATTCAACCAAAAAAAAAAAAGTGTCTTCTTAAATGTATTTTATGTATAAGATTTAAAGAAAAACTTAGTCTCTATTAGTTTGTTGTGTAAGAAATGATTTAAAATAGTTCTACACATTAGAGTCTTATAAGTTTGTGATAATTAAGGGAGATTTGTATGTTGGTAAAGGTCATTGTACTAATGGTATATTCAAACTAAGTATTAATAGTAAGAAAGTTACAAGATTTTCTTATATTATTAATTTTTTCAATTTTTGATATGGTAAAATAGGATATTCTATTGACAATTCCATATTATATGAGAAGAATTATGGTTATATCTCTATGAATGGAAATAAACCAGAGAAGAAATGTGAAATTTGTCTTGAATCCAAATTTGCAAAGAAACATTTCCTAAAAAACAGAGAAAAACCGAACTACTAGATTTAGTGCATTTTGACATTTGTAAATTGAATGGTGTTCAAATTAGAGGAGGAAAACGACACTTCATTACTTATACTAATGGTTGTTTAAGAATATATATATATATATGCTTATAAATAAAAATGACACTTTTAGCATTTTCAAATTATATAGAGCAAAAGTAGAAAATTTTCTCAATAAAAAATTAAGACTCTAAGAAGTAATGGAGGTAGAGAGTATCTAGTGAGTTTTTTGGTGAGGAAAAATGGAAGAGTTAATCAAATTATGCACCATATAAATTGGGAAAAAATGGTTTAGCCAAAAAGAAGAATTAAAATTTAGTTGATATGGTTACTACTTTGATCTTAAATGTAAAACAATCATTTGGCCTTTTGGGACAACCTCTAATAACTGCTTATCATATTGTAAACTGAATTGCTTCTAAAAAAATAAAGTTTTTCACCTTATGAAATATGAAAAGGAAAGAGAATTAATTTGAGTTATTTTAAAGTGTGGGGTGTCTTGCTTATTTTGGGGTTGTTGATCATAAGTAGGCTAAACTTAGGTTTGGAGGAGTTCAAGGTATATTTATAAGATAGGTCCTAAGTTCTAAGGTATATCGGATATCGCATCTTAGATTAAATATAATTATGAAAACAAGATATGTTGAATTTATTTAAGATAAATTCCAATGGAGCTTTGACAAACAAAAGTTATGAGATAATTTCTAAAGGAAATCTAAGAAAACGTTTAAGGGAAAATGACACGGTAAAGAATGAATGTTCAAGTTGAAGTTTAAATAGAGAATGTGACTTTTAGTAGTTCAAATAGAGGATGGATATTACTAAAATGGTGTCAATAGAAAATGAACATTATTAAAGTAGTGTAAACAGAAGATGAATATTATTAAAGTGGTATAAACAGAAAATGAATATTACTAAAGTGATGTAGATAGGAGGTGAACCATAAAACAATGCTTTTATTATTAAATTACTTCATTATAATAGTAATTCTATTATAACTTTATTCCATATTGAATAATTACGACAGTATTTAATTGTATTTTAGACTCATAATAGTAATTTTACAAGGAATCCTTATTACAAAAAATATTAAATAGTTATTTTTACTCAAACTTATGAATAACAATTTAATTTTAGAGTTGATTTTTTCCAAAAAAATTACCTCATTAAAATCAAAGTTAACGAATGAAAATCTTATTATAGCTCTATTCCATTTCTTAGCAATAATTATTATATTATAGCCCTATTTAAATAAGTGAAATAAGCTAATTGTTAGAGTTTTCTCTTTTTTTATTCTAGGAGTCACCTATGCTTGAAATCTATCAAGCTTACATTTAGTTTTCCTTGCAAATAATTTAAAAGTGTTAGTGACTGATATTAGATTCAAAACAATTGTAGGGTGAAGTTGCTATAGATGGTTATGTATGAGAGGCATAGTAGGACAAATAGAAAAACTCGATTTCTTAAGTGCATGTGTGTAACAAAGAATTGAGTCGAATAATCTTACTTATTCTTTACTTGTTCTTACTTAATTAGTTGCTCTAATTCTTTTTGGAGTGTTTTAGTAGTGTTGAAAATTCTTGAAACTTAATAGTGCTTTAAATGTTGTCAAATGAGGAAAAGAATGCTCTTATTTATAGATTTTAGTGTTTAATCTCAATTGTTAGATGTCTTTGGAAATTGATGAGTGAGATGGGCCATTGATGATATCTAATGGATCACTTTTAATAATCAATGAATGAGATGAAGCTTACTAATCCTCTTATAACTCCTCATGGACTTTGAATATAGATGAGTCAAACTTGGCCAAGTCCAATGAAGCTTAATGGCTTTATAAAGAAGCTTGTGAAGACCAAAGCCAGTCGAAAGGCTTTCCTTTACGTGTGAGACAATCGAAAAAGGCTGCGAGCAAATGGATTGCTTTGATAATCCTTGCCCTTGATTTAGCTAACTATATCTCCCTAAGAGTTAAGACATCCATAAAGTTGGCCTTGGCTTTCTAGACCTTGCCACTGGTCTAATAAGTTGGTCCATGATGTCAAATTGGGCAAAAGGTCCAATTACTAAAATAACCCACTTGACCAAAGCTCCTTTGATGAGGCTTAGGAGTTTTAGGCACTTTGTTGAATTATTGATATTTGGCGTGTGCAAGTTGTTAAGCTGTCACCTCCATCATTCACAATATTCATGAGATTGACAGTTTTTTGTTTGTTGATGAATTGTAACTTGATGATTTTGCACTTGCACCATTAGTGTGATATTTGCGTCTTGATGTGTAATATTCCACCTTAATTGCACATGTGGTTTGATATTGCTATCTTGACATTCTTAATAATTTCTCTTTTAAAAAATTTGTGAAGAAAAATAAGTTGTCTTGAGTGTTGATAGATTTGTGGGGTTTCAAAATCTTCCTTGATAATATCAGACGATGAACTTCTTGATTTTCAATATACTTTGGCTTGATGAGTCTTCAAAGTTTTCTTCAATCATAACTCAAATCTACCCACTTTCAAGCCCATGATATAGTCGGCCAATCAAGGTCTATGGAAGAAAGTGTGAAATGCAATTTGCGCATATGAAAATCTATTGTAGGTGGTTAAGAGGAACAAAAATCCAAAGATTTTACTTGATTAGTATCAACACTTTTTTAGGCAAGAGTTGAGTATATTTGGAAATGGAGAAGGAAATTTTTGAGAATGTTTGGCCATCTATAGCAATGTTATGCAACCATTTTTATTCTATATGTAAAAGGTTTATATGTCACTATCAACTCCTGATGAACTTCTTACTTACTTTTTAATTAGGAGTGTTGTATACTAATGTGAAAGTTTTAGATGAATATGTTGTTACATTGCAAATAAATGAACAATGAAGAAAAAGAATATGGAAAAAGAAATAGACAACACAACAATTTACATGATAAATTTGGGATGAAAAATATGTGATTAGTACAACAAATTCACTATATCGAGAATAATAATGTTTGTAGTCCAAGAATTGACTCATTTTTGTGCATGAATCTTGCAAAATGTCCATATATAGAGATCATATATACCTAAGGCACAATACACTTAAGCCAAACAATAAAAAGAGACATAATAGACCATAATCGATCAACAATACATATTGTATTTTTGGGTCGTGACCTTTCTACCTCCATCCTATTTAGCATCTCTCATAAGTAATAACTCTTTGCATTGTACTGAGTGTTTCTCATTGTGGGATGCTTCTCTCGTCTATGGCACTAGCCCTTTTGAGTTAAAACGACGGCGACCTTACAATGGGCTATTACAAATTTTCTTTTTTCTATTTTGAATTTGCAAGACAAAATGAACTTTGGACAACATTCTCATTTCCTGAAATAAACTAAATTACAAAGATATAAAGTTTTGCGTTTAAAAGTGATTTTTGACTTGGAGTAAAATGTATAAATGACTTTATAACCTAAGTACCATCAACCATGTTTGAATCGAGACATCCTTATCAAATTGAAGGGAAGACCAGAAGGAGAACAAGATAACCCAAACATGTTTCTTGTACTTTTGTTAATAACGTAAAGTTGGGTGATGAAGTGGGTGGTGCCAGTACTTGTGAACTTGATGAGTTGCTTTCTTTGTATCATATGTGGAAAAATATACTGTTTCCTTCAAAAGGGAAGGGAATATTTAATTTAATATAAAGGAGTAAATGCATATAAAATATTTTTTTATTTTTTAGAAATTTAGTATCTATATTTAAGAAGAATGTATAATATAATATTTTATTAAAATATTATACTTATAAAAAATAAAATTTTAAATACTAAATTATTCAAATTTAAAATTAAAAATACTTCCTGTATTTTTTCCATTATTATAAATAAAAGCATTGAAACCATGCCAGCTATTATTGATTTGATTGTGGTACGGCATAGACATTAGAGGTTACATAATAAATGCTTTTGCTATGATTTTGTCTTTGAAAATTTCATCAGCAACGTTATTCAAAAAGTTGGAATTTCTACAAGGATTGGGCCATGACTTCAACTTCTTCGAGCATTGGATGCCATGTTTTTTGGGTTATAGCATGCACGATTGATGGCGAGAGCAACGATTTGTTTTTCCTCTCTCTCGAGGAACAAAGTCTATTTAAAAACAAATTAGTGTTCTCAACACCTTAATGATAGCAAAGTTTTTCAACAAGATGAATTTAGGATGTAATAATAATAATAATAATAACTCTCTGTCTTGTTTGTTGTCTTAAGTTTTAATTTTGATTATAATAACTTTTTTAAAGATATTTTGGGTTAATTGCATTACTTAATCCGGTAATGTTTTTAGCCAACTTGATGGGGAAATTTTGGGAGCCCTGTGGAAGTTAAGCAGATTAGTTGTCAAATGCAAACAATCAAAGTTAAAATGGAAAAAAGGTTGGAGTAAAAAGAAAACAACACAAGAAGATTTATGTTGGAAGCCCCACCAATAAACTGGCGGTAAAAAGACAATGGGAATGGAATAGAATTTTTTTTACTAAGTCATGAAATATTATTTAGTTATAAGTATGGACTTCTGCTTATGCATAAATTCATACAATAAGTCTCTAAATAAATGTTAAGATAACCTAGAGGGAGTATATATACGAAAAGACATATAAGGGGTTGTTGAATTTTTAAATAAAGACTAGGCCCTTGGGTTTTATTTTAATTATCTGTGTTATTTGATTAGGATTGCACAATCTTAAAGTGTTAGAGCATTTTTCTTGAAAGATGGCCAGGAAGAAAATATTATTGAATATATACTTTGAGATGGCATTACTTCTTTGGTGTCTCATTTGTCTTGTTTAGCACTTTGCTCACCTAATTTTGTACAACGTTTTTTCTTGTGATCACCTCCAATTATTGTTAATATTTTAGTCATGTTTTTCCGCTCAAGGTAAGAATCATGATAAATGAAGTTTGGAAAAATAAAAAAGAAAAAAAGAAGGTGCCGTAGAAGTGAAAAGTGTCGGAGAGAGGTAAAACTTCAGATGGAAATTTGAAATAAAATATTAACATATGTAGTGGTACGAGAATGTAAAGCGAGTACATGAATATACTTAGAGATTAGAGATTGGAGAAGGCCGAGTTGAATCGATAATCTAGTTCGAATCTGTTTGGGATGGCTGATTTATCTATAAATTCACTAGTTTAACGAGTTTATTATGATGAATCGGTAAAATACAAGTAAAAAAAAAAATTTATTCTCAATTTACATGAATCGATTCAAAATCGGAGGATCTTAGGTTGGTTTTGAGTCAAATTTTTTTATTCAAAAACTGACTTATTGGAGCTGGTTCATAATGATTCATATGTCTAGGTATATCTATTGAAATAAAACTATGATTTTTTTTTTTTTAATCAGCAATTGAGTTTCTACCTATATTTATTTTGTATAAGGCTATGTCAGTATTTAATTTTGTAAGTTTCGGTCTAGATCTCCTATTCTTATTAATTTATTTTTTTGTTTATAGTAAATCAAAAGCAAGAACTTAATTCTAGAAAGAGTAGAAGACTTTTTGTAGTAAAACTTAAAATGAGTAAAAGTTGAAAATTTGAGCCACATATTTGGGAAGGCTTCTCTTCGAATATTAACTAGTAAAAAAAAAAAACTTTCAGTACTTAATGTCCATAAATATTTTATATTTAAATCTTCACCTTTGTATTTTTTTCTGTTCAAATTTATAACGATTTCCCAACATTTACAAACTATCATTTCCATCCATTATTGATTTAGGGGAAAGAAATAATTTTTTAAAAAAAGAAAATTACAAAAAAAATTAGTTTTCAAAATAATTCCAAATTTACTTAATTTAAAATCGTATTTTAAAAAGATAGATTTAAAATATGCCAACATGGTGAAAATAAAACATGATTTTAAATGAATAAACATATTTAATATTAATTATTTAAATAACTACCTAAAATAATTAACAAAAGGTCTTTGGATGAGTAGGGTTCCGGTCACAGGTTCGGGACCAGTTGATGCACCGATTCCCAAATGTTTTAACGTGGGCCCCACACCTTATGAAAAAACACAGACATAAAAAGCAAAAAGTACACATTCCAAGGTGGAAACCTTTGGCATCCCATTATGCCATCCCTTATTCCCATCACCAGTTTACTTAACCTGTTCTCATAAATAAATAGAATTAAAAATATATTTTAACTTAAAATTATATCCTAAAACATGATTTCGATGTAATTTAAAATCTTATTTTGAAATTTCGATTTTAATTATTTTATTTTTTTAGATTATATTTAAAAGTAAATTACACTGATTTTTTCTTTTCCCCATTGACTTGTGATAGCTCATTATTGGGCCATGATAATTAAATTCAACAGATAATATTATTGAATCTATATAACTTAGATAAAATAATAAAAATAATATATAATTCGGAAGATAAAAATAAAAATAAAAAAAAGGTTGCTTTCTTTCGTTTTAAACGTTGTGCCTTTTCTTTCCCACTCCCCACCTCCCCTTTTTTTTGAACTTTTATTGTTTTTATCCTATTTAATTGGGATATACTTAATACTATTATGTACTCAAATTAATTATCATTGATAGGTAAAGAGTGGCCATGTATTAAGAATTGATGGAAAATTTAATGGAGTTAACGGAAATCCTAACTTATAAAAGTCAGAAAAAAAAATTAATATTTGAATTGAAAAAAGAAAGAAAGTAAAACGTGGAGAAATAAAAAATGCATACTTTTCCAAAGATAAACAATTCCCCGCAATAGCAAACAGCCCATTCTCGTACTTTTTAAATTAAAACGTGCACCTACAGGTGGGTAGTGGGCTAATCCTTTTCCTCGTCCAGCAACAAAGACTCTTAATGAAAAAAGAAAAAAAAAAAAAGATAAACCCAAACACAATTCATTTCTAACGAATTCCAAACCACAGCAGTGTACTTTCTCCTCCTCCTCCAATCCATCATCCCATGCCTCTTATTACCATAATCATCCAAAACCACTAAATCAACACTCAAAATTTCTAAACCTTATCTGTATTTTACCAAATCTTACAATTCACAAAATCCAGTATTAATAGTTGTGAGAAAATAAAGGAAATTGTGTTTAACTTTTGATTTGCACGGCTGCAATGTTTCTCCATAAATTGAATTGGTAGATTTGTAAAACACAATGATTTAATACAAGCAAACATGATAACATAATCCACCGGCTTAAGCACGATAAGAAAATAGCTTAGAGGAACCGGGTTCAGACAGGGCACGAAAATGGTGTGAGCCGGCCTAAGCCTCTACCCTTACTTTTACCTCAACGCTCGTGTATACCTTGTCTTTTAATCTTTTCCTTACTTTGACATGAGTCAACTAGGCATGTGCTTGATCTTAAAGGTTTATTTACGTGAACATATGTCGATTTGTGCTTGATTCATACACCCCCTTTTTATCATAAAGTCATAAAACACAAAGATGATAAACTTTGTCCGTTTCACCACCCACATGGAAATATTCCTTCGTGAATTCCTTTGACAGAGTTTCATGCGTACATGTGCTATTTGGTGACTCTTTTAAGGGTGTCATATCCTGATTCGTGAATCTTTTAGTAGTGCTATATAATGACAATAAATCAGCAATGTTATATTTCAATAATAGTAAAAGCTTAACGGAATCAAAACATATAGATATTAAGTTTTTTATTATAAAACAAAGAGTTTAAAACGAACAAGTATCTATATAATATATAGAAATAAAACTCTATGATTGGAGATCTACTTATGAAGAACAATGATGTATGGGATCTTATTCCATTATGTGAAAGTATGAAACCCATTGGTTGTGAATAAATACTTAAAATTAAAGGGGGTTCAAAGGTAATATAAAAAGGTACAAGACACATCTTGTCACTGGATTTAACATAGAAAAAATGTATCGATTATAAAGATATTTTCTCTTCGATTTCATTAAAAGACTCTTTAAGGATAATAATGGTACTAGAAGCTCATTTTGATCTTGAGTTATATTAGATGAATGTAAAGATAGCATTTTTCAATGGTGACATTAATGAGACAATCTACATAGTGAAACCTAAAAACTTTATTTCGAGAGATTCAAAGCAAATTATGTTCAAGTTAAAGAAATCCATTGATGGACTCAATAGGCGTCTTGTCAATGGTTTCACAAATTTCATCAAATCATCATCTTGTTCGGTTTTGAGAAAAATGTTGTTAATGAGTGTGTATACTACACTTTTAGTGGAAGCAAGTTTATCTTCCTGGTTTTATATGTGGATGACATACTGCTTGCCAAGGATAATATGGCCCTATTATATGACACTAAGAAATTTCTATTAAATAATTTTTGAAATGAAAAATCTTGAAGAAGCATCTTTTGTATTAGGAATCTAAATACACCAGGATAATTTTTGAGATATTCTTGGATTATTTCAAAAGAGCTATATTGAGAAAGTACTCAAATGGTTTATTATGCAAAACTATAACCTAGGAGATAGTGGTGTTGCTCGAATCTAACCGATCGTTTAAGTTTTAAATTTATAACCAATAAAATCTATTATCGAGTTAGAGATTTAATAGGTGCCGTCCTCTGGGATCTAAAAAACAAGTACTAGTATTACCTTTATCTACTATCTAATCTAATTTATGATGTGGGAATTATGAATTAAATTTATAACTAACAATTCCAAGTAACCCTACAATTGAATGATATTGTCTAAAAAGTGTATTTAATCACAAAATACACCCTTCATCTTGTTCCACCCTAACTCTTAAATTCTCAAAATAAGATATCCATTAACGAATCAAATTATACTTTGTACTGCAGGAATTCTCAAGTAAAATCGATTACTCCCTCGAGTTAATCAATTCATAATCATGCATAAGATGATGGAGACATCTCTCTTACTACCGTCATGCAAGATCTCATTAAGTTCACAAATTCAAATAGATTGTAGAAAATTAATGTTTTCCTACCTCTAGGTAAAACATGTAATCTCTCTATTCATAAAGATTTAATTTACTAGACAAAACCTCTTTCAATCTAATAAAAACCGGCATGCAATCAATTTGGGCACATAAATCAATTACAAGAACAATAGAAACACATGAATAGATGCAAAGATATAAATAATTCATTAATCAATCAATGGTTCAACACATGAGTTAGGGTTTCACAAGATGAAAGATATAAAAAATTACTCCTCCATGGAGTTTTCAATAAAAATAGAGAATATAGAGAAATATTATTGATTCATGCTAAAAGGAATAATCCCTTGTTTGTTTTGTGATCTTCAATGATGCTCGGACAATTTTCCTCTTGAAATTCGCAATAAAGCTCCCCTAGGGTTTCTAGAATGAAGCCAGAAGGAAAGAAGTCCTTTTAAAATAAAACAAAGTGTCTATTTATAGTTCTTACGAAAACAAGGTTCAGCATGGGCGTCAGCACAGTCGTGCTGACTTCGGAATACGTTATTTTTCACTGCCCAGTTCAGCACGGCCTCCAGCATGGTCGTGCTCAAGGCAGGGCTGAAAAGAAATTAGCTACTAATCATTTTTTTTCATCCAGCACTGGTGTCTGCATGGGTTGTGCTAAAATAAAAATCAATTTTCTTCATTTTTCGCCAAATTTCACCTCGCCTTTACTCATATCATCCTTAAACCTTTCTTTTTGTCTCCATTGATGCATGGAATTAAAATTTAATCATATAAGTACCATTTTCTTCAAAAATTACATAAAATTCATATAAAATTATAACTAATAAGCATTAAAATTAAGGGTCTTCTGACACTTATCAAATCTCCCCACACTTAACCGTTTGCTTGTCCTCAAGCAAACAAAATAAGGACAAAATACATTTCCTCTCATCAATTGTACTTATAGTTAGACTTTAAATCACAAGTAGCATTCTCTATGTAATTCGATCTTAGTGATTCATTAGTGCCTATCACTCAAACCTACCATGATTGTACGTGTATTAGGCATACAAAAATTGGAGTTTACAGATTAATCCAAGTAAGTTAAACTATTACCCTTATCATTGAAGAATTTCTTCCCAAGTTACAAAGAAAGTCAAACAAAGCAAAAGTGGCTTGGTCATATCTCACCACTTACTAAAGAATATCTAAATTGTTCAATTAACTCTTCTAAGCACAACAACCTCAAGTGAAAGTATATGACATCTATCCTTTTCCTGGATTTTCTTCCTCTTTTTGTTAAACCTCTAAAATTTTTTCTAAGTTTTCCTCTTTTCTTTTTCTTCTTTTCATTTTTTTTTTATAAATATATTAATTTTAGTTATTTAAGATCTTGCAACCTATGTAACGAATGTTCAACTGATAATTCTGAGCTTGTCACCTAAGTTAATAGACGTTATTCCCTCAATCGAAGGCATCACTACGAACTTAATTATTCAAGTTACAAGATCCATTGAACTTTTCCCTTTTTGCATCCCATCTTGTTATTATAATATCATTGGTCAACCAATCCCAGGCCAGACGACCTTAGGTGACCGGGTTTTAAAGGGACCCCATCAAACCTCCATTACTTTAAGCTTAGGGATTCATAAAGATATTCTTAACTTAGAGAACCTAAGTCATTGGAGTAGTGGCTTATTATTTCTTTAATTGAGTGACTAGTTAGCAGCGGAGTCAGACTTCGCTCTTATGAGGAACTAAAGCCCGCCTCTACTGACTATGCTTTTCTCATTATTGCTCAATTAACACATTAATTAATTAATTTTCAAAGAGATTACTTAAGAGGAATCACCAAGTGATAGATTTCATATGCACCTTTCACAAAAGTTAGAAGAGCTCTCAAAGTTTTTGAAAAGTAAATATATTAACTAATAAGCTTAAAAATACAACCATTAACTTTGAACTAAGGACTTCTATGTATTTCACAACTCAAGACTCAATAATTAAATAGCAAGTAAGATTACCCCACTTAGATTTCATCATGAAATTCCAACTAAGTATACCAAGTCTAATAATAGGTGAGTAAGGGACACGGAATCACTAACTTTTATGAGCACAATTTCAAGGACCTTGTCCTTTTAATGATTAAAAATCAACATTCGAAATCAATTGCAAACTTGTAAATGGGAAAAATTTAATAAGATAGTGCATAAATAACACAAGTAAAGCATGATCAAAATTTCTCAATTTTATTTATTTATTTATTTATTTCGTTTCCCTATACTCCTTCCTCACACTTATTCAAGACATTGTCCCCAATGTCTTCCCAAATCAAGCACATGCAAGGGAAAAGGAAAAATGAAAGAAAAAAGGACACTAAAAACTTCATCGGTTTTATATGTAAACGGTTGCATGTAGAGTTCAAGGCCGGGTATAAAGCAAATTAGTAATGACGTGTCATCATTGGAGTTACGAACCTAAGGTTTGTGCTGCATCATCTTAAAAAAATAATAAAGAAATTAAAGGTAAAAATAAAAGTTAGACTATCCTAGTTTAGATAATCGGTGAACTCACCCAACAGATTTAGAGGACAATTTAGAGAGTGAGGGAGGAGAGACAGAAATTGTATATATGTGTGGTTTATTTTTTTATTATATATATTTTTTTTCAACACGGACTGCTGCATGGCCATGCTCGGGTCCGTGTAGACCTTTAAAAGGGGCAAATAAGGCGGTGTTTTTATAGGGCGAGTCTGCCCTGACTGCAGCACGACCATGCTCGAGGCCGTGCTGATATCAAAAGTTCCACAGAACATGTTGTATGTGGAGCCTTGGCTTCAACACGGCCATGCTCGTGGTCATGTTGACTTAAAAAATTAAACAGAACCTTTGATAAAGTCAGCCCTAGCTTCAGCACAGCTATACTCGTGGTTGTATTGATTAAGAAAACTCCATAGACTCTCTTTAAATTATGCATAGCTTTGAGTATTGATTGTGTGGAGGGAAATTACGACATGCCCAAGCCAAAAGACAACAACTGTGATCATCGTGCACTTCTAAAAGTTTAAATGAATGTAGAGAGAGACTTACCAAATGCATTTATTGATTAAAATTTCAACTTCCTTACTTGTCATTGGCGCTTCCCCACGCTTAGAGATTACTTTCGCTTTTTTCAAATAAGCTTAGAAACTCCCTTTAAGATCTGCAAATTTCTAAAAATAATAGACTTAGGATAGTGACAATAAAAAGAAAATAAAAGAAACACTACGTACTTAAGTTAGACATGGGTTGCCTCCCAAGACGCGCACTTGTTTAACATTATTGGCTCAACGCTCTTCACTTTCTTTTACTAAGTCTCTAGTAGTTGGAGATCCAATTCCTCCGTATCTTCAGCACCACTTGCGTTGGACTAACCTAGCTGTTATCAAATTTGGTGCAAATAAGTTCAGCTTCTTAACCACCTCTTTCATAATAGGATTTAGTTGTCTCTATAGTTACACTACAGGCTTAAATCCTTCTTCTAATAAAATTTTTTAAGTACAGAAGGAGGGGTTGATATCTTTTATATCAGATATTTTCCAAGTGATGGCTCGCTTGTTTGCTCTTAGGACCATGAGTAATTGGTCTTTCTGCTCTTGAGATAAATTTGAGGCTATAATAACCAGCAGGTTGGAGTCTTCTATAAGGAAAACATATTCCAGATACTTTGGTAATTGTTTCAATTCCAACCCCGGTGGCTCTTCTATAGAAGTTTTAAGTCTCGCCTCATTTTTTGTTCTCAACTTTTCAAACCTATGCTAAGGTGTAACATCTTCTGAAGCATCAAGCTGCTTAACGAGTAGCGCAACCTCTGGGTTATCTGCATCCTTCTTCTCCTCCAATGTCAAGCTTAGCTCTAACTCATCTTTGCTCAGAACTTCCTTCATATGCTCATCTACTGACATATCGACAACATCAATAGAGTAACAGAGTCATCAATGCACATGGTGTGTTTCATAGCAACAACCATTTGGATTACCATCTCTTCATCACCGATTCTCAAAGTAAGCTTGCCTCCTTCCACATCAACCATTGCCTTGGCGGTGGCTAGGAATGGTCTCCCAAGTATTAGAGGGATATCCCCATCCTCATCCATTTCTAGAACTACAAAGTCGACATGGTAGATGAAATTCCCTACCTTTACCAAGACATCCTTGATTATCCCCTTGGGAATCTTTACAGAGTGGTCAGCAAGCTGCAAACTCATCTTAGTTGATGTTAGGTCAGAAAGTCCTAACTTCTTGAAAAAGGAGTATGGCATTAAATTAATGCTGCCCCCAAGATCAACTAGGGCCTTATCAACTGAAGTATCACCTGTGACACACGGAATCGTGAAACTGCATGGATCCCTTAGATTTGGAGGAAGTTTATTCTGAATGATAGATGAGCAATTTGCATCAACTTCTAGAGTAGACAGATCCTCCAACTTCCACTTGTTAGATAGAAGTTCCTTTAGGAAATTAACATATTATGGAATTTGTGAAAGTGCCTCTACAAATGGAATGTTAATGTGTAACTATTTAAATAGATTAAGAAATTTACCAAACTGCTCTTTGTCTTTGCTCTGGTTGAGGTGAGCTGGATAAGGGAGTTTTGGCACATATTCTTTGACGGCCGGTGGTGATCTCATCTTAGGATGTGTTTTCTCAGGTGTCATTTTCTCCTTTTCAATTGGATGATTATCCTCTTGCTTCTTTTCATGTCACTACTCAGATGGTAACTCTTTCCCGCTTCTCAATGTAATGGCTTTTACCTGTTCTCTTAGATTGTTTTCCGTGTTGCTAGAAAGAGAGTCGGGTTGTCTTTCAGACATCATCTTAGCCAATTGGCCAATTTGCTTCTCAAGATTGTGAATCGAGGCCTCTTGATTATGATGTCTAGCATCAGAGCTTTGGATGAATTGACTCAGAATATCCTCCAAGTTACTCTTTTTTTCTTGTTGAGGTGGTTACGTTGAAGGAAGCGGTAAAGGCTGATAAAGTGATTATTGTTGCTTTGAATACCCCGGTGGTGGTAGATTAGCTCTTCTATATTCCTAGTTTCCATAAGACAAATTCGGATGGTTTCTTATCTCCAAATGGTAGCTGTTACCATACTGGTTATATTGCTGTCTGTTTGAATTCCTAAGATAATCTACCTGCTCATATTGCTAAAAAAGATTCACACCCTCCTCAGGATCTCCCATTTGATGTTGTTGTTGTGGTTGTGATCCTTGGGGCTTCTTGAGAGTTGCAACTTGGTGGCTCAAAGCTTCCATCTTTGCTACCAAAGTAGTCATTACATCTACATCGTACATTCCTAGCGCTTTCTGCTTACTCTTGCCACAGCCCTATTGATAATTATTTCTTGCCATGTTAGCAAATAGCTTCAATGAGTCTTTCGAAGTCTTAGTATTCAATGTACCGCCAGTTGCGGCATCTACCAAGTGACGTGTAACCAGATTTAACCCATTAAAAAAAAAATGTCTGAACTTGCATCCATGTAGGCAACTGGTGATGTGGACACTTTCTCAACAATTTTGTCCATCTTTGCCAAGCATCATATATTGTTTCATGATCTTGTTGAGTGAAAGAGGAGATGTCCTTCTGGAGCTTGGCAGTCTTACATAGTGGGAAATAATTGTCCAAAAACTCGTTTACCGTGTCATCCCATGTAGTCAAAGCCCCGAGACCCAAAGATTGAAGCCAGGTCTTAGCCTTCCCTCTTAATGAAAACGGGAACAATCTTGTATGCACTGCTTTATCCGTCACCCCATTGTTCTTGAAAGTTTCACAAATCTCTAAGAATGTCTGAATGTGAGCATTGGGATCTTCATCAGGTAGTCCATCGAACTGACAATATTGTTGTAGCAGTTGAATCACCACACCTTTAATCTCAAAATTATTGGCCCCAATAGGAGGCTTAACAATGGTTGGACCTATGCCATCCAGTGTAGGCCTTGCATACTCAATATTTGTCTTTGGTGGATCTTCAGCCATTACTTCTTGTACCTGTACCTCTATTAGCTCTTCTTCTTTAACCTCCGTTGCCACTGCTATATCATGTTCTCCCTTCTACTAACTGACTGCCCAGAAGATTCGGCAGTTGTATTCTTTCAAAGTCGGCAGAATGTTTTCTTAATCTCAGGATCTAGATCAAGAATGCCAGAGGAAAGATTCCTTGTCATACATTGCAATAGGCAACCAAGTGTGAATTAGAACTTTTCAAAAGATGGGGAGAAGAAAAATAGATTAAAAAAATGACTAAAGTAGTAGATACTACGATTTTTCCTAATATTGCCTCGTTAGGTCCCCGGCAACGGCACCAAAAACTTGGTGTTGCTTGAATCTAACCGATCGTTTAAGTTTTAAATTTATAACCAATAAAATCTACTATCGAGCTAGGCAGTGTACCTACCGATTATAGTATAGATTTAATAGGTGTCGTCCTCTGAGATCTAGAAAACAAGTACTAGTGTTACCTTTCTCTACTATCTAGTCTAATTTATGGTATGGGAATTATGAATTAAATTAATAACTAACAATTCTTAGTAACCCTAGAATTGAATGATATTGTTTAAAAATTGTATTCAATCACAAAATATACTCCTTATCTTGTTCCACCCTAACCCTTAAATTCTCAAAATAAGATATCCATTAACGAATCAAATTATACTTTACACTGCAGGAATTCTCAAGTAAAATCGATTACTCCCTCGAGTTAATCAATTCATAATCATGCATAAGATAATGGAGACCTCTCTCTTACTACCGTTATGCAAGATCTCATTAAGTTCACAAATTCCAATAAATTGCAGAAAATCAATGTTTTCCTACCTCTAGGTAAAACATGTAATATCTTTATTCATGAAGATCTAATTTACTAGATGAAGCCTCTTTCAATTTAATAAAAACCAGACATGCAATCAATTTGCACGCATAAATCAATTACAAGAATAATAGAAACACATGAATAGATGCAACGATATAAATAATTCATTAATCAATCAATGGTTCAACACATGAGTTAGGGTTTAACAAGATGAAAGATATAAAGAATTACTCCATGGAGTTTTCAATAAAAACAGAGAATATAGAGAAATAGTATTGATTCATGCTAAAAAGAATAATCCCTTGTTTGTTTTGTGATCTCTAATGATGCTCGAACAATTCTCCTCTTGAAGTTCGTAATAAAGCTCTCCTAGGGTTTCCAGAATGAAGCCAGAAGGAAAGAAGTCCTATTAAAATAAAATAAAGCGTCTATTTATAGTTCTTGCAAAAACAGGGTTCAGCATGGGCGTTAGCACGACCATGCTGACTTTGAAACACGTTATTTTTCACTACCCAGTTCAGCACGGCCTCCAGCATGGCCGTGCTCAAGGTAGGGCTGAAAAAAAAATCAGTTACTGGTCATTTTTTTCATTCAACACTAGTGCCTGCATGGGTTGTACTGAAGGTTGTGCTGAACTAAAAATCAATTTTCTTCATTTTTCACCAAATTTCACCTCGCCTTTACTCATATCATCCTTAAACCTTTCTTTTGTCTCCATTGATGCATGAAATTAAAATTTAATCGTATATGTACCCTTTTCTTCACAAATTACATGAAATTCATATAAAATTATAACTAATAAGCACTAGAATTAAGGATCTTCTAACATTTATCAGATATCCTTGTTGTTAAAGGAGACAAGTTCAATATGGATTAATTCCCTAAGAATGACCTTGAAGGAAAAGAAATAAAAAAGGTCCCTTATGCTTCAGCCATATGAAGTCTTACATATGCTCAATTCTATACATGTTTGGATATTGTGCACATTGTTGGAATACTAGGGAGACATTTTAGCAATTCAGGAATGGTTTACTAAAAAGCAACCAAATGAATCATGAGGTATTTACAGAGAACAAAAGACTATATGCCAATGTACATGAAATCAGATCAATTGGAAATCACTGCTTACTCTGATTTTAATTTCGCTAGAAGCCAAGATAGTCGAAGATCCACATTAGGTTATATTTATCTGCTTGCTAGAGGAGCTGTTTCTTGGAAGAGTGCTAAGTAGACACCCATAGCTTCTTCTACTATGGCAATAGAGTTTATAGTATGTTATGAGGCATTTAATCATAGAATATGGTTGAGGAATCTTGTTACTGAGTTACGTGTTATGGATGAAGTGAAAAGACCATTAAAGATATTAGTAGCGTTTGGTTTCCCATATTTAGTGGTATTGGACTAGATAAAAATTTTTGTCATTTGTTTGGTTTGAAAAATTGGTTTAAGTACCGGACAAAAAAAAAAATGTTGAAGTATTGGACAAAATGACTAAAATTTATACCATGTTAAATACAATACAAAAAAAGTGTTGGAGTATAGGACAAAAAAAATGTTGGAGTATTAAACTTTTATTTTGATGATGATACTAGTTTATTGATACTAATTCTTATATTATCACCAATTATATTGAGGATATTGATTTAATTTATTTACTATTTGAATTTGCAATATGCATCAAAATATTATAATTTAATTAAAATTATATTTATTAAATATTAGGAAAAATTATTGTAATTTAATATATATTAATTTGTTATAATATTAATATAATTAACATCACAGATATTAAATATAATTTATAATTTTTTATGATGGTTATTAAATATTATTAATATAATATTTGTAATGTGTTATATTATTAAATATAACACAATTTATTATAATTTATAGTATGAATTATTAATTTTTTCAATCAATGGATTTATATTTATTATTTCATATAATTTGTTTAATTACATGAATTAAATAATCTTTTCAAATTTTATTTTTTTATAATATTAAAAATATAATTAAATAACTATGATATTATACAAATGGTATAATTATCAAAATATCAGGTTTAGTATAGTACTTTGCAATTTCAAACAATGGATATGACAAAAATCTTTGTCCAATACTAAATGTACCAAACTTGATACAAAAAAAAAAAAAAATTATCCTGTTTTCCTTGTTTTGTACTATCCAATAGTATAAACCAAACACTACCATATTATGACAACAAATTAGTAGTGCTATATTTCAATAACAACAAGAGCTTGATGAAGTCTAAGTACATAGACATCAAGTTTCTTATCGTGAAAGAAAGAGTTTAAAATAAACAAGTATGTATATAGCACATAGGAACAAACTTTATGGTCGTGGATTCGCTTATTAAGAGATTACCACCTAAGGTCTTTCATTAGTATGTTGCTCATATCAATGTTATGTATTTCTAGGATATTTAGTTTTAGTGGGAGTTTGTATTTTCAATGCTTATTTATTAGAAACATTGATTGTTACTTTAGATATAGATTATGTATTGATTATAGTTATAGTAATTACAGGTAATGAAATTATTTTCAGTTATTCGATATTTTCGATTAAATTATTTTTAAACTTATATAAAATTGAGCTCATTAAGATATAATTTAGGATCAGTGAGAAAAAGACATGTTAGATCACATTACATGTATTTTTCATGTTACACATCTATACTTGATCCATGTTATTTAATTATGTTAATGCATATGATCATTGATAGAATTAGTTATAACATATGTAGTGAATCCCACTTTGGTTTCATGTTGATATGATTGATGGACAAGATTGCTTAGAAATACATTCAATAATAATAGCAAAATTTATTGAGTATTCATAAATTATGGAAATATTTACATATTAATCCCAACAATTAGATCCTCTAACACTATGGATTGTGCTTAGTGTGGAAGTTGAACCCAAAGTATTATCCACAAAATCTCCTAGCTTAATACATGGTAGGTGGAGGTAATATATTTTTGTATTTTTAACATATTATAGGGAGGCAAATTGGCATGAATAGACTAAAATGTCCCTTCTGTAAAGACTATTAACAAGGAAACTTTGTGCTAGTGCTACGTTCAGCCAGGTATGTGGTTTAGGAAGGCTAGGCATACAGTGGTGAGTCGGGTTGCCGCTAAGAGAAGTTTGGAAGAGCTTCGCCTAATTAGCTCTCAATTTTGAAATTTTCTTTTGTATATTTTAATTTATCGATCAACTGTAAAATGGCTATAGTGGCAACCAGCTTGCAATAGCCAATTGAAAATTTCTTAGTTGTTACATTTTAGATAATTATTATACTAATTTTTAAAATCAATTATACATAAAATATTTTTATTAAATTTCAGAATTTGAAATGGTAATAAATATAATTGAAATTGTAGCAAAATATATCAAATTCAATTTAAGCATAATATTCGGTATACTAACCGTTAATTGTGGATACACAAAAGTTTCACCAAATATAAAGGGAAAAGTAAAAAATCTTAGCCCAAAGAGTGCCTACTAGAATGATGTAGCGTGATTTGTACTCTATTTTTTTTTTCTTATTTTTAGTAATTACAACAAAAAATAAAAAATTTAAATTTCATTCGTTTCACTAAAAGATTAGCAATAAAAAGGTAAAGGTATAAATGGAATCAATGCCTGATATTGCACATGAATATTGAAGACAATTAATCATCTTGAGTATTAAAGAAATATGATATGACCCACAATGCCTAATAGTAGGTTTACCACAATTTAAATGTATATTAATAAGAATGAAAATATAAACAAAAAGAAAATGGTATTTTCAATATTCAATAATAAGATGTAATAATCCCAATGACAACAATTGTCAATAATTCAATATGAGAAGGATAACTGAATCTCTCATTTGTTGCAAAGGTGATCTATTTTACTGGTTTAAACATAATATTAGGAATCCTAAAATAATGGGAAATTACTGAAATAAAATAATATTAAAATAAATGCCAAAAAAGAAGCTAATTGAAATAAATAAAATAAAAGCTAATAATATGAGATAGGTAAAAGGATGAACTAAGTCCGTACGATCGCATGAACCCGCCTAAGTCAGTTCGGCTGCACCTCGGTCGATTATGGCCCGTGGACCATGCTCCGGTCCGTCTTGAAGTCGCTGTTCTACCTCTTAAGCTTCTATATGCTTGAATTGGCTTCTGAACTCGCTGTATATTAACCTACTTCTCCTTTTTTTCCTGTCTTACTCTAAGGTCCCCATTCCATAAGGTGCATATGATCGCATTTAATTGCAGTTGATAGATGTCATAAAGCATTAATGGTGTTAACATGGCAGTGGATAGATTATTATAGTGTAAGTATCATAAAATTGAAAATATAATTGATAATTTTTAAAAATATATATACTATCATTATTATATATTTAAATATTATTAATACTTAAACACTACTATTCAAACATATAATGTATTAATATTATTAAATCTTTTTTCTTTTTATTGATCCAATCCCTTGATTTTCCTAAGGTGATTGTTGAAGTACGAGGAGATTTTAATTTCACCGAGATGCTGACATAATTTTAATAACCGTTAACAGTAAATCCCGAAATTTGAATAAACTATCTCTAAGAAAATAAATAGAGGTGACTGCCTGGACATATTTAAATTGCAATTAATGTAAAATTTTTAAAATTTATGAAAATAAAGAAAAAACCGAATAATTTATATAATACTAGAAAAGCTAAAAGAAATTCAAAAGCGTACGAAACAAATGTAAGTCACCACAAGAATACCCCCTTTTTTTTTTAGAAAATTTAACCAAAAAAAAAGGAAAAAAGAAAATACCACCACAACAGCCTATTAATCGGAATAAATTCACCGGTCTAGTTCGATTTTCTTGTAAATAAAAATTATCATCGGATAGACATTTATATTTCAATGGAGACAAGTAAAATTGATAAACAACACCTTTTACTTCCCGTACTATTTTGTAGGATTTTAACTTTATTACAGCAGCTGCCAAATGTTTTTTTATCATCTTCTACTATTTTAATGGGATTGATTTAATTTTTAATTTTATTATTAAATTATATATATTAAATATTTACTATTCGTTATTATGAAATATATATCATTAATATATAAATTAATAATAAAATTAAAAAAATACAGTTAAAACTGTAGAAAAGATATACATATCTTTTGTATATGTTTGTTTAGAGAATATGCACATAGGACATAAATACATATGATTGAATAAATATACCAAAACAGGGATAAAAAATCCATTGTGAAAACAGAATCATAATTTATACAGAGATGACCAGTACGGCACTAATCTAAAATAAATAAAAATTCTGTACAATCTTGAATGAATCCCAAGACTTCAGTTGGAAAAATCCCTATGTCAGTATTGAAAAAAATCTAGATAAGAAAATAAAATCCTGTATAACTTTTATTTATTAACAAGGGACATTTAAAAACCTTTAGATTTAAATCAAGAGGACCTCATATTTTAGTAATCATGGATTGGAAATAATGGTTGAAAGGGATGATTTAGGGATGGACAACCATGATTCGTTGGAGCAAAAAATCTAGGGAGACCATATTTGGTGAAATTATACAACACCCTTCTTGTGTGTAAACAGAAAATTAAGGAAAGTATTGATGTAATACAGGAATATTTGTTTCTTTTGTTAGTAGTATAGATGACAACTTATACAAGTGAGGACTATATGTTATATTGGCTTGAAATTCCAATATTAGAAGGATCTCTTTGGCTTCAACCATCGTTTCACTGTGTTTGGCAAATCGCAGGATGTAGAAAATGAGGGGATATACAAGGAAAAGAAAAGAAAGAAAAGATGGTTTTTATTTCATGTTTGGATTATTAAAATAGAAATGGAAAGAAATTTTATGAAATGTTTCTTTTTCATATCATAAATAGATTTAAATATTCTTTATTTTATATTTTTAACTTGATTTTTAGAGATATTTTTATAATTTTATTTGCTTTCTATTCATTGTCATCGATTTCTCTTCAAAAGTGAAGAGTAAAAAAAAAAAAAAGTAAAAATATTTTATTGATTTCTCTTCATTTCCACAGCTTTCTGCCTTCATTTCAAATGTTCAAACGTAAAATTTCATTCGATTTCCATAGAATTCTATTGATTTATCGTTTCCAAACATATTGTTGAACTAAAGCGAATGGCACCACCATCCTATATATAAAATCGTTAGATTCCTTTGCCATATACTCAAATAGATTGCATGGCCATTTCAGGATTTAAGCATATTCAAACACAAATGATTGCGAAAGGAGAAAACTATGACTAGACCATAAGTTTATGAAACATCCTTGACCACCCTACGCCAAGGGTGCAAGCCTAGGATGCATGCATGGTCAATGGCCTAATCATACTAGTGCATGCCCCAACAATATGCAGCAACATGCCGTCGACGTACAATTTGTATACACTATGGCTGATTCTCCTAATACTTAATAATTTCCCTATAATCTTTATGTTGCTTGCTTGTTATATTGCTTGTGGAATATGTATTTTGTGTGAATCAATTTATTTTTATGTAATAAAGTAGGAATGAGACTGAAATTTAAAACACCCAAGGACAAATCCCACTGACCTTCATTATTCAAAACTAAAATAGTACAATCCCTATTTTCACCCTAAAAGCAAAACCATTAATTATGGCTTCTTCATACTCACGAATAAAAGGATAACGAGAAACTATCTTACGTCTTGTCTCTCTAAACCCTAAAAACTTATGTCTTGTCTCTTTCGAGACATGTCTTGCAATTATTAAGTATTAAAATTATAATTAGAGCTAAAAAGTGTATCAAAATACTTATTTCATACATACATATAAAATTTTTTTATAGTAGTGAAGCAATTAAGGATTTTTACATGATTTTAAAAGTTTAGAAAAATGATTAATATAGTCTGTTTGATTTTAAATGTTAAGATATGATTTAGTAAATTTAGATTCACAATTGTGGATGCTCCATTAGCAAGTTCATAATTAAAATAAAAAAAAATTAATATCTAACCAACAAGAAGGGAGTAAGTGTAATTATTAAAAAAAGTACTAGTTTTGAGGCAATCTAGAGGTGTTTCCTTATACCTTTTTCCAATTATAAAACACAATCCAAATTAAACATTAATCCAAAAGACCTTGAATGGTATATTGAGTTATCATTTGGACAAGACCCTTAAAGCGGATGATGTATGCATGCTTTCATTTGGAGGTTCTTTTTGAGACAAAATGTACAATATATGACCATAAAAGAAGATATCAAAGTTTTTACGGATCCGAGACTGCCATATATTTACTTTTGTAACTGTGTATCAATCAATATTCAAAAGGGAACTTGCAACTATCTATTTCTATGAAAAGTTAAAGTGTCTAATTTAATCGACAATCCCCATAAACTATCGAAATAACATCGACATTCCTAGGTTTCTTTCTGTCTCTCTTAAATTTTACACTTACATCTTCTAACATTTATTAATTTCACTTTTATGAAAATTATCGGAAGATTTTTATGTAGTTATAAAGCTTATTAGGAGTTATTATGTATTTTAAAAACTTATTAGAGGTTTGATGTTATATAACAAAGGATAGGTATATAACTAAATTATTGGAATTATGGGTGTAATTTTAAAAAATCTAAAAGCGGTTGATGTAATTTATCCAATAATATATTATTATCTAGATAAAAACCTTAGAAAATCCACTATTAGCACCAAAACAAATGAAGTGAGTAGAGAAAGATGAAATGCAACGTTAGGTTGAGTTCTCGTAGTTAAACATGTAAATTATTCGAATTTGATTCTATGTTTATTTGAATTTAATTTGATAATAGTTGAGTTAAGTTTGACTTCGGGTTTATTAAATAGTTAATAGAATTGAGTTCAAACTTTATGATATTTATTTCAATTAGTTTGCAAGTTTTAATGAGCTTGAACTTGAGTTTAAATATTAATCAAATTAGAATCAAGTTTAGATATTAATATTATTTTAATTTAAAAAATATATAAATTTTTAAGAAAATCAGGCCTTATTTCAGTTAAGTTTGAGCTTATTTAGTGTTTCTTAGAACTGAAATTCAAGTTCAAAAATTTAAAAATGATTTGATCTAAATTGTGTTTAAACTTTTTAAAATTAGAGTTGAAATCAAGTTTACGTTTGGTATTATATTATTTTGATTTGATCCATTTTGTTGGATCGTCGTATGTATAGCTATTATATATATATATATATATATATTGGGCAGAAAGGGAAAAGTATTAATGGGCAAGGGCAATGGAGGGTTTTAGTCAAAAGAGAAAAAGGAAAAGAGAGAGAGCCACGTTGAGAAAGCCAGCTTCAGACAGAAGAACAGAAAAATGAAACCATGTTATGGGGGTTTGCGTGGAGACATGTCTCATTGTTTTCCTCTAAAGGAGTTATGAATGATGATGATGAATAAGGGGAGTGGTTGGACAACTTCGTTTTGGGAGATATCTTGGAATTGTGTCCTCCACGACAATCTACACTTTTGACCCAATTGCCCTATCTTCAATATCCTTTTGCCCATATCTCACTAATGCACTGTCTTTATTTAAAATATTTAATCTTTTTTTTTTCCCATTGCTATTTGTTCGCAAGAAAGTAGAAGCCATAAATTTCTGACTTTGGAAACATGTACAATTTTATTAAATAAGGTGTATTGTCCCATTCGAACTCATATTTTATTTTATTTCTATTGTGCTTGATATGTGTATGTTTAAAAGTTACAATATAAAAGATTACACAATATATATTTGATTTGTTATCATCCCATTAACCTACCGACCTATGTTTTAATCACCATCGAAATTCGAAGTCGAACAGGTGTATAGTTAAGCTTCTAGGGTTTCCATTATAATACCAAGTACGGAGAAGAGTCGACATGGCTGATCAGTACAGCAGAAATGAAGATTCTACAAAATCTCAATAATAGTGAGAGAGGTGAATGCTCGTGATGGCTCATTTATTACTTGACCTACGATAGTCGTGAAGAAACAATTATTGTAGCGTAGAATTTCAGCCGCAAAAAGTAATTATATAGGGCGACCCATCCACATGACTGATTGACACCATAACCACTGTGTTCACTTCACTGTGACAAAGAACAGATTACATTAAAAGCAGCCTCCCCGCCTGCCTTTTGCTTTTAACACGATTCTTCTTTCCACGAAATCTTCATGTTTCTTATTTGGTTTAATGATAATAAATCCTTATCCTTTTCACCATATATAGTAAATAATTCTTTTCCCTTTTGCTGGTTATAACGATACCTTTATTTAATAATAATGACGGAAAGTGGGATTGTTTATTAATTCGAATTAACAATTTAATTTATGATTTGATTTAAAAATAATTATGATTTAATTTGATATATCATTAAATTATTATTTTTTAAAAATATTTAAATTAAATTATTTTAAATATAATTTAATTTAATTTAACCCTTAAAACAAACCAAATCATAAATATCCTAATAAATGGCTCATTCAATCTATCACCTAATGCTAAGCTCAAAGTCTCTCAAGGGCTTTGAGGCCCTATAAAAAAAAGGATACATTTCGAGTAGTGAATCATTTTTCTACATAGAATCTAGCATGTTTCGAATAAAGCACTAAAAGTATTAATTGTAATTCACTTTTCATTTTAAGATATGGAAAAAGGAAAAGAAAGTTATGAAGAAGTGAATATCTGTGTAAAGTTTTTAACATGTTTAAGACAAAATATACTACTTAAACCTCTCGGCTTTCTTTATTATCATAATATGTATAACCTAATGTAAACATTCTTCTTGTTGCTCATATTAATAAAAGTGCTTTTGAGAGGGATAAAAAAAAAATTATTTATGGTGTGATGTAAAATATATTTCACTTATGGATTCTAATTAAGGGTTATTGAAAGTATTAAGTTAGACTAATTGAAAACACTCACAGTTAACTCAGCACACCTATAATTAAATCTCATTTGTCTACAGAAGGTCTTTTTAAATAAATGGCTATGATCAATTCACTCTAACAATTACGATTAATGCTTACATACTACTGCAATTAACACATTCATATGCTCGTACCTATCATACATAGTAATATATATCAAATCTAGACAATTTGATTCACAAGGCTTTTGGGTGGACCTCGATATTAGACTACAATTGATTGAGTCATTTTCATTAGGCCACCATCGAACCACGCTTTTGGGGTTTCAAGCAATTTGTTTGTAACATTCTCGCCCACCTAATCCAATGATGTTCTTGTTGTGATTTCCATTGTAGACCTTCATCAACTTTGTGCTTGTCTACCTTTACCCCCATTCCCCTACAGACATCCCAATCCTTTTTGTATTGCCAACATACACCAATAGTTCTTCAATTTTGATTAGTGGAATAATATGCTTTAGCTTGCCTTAATCTAGCCTCTCTAGTTTAACTTAAACTAATAATTTAGATTGGTTTGAAGCTTTCTTGGCTCATGTTAGAGATTGTCTCTAAAGTCTCCCCACCAAAGATAGACCTTCTTCTCCCTTAGGTGATGCAAGCTCGCTTATTTTATCATCTTTTGTATTTTATATTGCTATGATAAATTTTATAGTTGAATATCAATGATCGTATGTGATTATCTCATACCAAGTATACAAAACTAACTTGCTAAAGGGAATTTATTGAAAGGATCTTTGGATAGTATAGAGATATTAATTATTATTTACAGTTTAGGGTTTTTTTGAATAGTTAGGATCTATTTGTATAGTCTTCTTTTATTTGATTTTATTTGCACCTATTTTATATTTAATTTATTATTAGAGAAGATATGTATTACCTTGTACATAATTATCTTTACTTAAAATAGTTGATGTGTATCTTTAGAGAAGATATGTATTACCTTGTACATAATTATATTTACTTAAAATAGTTGATGTGTATCTTTGATAGCCTAGTATTAGCCTAAACTTAAGGAGTAGTTAGTGCTGTAAACATGTATTTATATGGCTCATGCCTCGCGATGGAATACAATTCAATTCCTCCAAATCTCCTTTTATTAATTTTCATGGTATCAGAGCACTGATCTTGGTGCTCTATATAAAATTTTCTTGCCTCTATTCCGTTTTTTTTTTTTTTATTACGATATCTAAAGAAGCCGGAGATTCATCATCTAAGCCAGACATTATGGATCCATTACATCCATACTACGTCCATCACTCATATTAACCGGGGCATATGTTGGTTCCGACCAAATTGAACGGACTAAACTATTAATCCTGGTGCAAAGCAATGACACACGCCCTTATTGCCAAAAAGAAGTTGGGTTTCATTGATGGCTCACTTGACATGTCGTCACCTACAACAAAGCCAACTGAATTCGAATAATGGAACTAGTGTAACAGCATGATACTCTCGTGGATCTCTCACTCCGTAGAACCCGACATAGCATTCGGCTTCATTCATGCTGTGACTGCCAAACAGGTGTGGGATGATCTTCGGGACTAAATTTCCCAAAAAAATGCTACCGCCATTTTCCAGATTCATAAAGCAATAGCAAACATGACGTAGGGTACGATGTTTGTGGTAGCCAATTATATTAAAATCAAGGCTTTGTGGGGACAAGTTGGAAATTCATTGTACTCTTGTGACTTGCAACCAAACTAGTGACCATCAAGCCAAAAAAGAAGAAGACAACTTAATGCAGTTTCTTATGGGTCTCAATGAGTCCTTCAAAATCGTGAGATCCATTGCCTAATGTTTGCCAGGCATACTCCATGATCATCTAGGAGGAAACCCAGCAACAAATAGGCTCGAGCACCACTGAAAACTTCTCCATCGCAGTCGCAGTCCAAAATAAATCATTTCAAAAATCTACTAAAAAATCTACGAAGGGTAAAACCTGTGAACATTGTAACCGTTTAGGCCATAGTACTGAGGATTGCCGCACATTAAAATTCCATTGCAAATTTTGTGACAAATGTGGGCACACAGAAGATCGCTGCCGACTTAAGAATGGCAACCAGGGTTCCAAATCCATGCAGTTTAGGAATAATCGATATGGGGGGGTGATCGACTAGCAATGCGATCGAAACAACAGGTAATAGCACAGAAGGTTCAGTTTTCCTAGGAAATTTTACTCATGAACAATCGCAGCAGTTGGTGCAGGCCTTGACAGGAATGGGCCATAATAAAAATTCAGTTAATTTTGGCAATGGGGACGTGTTTGCTAATGCAGTAGGTATAAATTGTCCGCCTCATGTATTTTCAAGTTCAGTTGTTAAGCCGTGGATTCTAGACAGCAGCGCTATTGATCATATCACGTCTGATCCTTCTATACTTACACATACTCATCCCTCTTCAATTCCGATTGTTAATTTACCCACAGGCGCAACCACTGACATTACACACATTGGCATAATGTCTTTTAATTCCCAACTCACTTAAAAAGATGTATTATGCATGCCATCATTCAATTTGAATTTAATGTCAGCAAGCAAAATCACTAACGCCCTCAACTGTTGTGTTATCCTTTTTCCTACTTTTTGTGTTTTGTAGGACCTGGCTACGGGGAGGATGATTGGCTCAGGTAGACAACATGGAGGTTTGTATTACATGTACCCTTCCATTCCCGTGCCAACCGCATATCACACTTCGTCCTCTTCTCAATTGTGGCACTTGAGACTTGGACATCCATCTTCATCTTGCCTTGCTTTCGTCCTTTCTTCTCTAAAAATTCCCAATAAAAGTGTTGATCACAAATGTACTACATGTCCATTAGCAAAACAGACTTGGTTACCTTTTCCTATGAGTTCTATATCTACAAAAAATCCCTTTGAAATGCTTCACTACAATGTTTGGGGACTACACAAAATCCCTACACATTTAAGAGCAAGATTTTTCCTTAGCATTGTAGATGATTACACTCATTGTTCTTGGGTTTTTCTTATTCACAATAAATCCGAAACTACAATTTTTCTACAAAAATTTGTGATCTTCATCCAAAATCAGTTTTGCACAAATATTAAAACCTTTCATGCCGACAATGGCACAAAATTTTCTCCTATAATTCCTTTTTTACAATTACGTGGTATTGAGTTCCAATGTACATATGTTTACACTTCGCAATAGAACGGAGTAGTTGAACAAAAGCACCGTCATATTTTAAATGTTGCTCGCTCTCTACTTTTTCAATCAAATGTGCCACTTCGTTTTTGGGGGGAATGTGTTCTTACTGTTGTTTATTTAATTAATAGACTACCATCACCTTTGCTATCTAATCAGTCCCCATACGAAAAATTGCACAAAAAATCTCCATCACTCGAACATCTTCAAGTATTTGGTTGCAAGTGTTATGCCACAATTGTCCAGCCTAAACATAAATTTTCTCCTCGTGCCACATAGTGCATTTTCCTTGGTTACCCTCATGATAAAAAAGGATACAAATTATTCGATCTTCAATCAAAGAAGATCATCGTCAGTCGCGATGTTATTTTTCATGAAAATTCCTTCCCATTTATGAATATGGAATCTCATCCGGAATCTCATCCCATCAATCCTCCTTTATTACCAAATCTCGCTAGTGATTATTCTCCTATCACCGCATTAAATCCAGAAATCTCCTCACCACACATTCCGCTCCAACCCGATCTTTCTCATAATTTTGACAATCCTCATGATTCCGCTTCATCCGGCACTGACTCCAACACTGGCACAGACTTTTCTTCCACTGATTCCGTGCCGCCATCAACTGTTCCCATCGATGCTCCGTAGCTTGATGAACAACCAAATTAACCTGAACCCGGTGCTCCTTGTCGTTCACATTGCGAGCGGCATCCTCCTGCATGGCACAACTCCTACATAATGTCTGCTTGGTCCATTGATCCTCTCAGTATAAAGGGTTCTCAAAACAGCACAAGGTATCCATTATCCTCATTTCTATCCTTTTCTCATTTTTCTCCCTCACATAAACATTTTCTAGCAAGTATTTCTACCAATATAGAGCCGTAGATGTATGATCAAGCTACCGAACACCCACATTGGGAACGGGCTATAACGACTGAACTTGATGCATTAGCAAAGAATAACACGTGGTCACTCGTGCCTCTTCCCCCTAGTATTAAACCAATTGGATGTCAGTGGGTTTATAAGATTAAATATAATTCTAATGGGACTATCGAATGATATAAAGCTTGATTAGTCGCTAAAGGTTATATGCAAGTTGAAGGCATTGATTACAAAGAAACCTTCTCTCCAATTGCTAAACTCACCACCCTGAGGTGCCTTTTGACTGTGGCTGCCGCTCGAAATTGGTTTGCTTACCAATTAGATGTGCAAAATGCCTTTTTACATGGTGCACCAAATGAAGTTGTTTATATGCAGCCGCTGCCTGGATTACGCCGACAGAGGGAGAACACAGTGTGTCGGCTTCACAAGTCTCTCTATGGTTTAAAATAGGCTCCTAGAAATTAGTTTTCAACATTGTCTAATATTCTTCAAAAAATCGGCTACATACAATCCAAGGTGGATTATTCTTTGTTTACCAAAGTTAATGGCTCATCTATTACTGTTATTCTTATTTATGTTGATGATATATTATTGACTGGGAATGACAAGCGAGAAATCACTTGCCTTAAGGAGTATCTGCTTCGACATTTTCACATCAAAGATTTGGGTGACCTCAAATATTTTCTGGGAATTGAGTTTTCCCGTTCCAATCGAGGCATATTCATGTCATAGCGCAAATATGTGCTCGATGTGTTGTAAGATTTGGGTCTTACAGGTGCGAAACCAAAAAAATTCCCGATGGAGTAGAATTCAAAATTGGCTTTCGATGATATTGATAAACTACATGATGTAACAAAATATAGGAGGTTAGTTGGCAGATTGATCTATCTCACTGTGACTAGACCTGATATTGTCTATTCTGTTCGTGTATTGAGCCAATTTATGCATGAGCCGTGTAGAACTCATTGGAATGCAGCAATACGGGTTCTCAAATATGTCAAAGGAACTCTTGGTCAAGGATTATTTTTTCCATCTAACAATGATTTGTAGTTGAAAGCTTTTTGTGACAATGATTAGGGCGGTTGCCGGACCACTCGACGATCGGTATCGGGGTACTGTGTATTCCTTGGTCCCTCGCTTATATCTTGGAAATCAAAGAAACAGACGAATGTTTCCAAGTCATCTGTTGAGGCAGAATACAGGGCAATGACAAATACATGCCTAGAATTAACATGGCTAAGGTATATTCTTCATGATTTGTAGGTATCATAGGCGGAAGTTACATTATTATACTGTGACAATCAGGCAGCACTTTATATTGTAGCAAATCCAGTATTCCATGAGCGAATAAAGCACATAGAGATAGATTATCATATCATTTGAGAAAAAATGCAATCATGTATCATTTGGCTAGCTTATGTCTCGATAAAAATGCAATTGGTGGACATTTTCACTAAGCCTTTGGGTAAAGATGCATTTGAATTTTTACGTAGCAAGTTGGGAGTGCTGAATCCACACTTACCAACTTGAGGGGGAGTATTAGAGAAGATATGTATTACCTTATACATAATTATCTTTACTTAAAATAGTTGATGTGTATCTTTGATAGCCTAGTATTAGCCTAAACTTAAGGAGTGGTTAGTGCTGTAAACATGTATTTATATGGCTCATGCCTCACGATGGAATACAATTCAATTCCTCCAAATCTCCTTTTATTATTTTTCATTTATATCTGTTTGAAATTTGATATTTAAAAGACTGTTTTATTTATAGTTTATCTATTTCTATTCTATAATCATAATGAAGATGATTATTGAGGAATGCGAATTGGGAAGTAAAAATTTATATACATTACGAGAAAATGTTTGAAAAATACACCTTATGCATTAAAAAGGAAAAAATTAATTAGTATTTTTGGAAAAATGAATAAAATAAATGGCATACAAACCCAACTTTATAAGATGTGTTTGATATTTAATCTTGTAATGGAGGTATATATATATATATTTCATCTTTTCGATATTTTATTTTTGGTAAATATACAATTTAAATGAATTTCTAAAGAAATACTAAAAAGATAAAAAAAAAAAATGAAACAAATGGACCTTTAATTGGTTTCTACTTGTTTGAACCATGAGTCGTCCTTTCCTTTGTTGCCTCCATTCTCCTTTTTGGCATCGCTTTTAATAGTTCTTTATTGTCCCATTATTCGGCCCATTTTATGGTGCATGGTCCATTACATAAATCATCGGGTTCCTTTTTTTTTTTTATATATTTTTTTCGTTAGGCCTGTCTGGGTGTTGTTACCAATTTGCAAGCTTCGGCCCATAAAATCTACACTCAGATCAGATGTCATGTTTATGGGTCCCTTCAAGAGGCTCATAAAAATTTTGCAATAACCGTAAATAAACGAGTGAAGAAAGCTTTCACGCGAAGACTCCAAAAGAAGTATATACAGTGCCGAGAACGTCACGGAGATTCATAAGAAGCAAAAGGGAAGGAACTTAGAAAGAGAGGAAATTGACATTTTGGAAGACGACAACAGTTGGTGCTTGACACAAGAAGTTTTATGTTCAACGGTGGAAGTTTCCTTCACCATTTTGTTTACATCTGTGCATGGTATATCTCTTCTCTTTGATACTTGATTACGATGTTGACAGTATATCTTGGGTCTTTTTAACTTCTGAAAAGATGCACCACATGAGTTGATACTTCTGAAAGCAGGCCTCTTGCGATAGGAAACATCCCTCCCCACATCGATCTCTTGAATTTTCTATTCACATTTCTCCTCTACACTGATCCTGCAATGCACCAGTCCCTCCTGGCGAACTCCCTTTCACAACTCGCCCCATAACATCTATCGCGTTCTGTTTATGTGCATAAGAGACCAGCAAGCATCTGCTGTTTGAGAGATTTTCGTTTTGAGTTGTCAACTGGATTCAACTCAGGGAATCCCATGTATTAAAACATCTACTATAGTCCCTCACTGTTACTCCACCGGATATCAATTTTGCAGTTTACTATTTGAGCCGATATGTGTACCTCCCAAATGCTAATCACGTGCTGGTAGCCAAACAAGTTCTCCAATATCTCCATGGGCTTTCCACTGTACATACAAAATGTATGTAGGTTTCATAAAAGTTATCAAAAGAGGGGTAAATTGATGATTTTAATTAATATTGAAAATTTTGCATGTGATAAAATCTCCTCATGAAACTTATTGATGGTTTGATAGCAATTTAATTGTTTAATAATTTTTTGGTATAATAAAATAAAATATGTAGAAATTTAAAGACAGAAGGATTTAGAGAATCGAGCATAAGAATTATAGTGATTTGGCCTTGTACCTACTCCACTCTTCCGTTCCATTGCCGAGGATTTGGTTTTCCATACTAGTACCATTCCATTATGTCCAAAACAAATTGAAAAAGGTTACAAACAAATCAACTAGCACTTTGTGTCACACCCTTTTTGCTCTACCTATCTAATTCTCTACTCGACTATCTACAAAACTATAGAGATAAAGAATAGCTCATCTCTCTAAAAAATAATTCAAATAATCTTATGAACAATATAATAAATATCCACAACAAAAATTGGCTAAAAAACATTGCAATAAATGATGCAAAAATTTAGTGCATGATTAGTTCCGAGGAAGTCTCTGAGTGCTTCTATTGCTTTTATTTTCACGAATGTAGATAGTCTTAATCTTTGTTGTATTCAAACTGTGTTTCTCGTTTTTATATTTTCTTTGATAATTATTGGCTAGTTGCTTTCCTTGATTGGTTGGGATAATTTCATGTTGATCTTTTAAAATAGCCATTGCAAATGCTTTCCTCAATTCTTAGAAAATATCTCTTGAATTTTGAATTTGAAACAAATCTTTATCTTTAGACTTCTTGATGTTATCTTTCTGTTATTTTTCTATAACTTGAACGAGAATTTTTCCCTTGTAGTTTGAATTTGCTCAATGAAAGTTTGGCATATAATTTGGATGAATTTAAAGTTTGAATTTGAAAGAGATTTGATATCCTAATTGATGTGGAGATATTCTCAACCGAATCCTTATTCATATTTTAAACTAAGTCTCCTCTTATACTTCCAAACTTGAATTTTTCCTTTGGCATCTGTCACTATCTAATCTTCCATAAATATCATTTACAAGCTCTACCATAATTACAAGTCTAACATTTTCATAAATTTGCGCATCAATTGGTAAAATTTGCAACTATGAAATTTAAACCCCCTTAAATATAATTGATTCCTATAGATATAATTAACTAACTTTAGTGGAATAGAATTGAATATATTTCCCTAAAATATTTAATAAGTCGAGTTGGGTCTTCATGTTTGATCATTTGTCCAACTTACGTTTTTCCAATATTTTAATTTGTTTAACTTGTACATTCGAGGTCATAACCTCTAAGCTAACTTTTGAGATTGTCAAAACCATTTCATTTTATCTTTAGCCAATAAACCTCTGAGCAATCCTCTAAGCATTGTTATCTTTCTTCATAAACCACTTTATAACATCCTAACATAACCTCTAAGTCAATCTTTTTCTTAAATTTATCCATTTATTCTAACTTGTACACTTAATGAACTTGTCAGCCAATACTTTATCTTTTATTATCATTAAAACCTTATTAAGAGCAAACTTAACATTATATCTCATACACTACCTTTGTAGATGTTGATTGGGCTAACTGTTGAGATACTTGTTGCTCTACAACAGGATATGCCATCTTTCTAGGGCATAATCTCATCTCCTAAAGATCAAATGAGCAATCCATTGCCTCACATAACTCCGTTGAAACAGAATACCAAGCTCTTGCTTATGCTGTAGCTGAATCCACCCAGCTATATTATCTTCCTTATGAATTAAGTTTGCCAATTCAACACCCTATCATCCTATGTTGTAACAATCTCAACACTATCTACATGTTTGGAAACCCTGTTTAACATAATCGCACTAAACATGTAGACATCAACTATCATTTTGTTTGTAAAATGGTTACCCCTAATTAGGTTCTTGTTTAATATCACTATAAGAAAATAAGGCTTTAGAGACAGAAATTTCGCAATGAAAAAAATATGTCTTTGAAAGTATTAATATGTGATAGATTAGCAACAAATTTGTAGCTACGTGAAAAAAAAAAACATATTTTTATAATTTTGCTAATTATTACAATGGAATTAGAAATAGATTATCAATGGATTTGCGAGGGATTTAATTTTGTCAAAATTCCATCTTTGATTCTATTATGGAAAAAAAAAAAAAAACAAAACTTTGGCACAATATTTATTTTTGAGATAGAAAATTTTGTATATTTTAATGATATATTTATATTTAAAAAAAACTATCGCAAATTTGTCTCTGAATTTATTTTAACAATGATCTTGATTTTTATAGATAGATTAATTTTGTCCCCAAAAGTAATTAATATATGTACAAAATTAAATGATATAAGATATTACGTATATATATTATAATTTTTTATCTTATATGTAAAATATTATATATCATTTGACATATTAATATCATATAATATATTTATAAAATATTAAGTTATCAAGCTTATATATTATAGTTTTATTATATATAAATTTATATAATAATATCTAATATGAATAACATAATAAATAATAAGATAAAATGTTGTATCATTATTATATATAATTTATTATAACTTACATATTTTGTTATAGATTATTAGTTATATATAATAAAATGTAATTTTGATCACAAAAACATAGATTGGTGTTGTGGTTATGGGTTACACAAAACTCAAAAATTAAGTATACTTAAAGAAGAACACTATTAGGAAGAGTGATCTCTTGGAAAGTTTTAATTGAAAGAGATATAATTGTGCTAACAAGGAATAATCAGTAAGGAATTTGATGTATAAGTCAAATTATCATGGCATGAGGTGCTTTAGTTCAGTTATTGTATTTTTAATTAAAATAATTTAATTTTAATTTAATAAAATTTAGCTAATTTGCGATGGAATTTTTTGTCTTTGATTTTATTTTATTGCAAATTTTGTTAACTTTTGTGACAAAACTAAGATAGATTTTTTCTTGCATATTTGCAATAAATATATAATCGGTCGCTAAATAGAATTAGCGACGATGATTTTTGCAACATAAATTTGCGATGGAAATTCCATCTCTAAGAGTTTTTTGTGATAGAATTACTACTTTTACAGATATAATTTTCTATCTCTAAAAGTCAATTTTCTTATGAGATTAAGAGAGCATATTAATATATATATTTATAATTTCATCATGTGGGATTGAAATAGTCTTTTTATGCTCCTTGCATATTAAGGTTATAAACCTTAATTTTTATGTATAAATAACGAATATACTATATTGTGAATTAGGGCATCCATTGAAGGGGGGGCATCAAAAGGGAGCCTCAAATGAGGTAATTTGCTTGAACAATTATGTTAGAGGATCTTAAGCAACTTGCATATAAACCCCAAACCCCACCATTACACCTAATTCCAAATAGTGCTCCTCTCTCTCAAGTGTAGTCACATCCCTATAATAAGCTAGGAACCCTTAAGTATCAAACTTATTAGATTTTCTCTAAAGTGTTTTGATGACAACAAAATGACCTAATTATATTTATAGTTAGATTAAAAGTTAGAGGATCAAAGGGTAAATGAATGAAAATTAAGTGGTTCTTGACAACTCAAAGGATAAGTCAGAAGAAGTTGTTTATAAGTAATAACAAGAATTTAGATGATAAGTCAGAAGGTATAACTGCTACAAATTTGAATGAATAGAAAGTTTTCATATGTATTTTAAATTGGATAACTATTAATTTTGAAGGCCTAACTTCACTTATTAGACATATTTGGGTAATATATTCAATGCGTTCCACTAAAATAGGATAAATATTCATAGAGATCTAAGTGATTAATTTTTGAAATAAAGAGATTTATGCAATTCATGACCAGGTTCATTTTTATTTTGAAGATTTGATTCTATTAGAAGAAGAATGGCATTTAAAAGGATTATATCAAATATTTTGGAAGATATAGGTTTTTGGAATTTAAATTCGAAATAAAGGATAAGAGAAGAAGTTGTTAACTACTCCACAAAATTAGTGGGAAGTTGAAGTTTATCTAAGTAAACTAAATTTGACCTCTTCAATAGATTTTATGCATATGGTATCTATCACAACATAGGAATGCATCTAAACTATTATCTACAACAAATTCAACTTCACTTCCATGTACAAAAGAATTCTAAAGTCACTAGAATTAAAAGTTCAAATTTAAACTCATAAGCCATATGGAGGATTTTATGCAACCACTTACTCAACTTGAAGATCAATATATCAGGATGAACTTATTAGATTAATGCAAATCAACTAAGTAGCCATTTATCATTAGAAGAATATAACTATAGCATTAGTTCAAAAAACTGGAATACAACAGTACAATATCATGTTATCAAAAGAATATTACTAGAACTCAGAGACTAATTCATAAGCTACTTTATCATTTACATATTTTCATATTACTTGAATTAAATTGTAGACAATACAAAATTTTATTTCCTCAATTGCTTTTGATATTCCTTAAGAGCCTAAGACTTGTGTTAATGAAAGGCTACTTGGTAACTTTGTAGATTTGTGTGTAGCCTTAAGAATAGGCTAAATAGGTAGAGTAAAGTGTTTCAAGCCAAGGTGTTAGCGGATTAATTGTAATATCTCAATTTCATTTTATTTGGACTAGTGAAATGATACTAGTGTGGAAGACCGAGTCCCCAATAGTAAAGCTAAAAGAGAGGATTGACGTGTAAAGTAGAACCTCTATAATTCGTGTGCTCAATTCTCTTCTCCTTATCTTTTTATTTATTGCATTTTAGTTGTTTGTTTTTCTTGCAATATTTAAGTTAAGTCATCTAATGGGCTGTTTTATTTATAAAAATTCAAAAACTTTTACAAGTAATCAATTCACTCCTCCCCTCTTGATTACTTAATCTAAGACCAACATTTGGTATCAAAGTAAAACTCTAATATCATTTCGAGTTTAAGATCCTATGGCCGAAAACAATGTTTCGATCTCTACCAATCATGCTCTATACTTTAATAGTACCAAGTTTGGTTACTGGACATTTAGGATGGAAATGTACATTAAGGTGATGGACTTTAATTCATGGGAGATCATATAATATGGAGATAAACCATTGTAGAAACTAGAGATCCAATTCTGATAGAAGCTAAGAAGAGAAAGCTTGAAAAGAATTATCAAGCTAAGAACTTATTACTTTCTACTATAGCTCACTCTGAATATTACTTAATTTCTTCTTGTAGGATTGTGAAGGAAACCTAAAACATGCTTTACAAAACTTATGAAAGAATGTCAACAATCAAAGACACTAGGATTAGCTCTTTAATGCAGGAATATGAGTTGTTTTGGTTTAAGCTTGGTGAAAATATCAAAGATGCTTTCAATTGCTTCATTGTAATTACAAATCAATTATCTTTACTTGGTCATAGGTTGAAAGATATCAACCTTGTGAAAAAGATTTTAAGAATTTTACCTAGGTCTTGGGATGCTAAAAGGATTGTAATTGAGGAAGTTCAAGACCTAAACAAGTTAACATTAAGCTAGTTGAGAGAAAAATTGATAGCTTATGAATCACACATCAATCACACTTCTGATTAGGATAACAATAAAAAAAACACAGCATTCAAAGTTAAGGAAGTGGATGCTAATTCTGATTTAGGAGCATATAATGATGAAGAAAAAGACATAAACTTGCTAGCTAAACATTTGACACGACTTCTCAGAAGAAGAGGTAAAAGCTCATCACTTAATAAAAGAACAAGCTCTAATCATGGAAAATTTGATGCAGGAAAAAGCTATAAAGAAAAGGAAGAAAACAAGGAGAAAAAGAAGGAATCGATATGCTATGAGTGTAAGAAACCAGGTCATATAAAGCATGAGTGTTCGGTACTTATCGAGAAACTTGAAAAATATAAGAAGAAACATAAGGCACTGCTATCAACTTAGAGTGACCTAGATAACTCAAAGACAGATGTAGAGAGTTCTGAGGATGAAGATGAGGGAGCAAATGTGTGTCTTATGGCAGTGTCTAAGGTAGATTTTGATTTTGAGCTAGAAGAGGATATACTTGACAATGTTTATGTTGAGATTAAAAAGTTGCTAAATGCATTATTTAAGGCAAATGCTAAAATCAATAAACTTAATTTAAAAAAATAAAGCCTTAGTTGATGAAAAAGATGCATTAAGTCAAACGAATGCACTTTTAGCTAATGATATCGATATATTAAAAACTAATTCTAAAGTATTACAAATAGATAATGGCGATCTACATATGGCTAAGGATGCTTTAATTGATGAGAATGTTTTGTTAAGAAAAGAAATTAAAGATCTTAAGGTTAAAATATATGAACTTTCTCAAACAATTGATAATACATTCAATAAATTCAATGAGAGTGATAAAAAATTATGAATGCTCATTTCTCCTTAAAGAGTTGATGATTTAAAATGTAGTTTAGGATATGATAAGGTAGAAAGCTCTAATGCTATAAAAAATATTGTCTTTGTTAAATCAAATGAAACACCAATTAAAGAAAATATTGAAAATAATAATAACAAAGATAAAGGTAATGCTGTTATGCAGGACGAAGAGTACATCAGAACGTACCCAAAATAGAACAAAAGGTATCCTATCAAGGGATACAACAGGAGGCCAGTTAGAAGATATGTTAGAAGTTACTCTAATTATTACCAATGAAGATAGGTAAGGAACTTGTGTAATGTAACTGACACCTATGCTTGTTTCTTTTGTAGTAAGTTGTGACATATTGAAAAGTACCACTATTATAAAAATATCTAGCTTAGTCCACATCAAGTGAATCAATTAAGAATGTGAGCTTGAATTTTAGAGGGCTTAAGCTTGATTGGGTTCTTAAAAAGGTATGATCCTTTTTCTAATGCATAGAGGAATATGAAACAAGACTTAAGGGTATATGGTATCTCGACAATGGGTGCTCATGTCATATGACTGGCAACACTTCATTGATCACAAGGCTAAACTGGAAGGAAAAAGGACATGTGAAGTTTGGTGATGATAGTGGGGGTAGAATAATTGCAATCGGTACTATTGGTATTCTCCCTTTTGTTATTGAAAATGTATATCTAGTACAACGTTTGAAATATAATCTGTTAAGTACTAATAAACTTTGTGATAAATGGTAGAAAATGGTATTTTGATCAACATAAGGTTACAACTTATAATAATGGAGACATAAAACTTTTTTAAGGCTATAGGAAAAAGAGTATATACTTGATCAAACCTGTTGAACTAGAAGCCGAGGGTTGCTTTTTTATCCATTAATAATAATATTTATCTATTAATCATGATTAATGGCTTACCAAGATTGAATAATAGAGAAGATATTTGTTGTATTACATATTTAAAAAATAAAATGATATCTATTTCTCATAAAAGAAAGAATGTTATCTTAACTAAAAGGCTTTTGGAATTATTACATTTGGACTTATTTAGTCCTACTTGAACTTTAAGTCTAGGTGGTAACAAATATGGATTTGTAATAGTTAATAATTTTTCTAAATATACACGAGTTCTATTTTTACAACATAAAAGCGATGCTTAAAAGTCTTTTGAAAACAAGTTCAAAATAAAAAAATAAAAAAGATTATTCTATTATCAATTTAAGGATGGATTATGGAAAAGAATTTGAAAATGCTAATTTTATCAAATTTTATGAAGAAAATGATATCACACATAATTTTTTTGCTTTCTATACTCTACAACAAAATGGAGTGGTTGAGCATAAAATAGAATAATCTAAGAAATGACACGCACCTTACTAAATGAGAGTGGTGTAGCATAATTTTTTTAGGTTGAAGAAGTTTCAAAGCATGTTACATCATTAATTGTATTTATGTAAGGCATTTAACTAGAAAAACATCATATGAACTTTTTAAAGAAAGAAAACCTAAGATTTCTTACTTTTATGTTTTTGTGGTCGAGTGTAAAATAGGTACAACTTTAGGAAAATTTGTTGAAAGAGTTAGCAAAGACATTTTCTTAGGATATTCAACCAGCAATAAAGCTTATTGTGTGTTTAACAAGACTTTAAGATTGTTGAAGAGTCTATAAATATAATTTTTTTTGAAGAAGGTAGAATAGATGACTCTGATGATGAAGCTCTAACAATATCTAAAAGAAAAGTTGAAGAGATTTCCTCTAGATTGAGTGCAAAAGTTAAAGAAAAACATAATGCAAAATTTGATATACCAAGAACATTTAGAACAAAAGGTAACTAAAAAAGTAATTCAAAAGGTAAATCAGAACCTATAAGGTATTTGTTTATCTCTCTAAGTCCACAAGAATTCAATCTAATCATCTTATAGAATAGGTAATAGGTGATGTGCATTATGGAATTAGAACTAGAGCTAGTTATAAAGGTATAGAAAATCATTTTGCATTACTTTCTAATTTTGAACCATCTTTAGTAGAAGCTCTAAATGATAATGATTGGATAAATGCTATGTAGGAAGAGTTAAACCAATTTCAAAGAAACCAAGTATGGTTGTTAGTACTAGACCTAAAGAAAAATCTATAGTAGGAATTAAGTGGGTGTTTACAAACAAATTACATGAAAAAGGAAAAATTGTTAGACATAAGTCTAAATTAGTAGCAAGCGAATACTCTTAGGAAGAAGGTATAGATTATGATGAGACCTATACACTAGTAGTAAGATTAGAGGCAATTAGGTTATTATGAGCTTATGCATGCTTAAGAAACTTTAAATTATTTCAAATGGATGTGAAGAGAGCTTTCCTAAATAGTTATATTAAGGAAGAGGTTTATGTAGAATAGCACTAGGGTTTGAAGATCCATTTAAAACAAATTATGTTTATAATCTTAAAAAGGCTTTATATGGATTAAAACAAGCTCTTAGGGCATAATATGAACGACTTAATGAAATTTTAATTAAAAATGAATTTAAAAGAGGAAAGGTAGATACTACATTATTTCTAAAACATTATGATAATAATATTCTTGTAATACAAATATATGTAGATGATATTATTTTTTATTCTACTAATGAAGAATATTGCAAGATGTTTTCTAAGTTTACGCAGGTGGAGTTTGAGATGCCATTAATGGGAGAGCTTAACTTCTTCCTTAGATTGCAGATAAAGCAAATAGAGGACGATATTTTTGTGCATAAAAAAAGAAATACACTAAGTAGATATTGAAAAAGTTTAACTTTGAAAATATTAAAGGTGCAGCAACTCCTATTTTAACCTCGACCAAGTTAGATATTGACTTAGAAGGTAAAAGGGTAATAAACTTTATAGAAGCTTAATTGGTTTCTTATTATATTTAACTGCTTCTCATTTTGACATATTGTTTAGTATTTGTTTATGTGCTCATTTTCAAAGCAATCCTATCGAAACATATTTAGCAATAATAAAAAGGATTTTTAAATACATTGTAAATACTGCTAAGTTAGGCATTTGGTATCTAAAGAATAAAAAATTTGATTTAATTAGATATTTTGATGCAAACTATGCATGGTGCAAAATTGACAAGAAAAACACTTATGGTACTTGTCAATTTCTAGGAGATATGATAGTTTCTTGATCTTACAAGAAACAAAACTCAATTACCTTATCTACTTCTGAAGCTGAATATGTTTCTATAGAAAATTGTTGTGTACAGATATTATCGATAGGAAAACAACTAATAGATTATGGGTTAGTATTTAACAATATACCAATAAAATGTGATAATACTAGCACAATTAATTTAACAAAGAATCTAGTGCACCATTCTAGATTTAAGCATCTAAAAGTGGGGGCATCATTTCATTAGGGATTATGTAAATAGTGGAGAAATAAATATAGAATATTTATCAATTGAAAATCAATTGGTTGATATTTTTATCTAGCCTTTAGATAAAATAAATTTTGAGTTTATTAGAAATGAGATTGGTATTTGTTACGTCTTCTATTAGTTATTTGTGATGTTAATTCATTTTTTATTTTTTTTTATGTTGGTTTGTTTTAATTTAAGGATAATATGTGTTTGTATGTGTATATAAACAAGTGTGTATAAAATGTTAAATCTAAATAAAATAATAAAAATCATGTCTTGCATTTGTCTCATCTAGCTGTATTTTTTTTTTCTCTCCTCACATTTATCCACTATTTCAACTTAATAAAAATTTCTCTTCGCTCTACTTTTCCCTCTCATTCTCGATTACCTAGTATTCCAAAAGACACCTTTGTCACCTCTATAAAAACTACCATGGCTCCAAGAAAATCAAATAGGATTCAAAATCAAAACATTAGGACAAAAACCTCATCTAAACCTATTAACATTGTTGATGAACCAATTGACTCAAAAGAAAACAGTTAGTGAACCCCTTAAGATCAAAACCCTCAAATTGAAAACATTGAAGAAACCAATCAAAGTATGTCTGTTGAAAAACTCACAAGAAATGAAAATATTGATGAAAATATTGAAATTTCTCAGAAAGCTAATTCACATGAAAATGAAGGAAAATTAATGTTAGATGAGGAGGTATTGGTACATTAAGATGAAGAATCTTCCTTACAAATGAAAAAGGTTAAACATGAAAAGAAACAAGTCATCCCTCCTATGAAAGTGAACCTAGGGCTTTGTGAAAAGAGATGTGGTGCTTCCATGAAAGATCGTTCCATGAAGGTAGAAATTATTGAATCTTCTTATTTAGATTTTACTTACTTTAAAAAGAATGGTTTGTATTGGGATGAATTTTTGGATCATATAGGTTATAGAAAGCTTTATGATTTAGGATTTTTGTTTTTTTTGTTTTTGGAGAACTAGTTGTAGAATTTCACAAGAACCTACATGTATCTAATAGAGATATGTGAAGTTCAAGTATTTTAGGAAAGAAAATTCATATTACAAAGAAAGATATTGTTGATTGTTTTGGGATGGCTGATGTAATTGATGATCTTGATTTAGTAAAGATGAAATATTTACAATACTAAACAATGGAATTGAGGTGTTAAAAAGGAAAAGATGTATTTATTCTTAGTTTTGAGTTAATTGTGAGAACTTTACATAAGGTAGTGATTAGCTATACTTTACCAAAGAAGGGTAGTATAACTATAACCTAAGAAGATGCTCTAATTATTTTGATAATGCAAAAGAAAACAAAAGTTAATATTGATACCTAAATGATTAAGCATCTATGGAGAAATAAGAGAAATGTACCTTATGGTAGTGTGTTCATGAAACTTTTTGAGTTAAAAAAGGTTAGATTACCAAATGTTTCTAGAGCACCACAATCGTTTAAGAAAATAGGAGAGATTGTTTTTAAGCATATGAGTATTCTTGTTAGAAACAAATTATGGTATGCTAATGACAATGCAAATTATGTGCATCCCCAATACAAAAGAAGAAAGTTAGATTTGGAGGATTTGAGTGTACAAACTTAGGGGGAGGATAATGTGGATGAAAGTGAATAAGATAAGAAGAAGAGGAAAGGGAAAGAACCATTCAAAGTTGAGAAGCAAAGGAAGAGGAATGGTTTACAGCTTATGACTGGAGGGAAATTTTAGATAAAAGAAGGAGAAAAATGTTAGGATTGAGTTTGATTTTGACTTAGAGGATAACTTAAAGGATGTTGTTTTGAAGGAGAAAGGTACTGATGAAACCTTAATTGGTTTTAGTTTTAGAATGTTCAAGGAGAATTTGAAAAGAGAGCTTGAAAAGATGATAGATGAAAAGTTGGAAACCTTCACAATGCACCAAAATTCAATTTTGATGGATAAATTGGAAGACATATCACTTATTGTGTCCATGAAACTAGATTGGTTCTTTAATCAATTAGATAGAGAGTTTTAACCTCAATCAAAACCTTCTCTTTCTCCTAAAAACAATCTCCAACTAGAACCTAATCTTTCTTCAGTTCAACTTGAAAATGAAGCAGTCAAATCTCTAGATGCTAATTAATCTCAATCTCACAAGAATCCTAAAATGGCTAAACAATAGTCTCTAACTTAATCACCTAAACTTGGAGGTCTTACAGAACAAAGAAATCAAGCTAACACAAAACCAAATAAAAGACCGATTATTCCTTTTTAACCTACATAAGAAGATTTGAAGAGAAAAACTTCAACACATTCTTCTAGATTTTATAGAAGATATAAAAAAAGTGCAATGAATAAGAAATAGAGTCATTTCCTAACAACAATTAGAAATTTGTTTGCTTTTAGTTTTTGTTATGGAGACTATTATGATAACTTTGGTTTAGTTTCTCACATAATTTCTATTTTGAGACTTAGTTTCAAAGACTTTAAGATCATTGATAAATGTATTTAGATATGATGACTACTCTTTTATGTATTTTGATATTTTTTTGATATAATTTCTAATGAAATGTATTAAGTTTACTGTTGAGGCAGAGATTTCGTTACTTGATGATAACAACAAGGGGGAGTATAAGAGTAGAACGAAAAATAGAATGTTGTGATATATTTGGTTAGTGATATATTGGGAATTCTATCATGTTGTTGTCATGTTGTGAACTATGAACTATGATGTGAGAATATGATCTATAGATGTTGTGAAATGGTAAAGTGGAATGCTATAATAGATGATATTGATTTGCAGCAATTAAAATTAAATGATTTTTTGCTTTATGAGAAAGGGTTTTGTTATTATCAAAAAGGGAGAGAATGCTAGGTTCTTTCTAAAGTGCTTTAATAACAACAAAATGACCTAAATGGTTTTAATGAATTTACAAAGTGTATAGGAATAGTTATATTTGTAGTTTTACTACAAGTTAGAGGGTCAAAGGATAGATGAAGAAAATTAAGTGGTTCTCAACAACTCAGAAGATAAGTTAGAGGATCAAAGAATAAATGAAGAAAAATTAAGTGGTTTTTGACAAATCAAAGGATAAGTTAGAAGGAGCTGTTTATAAGGAATAACAAGAACTCAAAGGATAAGTAAAAAGCTATAATTGTTACGAGTTTAAATGAATAGAACAATTTTCATATATATTTTAAATTGGACAACTATTAATTTTGAAGCCCCATCTCTACTAATTGGACATATTTGGGTAACATGTTCAATATGTTCTACTAAAGTAGGATAAATATTCATAGGGATCTAAGTGATTAATTTTTGAAATAAAGAGATTTATTTAATTCATGACCAAGTTCATATTAGTTCCATAGATTAGATTTTGTTATAAGAAGATTGGACAAATATCTATAGAGATCTAAGTGATTAATTTTTGGAATAAAGAGATTTATTTAATTCATGACCAAGTTTATGTTAGTTCCAAAGATTTGATTTTGTTACAAGAAGATTGGCATTTAAAAGGATTATATCAAGTATTTTAGAAGATACCGGTTTATGGAATTTAAATTCGAAATAAAGGGAAGAAGTTGTTGATTGCTCCACCAAATCAGTGGGAAGTTGAAGTTTATCTAAATAAACTAAATTTGACCTCTTCAATTGATTTTATGTTAATGGTATCCATCATGACATAAGAATGCATTTGGACTATTATCTGTGACAAATTCAACTTCACCGCCATGCTATCATAGAAGAATTTCAAATACATTAGAATTAAAATTTTAAATTTAAACTCAATGGCCATATGAAGGATTTTGTGCAAGCACTTACTCAACTTGAAGATCAATATATTAGGATGATCTTATTAGATTAATCTAGATTAGCTAAGTAGCAATTGATCATTGGAAGAATATAAATACAACATTAGTTAAAAAATATGAAATACAACAATACAATATTTTGGTATCAAAAGAATATTACCAAAACTTAGAGACTAACTCAAAAGTTACTATATCATTAACATACTTTTGTATTACTTGAATTGAATTGCAAAGGATACAAATTCTTATTTGCTTAATTGCTTTTGTTATTTCTTGAGAGCTTAAGACTTATGTTAGTGAAAAGTTACTTTATAACTTTGTAAATTTGTGGACAATATTAGGGGTAGGTTAGATAGGCAAAGTAGAGTGTTTTAAGCGAAGGTGTTGGTGGATTAATTGTAATATCTTAATTTTGTCTTTATTGAATTGGTGGAACAATACTAGTGTGCAAGACTAGATCCCCAACAATGAAGTTGGAAGATAGGATTGACGCACAAGGTGAAACCTCTATAATTGGCTTGCCCAATTCTCTTCTTATACTGCATTTTAATTGTTTTTTTTTTCACACCATATTTAAGTTGGGATAAATTGTACAAACCCCCTTGCAAATTATTATATATGCTCAACCACTCCCTATTTTTAAAATTGAGCACTTATATCCTAAAAGTAAATGTGACTTTTTTTCTTTAATTACGTAATATAATAATTTACCATATCATTTAAATATTTATGTGACTTATACATAATTAAATTGTTTAATTTTAACAGTGCTATCCAAATAATATGTGATATTTGACCTGACCAATTCACAAAGTAAACAATGATAAAGAAAAGATTCCCCTCCATAGTTTTAATTGACAAAAATGATTTTGACTTGCAAGATTAATGCAATAGGTGGAATTTTCCACCTACTAAAGGAACAAAACCAATGTAGGTACAAGATCCTTGTCAACATGTCCTCAAATAAAATAAGAATTTTTGTTATGTTTTTATTGATGATATATTAAGCAAAAAGGATTCTGTTAATAAATTTATCTAGTTAATAAGTTAAAAAACAATTTTAATCTTTATAAAATAGTTTAAGCAATTCATAAAAAACATATAGATCTTAAAATTTAGCATATTAAACAGTGACTTTTTTTTTTAATAATTCTTAATAAATATTTTAAAACACATCTTATTATTTTCTCTAAATAAATTATTTGAGTATCACCATTAAAATTAAACAATTTTATCATGTGTGTATCACATTAACATTTAGATAACACGATAAATTATTTATTATATATCATTTGGCTAATTAGCAAATTGTATACGTACTCTTAATTAAAAAAACAAAAAACTCCTCATTTTCAAAAGTACAAATGCTCAATTTTAAAATAAAAAAGTACCATTACAGTTATAATAGTTTTTAGGGATAATAAACACAATTTACCCTTTAAGTTAAATAGTCAAATGGGCTCTTTTATTTACAAAAATTAAAAAATTTTACAAGTAATTAAATCACTCTCCATTTTTTATTACTTAATCCGAAACCAACAAAAAAACTGAAACACACACCACCAAGATGGAAACGAACTACCTACCTGCCTTAGTTAACAAGTAGTTTTGAGGACCAAAGAGAAAGACTTAGTAAAGGCATTACCGGCTTAAGGGAAGAACGAAAATTACAACTGTTAAAAACGGCATCTTCCTTACGGCCATCGATTGCTTTCGATAATTTACAAATATGAATCTAATATACAAAATTAATACACCCAGCAGAAACCATGCCACCACCTGTACATTTAACCTTTAAAAAAAAAAAGAATTACCTTTCTCAGCATAAATTTACACCAACAGTTTATTTATACCCTGTGCAGGTTTACGTAACATATGATTGGAAGCCGAGTATTCTTCAATGTGGTAGAAGGTGGATTATATAGACAGGAACAAGATTCAGAGACGAACAATAACCTATCTAGCGTTTCTCCAGAGATATCTGCAAATAAATGTTAAACGAAGCAGCTATAAAAACAATTGTGTCCCAAAACCACTTCAGTAGAACCAAAGAAATAAAAAAAAAAAAAGAATCGACTAAAATTGAACTTTTAGGAGCCATGTAGTAAATCAGGTAGTGAAATTTGTTAGATTCACGGTCCTGTTAGTTGAGCAGGTCATCAAGTCAAGAATAACTACAATAATATTTATGATATTAATTTCAGGCTGCAGCTGCCAAAGTCCCTCCTATGGTAGGTACAAATTTGGAATCAAATCAAATAATGTTGGTGTTGTATTAATGGGTGATGGTTTGATGATACGAGAAGGAAGCTCTGTAAAAGCAACAGAAAAAATTGCTCAGATACCGGTGAGTGAGGCTTATTTAGGCTGTGTTATAAATGCGCTGGTAAAACCTATTGATGGTGGAGGTGAGTTATGGTAACGCAAGAAATGGAAGATCCAAGTCCGTTGCTCCAGGAATTAATATCATTGTACCAACACTAAGAAGATTCAAAAGTCTGGCTCCTAATTTTAATGTGCGGTAAGGTAAGGACATTAATTTCACGAGGAATTCCATTACCAAAAGAAGATCCTCATCAGTGCCAAAGGATTTGCGAGCTTCCCCCAGGCATTTTGATGAAACCCTCTCGTATTTCCTGTCCACAATTTCAAGATGTATTATTATCTCCGAGAAATCAATATTCAAAACATTACTAGAACCTAAATTGCAAGTGCACATCATCAAGAAAGACCAGATATCGGGCATCTTTCACCACAAACTATCCCAAGGAGACGTGTCCTGGTAAATCATATAGCATCCGTATTCCACAAGTAACACTTACTACAACAATCACACGAGTATAGGTCTCATCATGCAGATGCATTCCCTCTACTAACTCTTATGAGAAAGAATCCTAATCCCTAATCTTCTTACTTCCTTCACCTTGAAGGATCTAGTACATGTAAACTTATCTTAATTTTTTCCTTTATTTCTTTACTATTTTTTCCTCCGAATTTCCATTATTTGTCATTATTCTGAATTTATCTCACTACTTTGACTCTTTTGGTGGATTGCATCACAATGGTTGGAAGGAGGATATAGATTAGGAGATTTATGCTCTCAGCAACATGGGGTGTGGTTTGAGGTTAGGTGATTATCAAGCTAGTAAACAAAAGTGCTGATACCAACTGACAAGGCCTTCATATGATTTGATTGATTATGTCAACAAGCACTTCATCCCTCAGAGGTAAACTTTGTAAAACCCTCTTTTTTTTTCCGGTCAAACTCAGCTCCTATTTGCTATTTTGCTTTTCAAGGCACTGGTAATTTTTAGCCATCACTTCATGAGTGTGAAACCGCCTTTCTTCATAAAAATACAAAGACAGGAAGAAGTGTATATGAAGCAATTTCTTGGGTTGCTTAGCAGAAGAGCGGAAACATCTTTGACTGAAGGCACAGGAAGAAAATATTAAGGTTTGGAATGAAGGGGAGAGGTTGCAACCAGAACTCATTCTTATGACATTCTGGTGCATGAAGTATTTAATTGATGTATATGTGGATGGCATTATGATCACCTTGTAGCTATGAGAAGCATTTTGACTTTTTATATATTTATTATTCGCTAGCGCTTAAGCTTTTAAGAGACCATGTAACTTCCTTAGCATTAATGTTCATATTCTAAGAGAAAATTTTCTCATTTACATAGAAAGTGCATCATGGATAATTTGATAATACCTTGTTCTTGCCTATCAGAAAGTTGGCTTTATGGGACACCTGGGTCCTGGGGATCCTAACATACAACTTCGTTAGAGATTGGATATTGGTAGAGGTATCTCTAATCTAAGAGAAAAAGGAGGTTAGTTGAAATATTAAATTATCCGACTCTTCCACATACTCTCCTTGCATTTTTTACATGTATTACAGTCCATTTTATACAGCCTGTCCTAGTGCACTAGTTTCATACCGTCACGTACTTAAAATGAGTCCAGGAAAAAGGATTTCATACAATGATTTCCAAGCCTCTATTAATGGTAACTTGTTTTCATGGACGAGAAAGAAGTAAAATAGCACTGTAGAAAGCCTAATACTGAGGCAGAATACTAAGCCATATGACATGTAAACTTTTGTAGTTATGCCAGGAGATATGAAACTCCTCTCCTATGAGATTGTCGGGCAGTATTGGAGCTGCAATGCCTATTTATTTCAATCCAGTGCTCCATCAAAGGAAGAAAAATACCATAGCATACAGTACAGACTCACCATATTTCGACAGAAAAATCTCCACTTAGACATTACAAATGCTTGAAACAACATCAAGGTCCAAATTATGCAAAACAACTTGGGTATAGCTAATATCTACATGCAGGTACAAGGTGATAAAGAGCACTAATATTTATATGATGTTGAGGATTCACTGTTTAGGGCCTTATGTTCTTAGACTTCAGGTTTTTACATCTTACTTTATGTGTACGCATCACATACGCATACACATGCACATACAAATGCACATACAATTTTAATTGAGATGTCTTGATGCCTATCAAAATCATTATTGATTAATTACTGGATTAGCTTACATGATATGCATGCTTTTCTTTTAAAGAACCACAAGCTGTTTGTCGACCATTCATCGAATGAGCAAGATAAGAATAGGCATGAACACATGTAACAAAAAAGGCTTTCTTCCAATGGAGACATTTATATATTTTTTGCCCCAATCAGGGATTGCAAAAGAAGAAAAAGAATTTGGAACAAAAGGTACCTAGAACTGGCAGGATCTCTGATCTCGAACTCATCTTTATCAGAATCATAACCACATATTACTATGTAATGCCCTGAAGTAAAACATCAGCGGAGTGAATTTGGCAAATGAGAGTGAGTGCCACAATTGACAAATGATCAGCATTGTTGATAGACTAATATCGATGGGGAACTTTTAACCAATTAAAAAATAACAAGCACACTTGGTAGATGGATGTATGTTATGAAAGATCTAAGGATTAATTGATACAAAAACTAAACAGAGCTCTGTTTCAAAGGATGAATAGGCTACAAAAAACAAATTGAAACCGTCTATTTAGTTTACTTTCTCACTGTAAAGTGAGAAACAAAGAGTTAAATTGGCAGTGAGACAATGAGAGAATCCAATGTCCCCAGAACAAGAACATGGTTATATTAACTCCAATTTGTGCATGGAGAATCACAGTACAAAAACTAGTCTTTTTATTGATTTTGAGAAAAAGAGAAAATACAAAAAACCTTCAAAGGAGAAATTCGATGAGCAATCCGTTTATTCTAACACTCACATGAGCAATTCTGCTCATACAAACTCTCACACTCAAAACAAGTAACAAAAAACTGCCTGACTACCCCTATTCATAGTTTTCCTACCCCATACAATTACAAGTAACTAACAGAAGATTCAAGATAAATTTAGAAGACCACCTACACTACACATTCCAACATACACAAGCACGTAGTAGCTACACTTCACCACACACAAGCAATACCTACACAACACACAACATCAATACAGTAACTGCAGTAATCTCTTGGTGTCGCATCCACAAGTGGCAGGGTTGTATCAATAGTATTTGACCATGAAATATCATGGATTCTTGCTGAGGAAAAATAGATTGGGCAAGAATGACTCAGAACAAAATATGATGAAAGTTTATAAATCAGCTACCGTTGTCCCACTGAATCCAATATTATGAATTAGGCTCCTACTTCTAATTTCTATCTTTAAGGGTGCTATATATTAGTGGAGATAATATTAAGGCAAAACTTGTCAGAGCAGCCCTGGTTAGGCTGGAAATAAGGGAGCTTTCTGGGATATAGATTCTAAAAGCTACGTAATATGGAATTCATCACAAAAACCAAGATTTCCAATTTTCACCTGTATAGTCTGCATGACTGCTGCATAAGTTAGAGAGACAAACTTCATCTAGCCAGGACTGGCTGCAAAACATAACCAATAAGAATAAGGCTTTCAATCGTTAGAAATATAAGCATGAAACTATTTAGATGTTGTTTAGTAAAATATCTTTTATCTCTAACTTCTGTCTTGTTAAAACTTTTGTAACTTTTTGTTGTTAGTGGCTGTGTTTTTGTATCTTCAGATCCCACTATTTGGTAATTATTTAATATGAAAATTACAGCTGTAACAACACACTAGATGAAAACTTACTTATTAGTTTTGCACACTAACTCAATCTGTCAAAGTGAAGAAACCAACTTATTCAAATAGAAAAATTTCAAAATTCATCAAATAACATGTTATATTAAAATAAACAGTACATAAATGGCTAGTGGTAAAATCCATCAAGTTTGGTCCACACATCAGGCTGGTGAATTCCCTTCATCACAAACCTAGTTCATGAGGTGTTTTGTTACTTGTGGACGGTTGTTAGCTTGGAGTATTTTAATGGCTTTAGTTTCTCCAATGGGGAAATGACTTTCATTTTGAAAGATATGCAGAAGTAGCCATTTGTCTTTACCAAGAAAGAAAAAAGGTCAGAAAATATTTCTTTGTTCCTTCACCACCCCCACCCCCACCCCGAAAACACCCCAACCCTGTTAATAACAAAAATTTTTCAAAGAAAGAAAATCAACAGAAATGATAGAATTCCATACTTCAGTTTGTACTGATCAACCAATGCAATTGCGATGTATCTTCCAGATAAAATCAAAAGAGAAATCTGCTCTTCCCTGATTGATCTGCACTGTTAAAGAGACAAGGCAGGCGCAATTTGAAACTGACAGAAATTTCTTGTAACATCATAATGAAACTCCCGATGAATGATCAATGGATATCCTTTTCCATGTATATGAAGATCTCACAAAAATATGAATACAATAACACGTTGTGGTGCCTTAATAGCAGCAGGTGCATTATATAGATATGTAGAATTGAACAGGACTTTCATGGAGCGCAGCATACCTCTATCTCTATTCTGGCCATTGGTGCATCCTGAAATAGCTTATCTACTCGCAATACATCAGTAGGCAACTGATCCTGCATTTATTTACTCCAACACTTTCAGAAAGCATGATACAATAAGTAGAAATTTTCAGATTTGAGACCTTGGGAAGTCATAAATTATATTAGAAAATGGAAACCAGAAATATGCATTGAAGAATGCTGAAAACTCTGAATAAAAGGGGTGATACTGTCATTGTTTGACATACAAAATATGCTACATGATGAAATGCCATGCAACAAGCAGATCTTGGCATTCTGGCTACAAATATACAGATATAAAATCCACTTATATATACAAGCTTAAATTTTTAAATGGGTTGGTTATGGTTCATTTTTTATATCACAGGTACGAGTTCAAGTCTTTACCTCATAATTTGATATCTAACGTTCAGTATGATAGGACTCAATCACAAACTTAACCTAAAAATGTAAGGGGAGCATAGAGATACAAATATAAAAATTACAAACCTCTCCTATGTATAAACACAAGGTTTTAGATGAGTTGGCTGTTCAATCAAAATTTCATAACTTCAAATAAGACAAATACCGATCATTATAAGAAAGTAGCTGAATGGAAAATCAGATAAATAATCCAGACTGACCTATTTTGCCTCATCTGAGGAATCACTTCAAGGTTGGAGACAATTTTTTCCTATTATTTCTTTTGCTCATCTGACACTCATTAGAGGCTCATGAATACACTAAATATCAGCTTATTGAAGAAATTCAAAGTTTCGTAGTGATGGAGTTATACGAGTGGCATCTCTAAACATTGAGAGAGAGACAGATTAGTGTATGCAAAAGACTTCAAGAAAAGATGCTCTAGAAAAGAAAAGATTTGCTATTAATGTGAACTAGTAATTTAAGCAATGTTTGTTGGGCAAAAGCAGGTCGGCTTTGAGCATAAAATGTGGATGACAGTTAGCTACAACCGTCTTTTTGCTTATAAATAATAGTTTAGAAGCTTTGAAAGGCACAATAAACTTAGACTGGATTTTGCAAACTAGAGGCTTTTATCTGCCAAACTCGAGGGCAGTCCAACCTTAATTTCTTTGTGCCCCCTGAAAAAACTCAAACAAACTCACAGGCAAGACTTAAAGAACCAAATATATTAGGACATAGAATTACCTTATAAAATGTCTCATCAGAGTAGCTTGGGTTCGCTCCAAATGTTATGGTATAGTATGAAAACTTAACAGAGAACTTCCTCAGTAGATAGGCCAAATCAATAGTCCAGATGCTGTAAAATATTATCAATTCTAAAATTATCAGGGATGTCTGAATCACTCTGTGGTGACTGTATCTACTAAGTGTCTTGCAAGCACCCAATTCAAGTTTTGCAATAAAACTTAATATGGTCAGGTTTACAGGAATCCATTTACACAGCAACAAATCTAGGTTTTCTGCCTCCACAATTTAACTGGATTGATCGAACCATAGGTAGATTCTAGTAAATATAAGATAACACTTACCATAACCTTTAGATGAAGTTCAAATGTTAGTTTACTATGATAACCATGTACAGGACAAGTATTGATCCAGAGAAAAAAGACGGTAATAATTCATTCATGTTCACTAAAACTTTTATTTTTTTTTTGAATAAATAGTTCACTAAAACTTTTATAGATCCACCATTCAGAAATGTATGCTGAAAGTTATTCTTTAAGCCAAGTAGACAAGTTAGCATAGAATAGCATAGAACTAGAGATACAGTCATTTCTTGTAAAACCAAAAACCCAACCAAAAAAAGGGCCCAAAAAAAAAAAAAAAAACAGAAAAAAGAAATTCCCGGACATAACATTGCCTAATCACTTTCATAACAGCAATATAAATCTACACTATCTACAGGGAAAAGAAAGGGAGATGGACAAATAGCTAATGGTGTCAAAATCTAAATAGCAAAAGAAAATAGATAGAGCCTTGCTTTATCACTTCCAATCCAGCAAAATAGTTTACTGTATCCACCGAATGGAATGAAAATCCACAATCTCAAGAGCTTCAAATGAAAAAATTATAATTGCTAAGCACTAAAATTAAATTGAAAGACAACCTTAAAGTTTACAGCAAAGTACACTGCTGCTTGCCTTTTAAAATTCAACAGTTCAACGATAAATTTAAACTTTCTCCCTCAAAAACCGATACCTTGTTGTGCAGCACAGATTTGACAATGTCTCAATGTCACAACAGTTGATTCCAATGGTTCTCAAAACCATAAGTACACAAGCAAGCCCACAATCCCAAGAAGATAGCTGATTTACATGTGGTACCTGACATGGCAAAAATGTCATCATTTTTTGGTACAGAAAGCAACAAAATTCTCCTTGAATGATACACATAATATTATACACTCACTTCAGTAAAATGGGTGCAAGGCAAGCCTGACTTGAGCCATCTTCCATCCTGGGACAACTGCTCATATGGGTATACTTCAATAAAATGGAGATGATCTCCATTTAATCCACAAACATTTTCTCTCTTTCCTTCGTCTTCATCTTCTGTTTTCAGAATTTTACTAAATAGAAGATACAAAGGCCACATCGGTGCTCTGAATTATCATCAATCGAGCAAAAGGTGGAAACTAAACAACGAACAGTCCAAGTTGAAACTCGATGTCCTTTGCCTTTTTTGTTCAAACTCTTCCTTGAGCACTTTCAATCTGTATTGCTACCAATGCCAGACACAAACTTGATAATTCTACAATCATTATGCTGAAAGTGATCAGTGGGGCTTATAAGCATGCATAGGTCCTCAGAATTCATCAAACAATTTCAAACAAGACCGTAACTGGTTCAAGCTCATAAAGAAGTATTGAGTTTTCCCAGCAATGAAATTTAGGGTCATTAATAAGTACAGCAGGTTCTTAATTTATGTCATTTAGATTAATCATAAAAACTCCTTTTTTCACTATACACAGCAGCATAAACATATTCAATACGCTTCAAACTTTGTCAGGATGCAGTTCCAAACTCGTTAAAATAAACAACTTTTAATTAGCATCAACCAGGTCAACCGCGCTGATCTTCTCTTGAAATTAATGAACTTTTTTTTCTTCTTTTTCAATTTACTCGACACCATACAAATCGACTCGCAACCCTGAGCAGCACCAATCATTTCGGATGATCCAAATATCAATCCACTCAGCAATACATACCAGTGATGCCATAATGATAACAGCTTTTACATTTATATTCACTGGATAAACATAAATAAAACGGACTAAAACGACTTAAACATACAAATATTCACAGTTTAATCAATGAAAACTCGTGTCACAACTCACAATCCAAATTATCCTACTCCAAAACAAACTTAACGGTTCAAAGCCGCTAAAAACAGCAAAAAGTTCCCCCATTCAATTAAAATTCCTCAAAGCACCGTCAATTATCACGAGTACCTTAGAGGAACACGAGCTCTTATTCATATAATTATATCTAAGAACATTCACACTAATTGAGAATTCAATTTGAAGTCAAGAAATTCAACAGCATTACAGTTCGCTAAAATACCATACTTTGGTCGCAAAATATTCATCTCCAGACCAAAAATGACATCATAAAGCTATTAAAAGAACAAATATAGAACAGCCTCCAATTCGATCACGAGCTTGCAAATATTCAACGCATAAGCTATCGAATAGAATCAAATTCCAAAATCCGTAGAGAGATACAGAAGGAGAGAGTACCGATTTTTGTGCTCGGTTCGGCGGTACGATCTCCGTTGTCGTCTTCTTCTTTCTTTATCTCCTTGTTGTCAAGAAGGTTCCGGATAAATTTGCATTCCTCGGGGCTACAATTCAAGTGGGAATATAATTTTTATTTAAGGTTTTCAACAAGTAATCACGTAGCACCCGTCAACGTCCGGTTAGAAAAGGTGCGTGATTTTATAACATTATCCTTTTAACTAGCTGCTTCGACTTTTTTTGGTATTATTATTATTATTAGGGTAAATTATAAAGGTATTATTCGTATTTTTGCTTTTTTTTTTAAATTGATAACTTGAGTGATTTATTTATTTTTTAAAAAACAAATGATCCGAATTGCATAAAAAATTGTTAATATTATTTAATATATATGAAGGGATACATGTTAGCATATCATTAGTGAAAAATAATTAATATAATAAAAAATAATATTAAATAAATTTAAACAAAACAATAAAAAAGGCAAAAAAACAGGAAAAAAATTTGAAGGCCCTTTTTCAATCATCCTAAGGCTAGAAGGTGACTCCCTTGGGTTGGCTAGAAAATAGCCTCCAATTGTTTTTTGTTTTTTGTTTTTTTTTTTTTTGGGTTGAAATGTACTTCATATTTTTTATTATATTAATTATTTTCCACTAATAGGATGTTGACATGTGTTTATATATATATATATTAAATAATATTAATAATTTTCTATAAAACTCTAATCACTTGTTTGTAAAAAAAAAAAATTAACTTAAGTCACCTATTTGCAAAATTAACTCATCTTCTTTCTTAAAATTAATTGAAGTTCAACTTATTGCAGCTTTAGTGTGATGTGATAGGTTATAATATTAACTTTTGAAATTTGAATTTAAAAATATTATTATCTAGCATTTTTATTGAGTTGGGTTTACCAGTAATTTTTTCTTTAAAAAAAAAAAATTCACAACTTGACTTAAAACCTTACAGTGTTTTAAAATAATACTCAAACTAATTCCTAAACCTTATATGGTAATTAACTATTGGTGGATCAAGAATCCTAATATGACCTGCTCGATGACACCACTAGAAGCATATTGTGCACAAAAAACCATCATTCAGTTGCTTAAATGGTAGTGCAAGAACCATTTGGATGGTAAGCTTAGAATCACACCATCATCCGAATGACAAGTGGCCACATCTAAATGGGACTTGAGGCATTTTGTGCACAGAATGCCTACCCGCACATTGGAATGGTAACTAAGCTACCATTTAATAGGTATGAGCAATTTCTAGCAATGAAACTTTGTGTTTTGTTACTTTATTTTATAAAAAATTTCACTTATTTACAATTATGCCCTTAGGAAGTATTATTTTAGAACTCCTTTTTGATAGCTTATCCATATTTTTCCTCTCATGTGTGTAAGAACTTCTTACAGTCTTTTGATTATTAAGTTAATCATTTTAATCCTTTACTGTTCTTACTAACCTATTTAGAATGTGACCAACGAGTTATTGGATTTCTCTATAGTCCTTTGACACCTAAATCTATGGAGAAAATCTAGAAGACAACCCTAAACTTTATCCTAGATGTGCATATACACCTTAAACTTTCAAATGTTGTAATTTACCTTCGTAAATTTTGATAAATTGATTGTAGTGTGGAAACACCCTCTCAAACTTGTTAAAATATGCTTTAACGTTCTCTAAACTTTGAACTTAGTATATCTTTTTTGGAACTAAAAAAAGAAAATGTCCTTATGTTGCCAATTTATTAAAGTTTAAGGGAGTAATTTACAATATTTGAAAGTTAAGGGGTATATACACACTAAGGTGAAAGTTTAAGGGGGTTATTTGTAATTTCTCCTAAATCTATTTATGAATTTGTGAGCTTATCAATTACCAATAATTTATATTCAATTCAAGTACAAAAACCTAATAATATCATATTTTCTAGCTTTGTTTGGTTCACAAGTGGGTAAGACTTCTATGTTTGATTTGGTTCATCGAGTTAAGTACATAAAATAAATAGGTTAGACTTATTTGAATCTTTCTATAAATGTGTCCGAGTTTGTGTTTAGTACTTAGATTTGTTTATAGACTTGCCAACTTGTTCAATATTGGGGTTTGTAGTATTTCTTCTAAGTTTTATGCTTAAGTTCAAATGTAACAATGGTAGATTTCTTGTATCATTGACAATTGTATAACTTGGCTTATAATTCTTTTCTAATTTTATATTTTTTAGAAATGTTACTCAAAAGTGGAAACTTAAGGACATCTAATTTTACTTATAGAATCTCATGGTTTTGTCTTTTATGATGATTGATTTACTTGTAGTATAAGTTTCATTTACAGAATTCTCTTTGATATAATATACAAATTCTATATCGAAATGTTTTATGTCTATAATATCCATATTGAAAGTCCATTTATCTTACCATAATATTATGTCTATATATTTTAATATGTTTATATTGTAAATCTTGTTCTCTTATAAGTCCGTAGAATTTTAGTTTTGGATTATCCAAATGTATGGTATGAATATAAGTTTACTTTTGTTTAATATGATAAATGATTTAAACAATTTACATGATTTTTGGATCCAATGGTCTTTTAATACACTTGTTAGGTTTTGATGATATGGAAATACTAGAAAAACACATAGAAATGATGAATCATTTCTAGTAATTTTTTTAGCATCATTCCATTTTATTTGTATCAATAATTTTTTCTATGTAGATTCTTTGGTAGTCTCTCTTGAAGAACTAATGCATTGATTTTGATTTTGATATTGATATTATCATCCGATTAGGCTAAGCTTATGTAGTGTTATAAGGTAGCGAATATAGATGATTTACTTTATTATATTTAATTAAACTTTACTCTAGTCGTGGTTTTATTGCATCATAATTTGTTAAGTTTAAGGGTTAAGTAATATCTTTTGTAGACTTTAATTTTATGAAACTTTTTGTTCCTTTAATGATCTTCTTAATGGACTTCATATATAACTCTGCTATGATTTCTTTGGATTTTTTAATCAATAAAGAGTTCAAAGGAAATATCTTTAATAAATGGGTTTAGGTTATGGGCTTATGTTTTTTAACACACTTTATAAATGAGTTGAGCTATGGTTGAGGTTTTTGGACATAACTCCTTGTAGGCCCAAATGTGAGACATAATTTGTTAATAGGAATTCTTAAATCAAACTTAAGTAGCTCATGCTTAAGCTCTACCTAAGCGTTCTCAAATCAAACTTAAGCAATTTATTAGTAATTTCAACTCCTTTTTAGGCCTAATCTTTGCACACGTATCCAATGAACTGATCTAGCTAAGGGTGCTAAGTTAATGTACGGTCTTGAAATAGTTAAAGACAAAGAACCATAATTGATTCACTCTATGTTATATATGATATCTTTACTAGAATGGTTTCATGCTTGATAAGTCATCATTATTGATTTGTTTACTAGGTTCCTAGATAATCTAGACTAGATGCATGGGTGATAAGTCAACCTGCTGTGTTTGATGGCTTTCAAGTATTTCCATACTAACCTAGCGATTAAGGATATCGATTCACGAAATGAGATAGGAGTATAACACAAGTTGACTCATATTATCCCACTTGTAAAGTTCACAATATACGTAAACAAACACTCTTAAACAATTGATGGTGCTCATGTTAGATATGTAATACTCCTAAGGTCAATGCTACATTTGATATTTGAACTTTATCTATTTTTTCAATTAACTATCTAAAGTTTAAAAGTGTTAATTTTACCTATAAATTTATTAATATTATTTATAGTACCTAAATGAGGTAATTAATTATAAAAATAAACAAAATTTAGGTAGTTAATTAAAAAGGAACATAATTCAAGTAGTTAATTGTAAAAATAAGCAAAGTTTATATACTAATTAGCATTTTGAAACTTCATATAGCTATGTAGTGGGTTTGCTGTAGTAGGCTGATCACATGTTATAGGCATGTCGATTAACATAGGAAAAGTCTTGGGTAGATGATACATGTAGGATATCGTAGGAATAGGTGTGGGAGGAGGAACAAGTAAACTCGGTATTTCAGATATGTGCCCGTGATAGCAAATTAAACTCGGTGTTCTTAATTGTTCTTTAATTGTTGATAAATTTGCTTGTTTGATCTTTTGTGGAGCTATTCTAGCAAAGTTTTGGCATTTATCTCAAGCTGGTTAATGCTTATAATGAATGACATGAGTGGAGGATAGTCTTATTTGTAGAGTTTGGAGGTTTATTTTGATTGTTACATGACTCCAAGATAGATAGTTCAAATCAAGAGTCGCAACTTGTAGGAGACCATTGGATTGCTTATAAAGATCCAATGGCTATAATTAAACCCTTCTTTTCTCCTATAGCTTTCATGGGCTTGGGAATGGACTTGGATAAGGCTAAAGTCTTCTTAAGGCTTATTAAAGTTAAATGAAGCCTAGAGCTCGGGAAGGCCTTTACCAAGTTTGCTTTTCATGTGTAAGATAACCAAGTAAGGCCAAGAGTGAAAAGTTTGGTTTAGTAATCCCTATTCCAAACTTAACAAGTTAGATCTCCTTAAGACATCCCTAATTGTACTTGATTTCTTAGGCTATCTCACTAGTTTAATAAACTAATCCATGATATTAAATTGGATTAAAAATCTAATTACTAAAATGACTATCTACAGTAGTTAATTATAAATATGGATAATATTTAGCTATCAAATATGTCATTTACTTATACTCCTAAGTTTAGATGGAACCATTTAGTTTTCCATTATTTTAACCTTTCTATCTATCTCAAAACATATCCTTCAACAAGTGAAAATGACCCATGATCATGTACGTGTTGCTTTCGTGTCCATTTCCTTGTAAACACTTCATGAACTCAAATGCTCACATGGAGAACTCCTTCCTAATCTTATCCCTAACGTAATGAGTTAAACCATAAAATTTCATTCTGATTTAAATGCCAGCAGAAACATAGAGAATGTTTGTCAAGAAATTGGTACACCAAGTTGATGATGTCTGTTTGTCAAGAAATTGGTACATCAACAACAATGTCTTGATATGATTCGATTACTAAAGAAAAGATTTGTTACAAAACAACCCACCAAAGTACATGCCATTGAGATTTTATGATCAAACAATGTTTACAAAACAGTACACATTAAAGGGTTAATTTTCAATCATGTGTTTCGTGCATCATTTCGTAGTAAAACGGACCATTTTCTATTACGAAATTGTTTGCCTCGTCTAGATATACTTGTTACAAGGGTTTTAAACGCGTCAAACCAAACACCATCAACTGATAAGAAAAACCTCGGATGAGTCGAAGTTGAACGATTACTTTTCCTACAACATATAGGTTAACGCTAGACTTTTTGACTCAATGGGGGCAAAAAGAACCAGAAAGCTTCATGTACCAGCTATAGTCTCTTTACTCTTATCTCTACGACTTAGTTTCTAGTTTACTCCATACTATTATTATTATTTGACATCCCCTTCCAAATTGCAACACTCCATTCCTGCAACATCATTAAAAAAAAAAAAGAAAAATTTCAGCCGAATGTTTTCCTTCTTAGAAGGAATTCATTTATATAAAAAGATCATAAAATACAGTACCGCAAACCGTAACATGCATAATATAGAAAAATATTGGATGCGTATTCACAAGGTATTATTACCTTATATCAAAAACAATCAGCACGCAGTATGCATATGATGCATGAAATCAGTAATATAAAGAACCTGCACATGAGTTGGAATTATTTATTAAGTTGACTTCTAAAAACATTTAATTTAGTTTTTTTTTTTTTATAAAATACATAAATAGAATACAGGAAAGCAATGTCAAGATCAAATAAATTAACATATACCTTGCCACCAATTCCCCCTCGAAGCACTCTCCGAATTGTTTCCATAGGATTCATTATCATCCTTTTTGAACTGATGACCCGCTCAAAGAAGAGAAAGAGAATCGTAAAATTAAATGCAACAAAGAAAAATAAAAAGAATCCGATGATCTCTAGATACATTCTCTTAACTTAAAATTAATAAGACAAATTAAGGTCATTATGGCCTAGAAAGAACTATAAAGGCAAGGACTTTTTTTTTTTTTTTTACTATAATGAAAAAGAGAGATTCAAAACTGGTTTATTTCATTGAGACATTAGTGTTCCTATCTTTAATCCTTTAATGTGCCAATTAAAATAATCACATTGCCAGCATAGAAAAAAAAGGGTATAGTAGCTATACTTTAAACATATTAAAATCGTTGGATCAACATAGTATTTTTGACTAATTATTATATTATTACAACCATGAGAGAAGAAAACCAAATCAATCCATATAGTTTAGTTGTTGGAGCGACCAACATGGATTACATTTCTCGAAATATAGTTGGTGTTGGTCCAATGACTTTCTCGTACCTAAATAATGCATCTTACACGACCACGACTTATGATATGATGAGAATGGGGGAACTTACGACATGGTGGGAATCGGCATTCCCATTTATCCTTGGAGAATAATTTTCTTGGCCACCGTAGTGAATGGATGAGCTCAGATAGCAAGGTTCTCCTATCTCATTCTGATACTTATTGCTCCTGCCTTTGTTAGTTGCACCTTTGACTTCAGTACTGTTGCCTGGGAGAAAAGGAAATAAAATCCATAAGACCTCATATTAAAAATTTGGTACTATTCATTCATATATTCAACAAAATATGTATATATATACATCCACACCGATCTGTAAATTTATGCTATAAGATCAATTAATTGGGATACAAATTAAAAGGGCTGGAGATATAAAATGGAACCTCCATGCCATTATTTCAAACCTCTTAAAATATTATGGACTATTTTTATCTTTTTTTTGGAAAAAAAAATCCACAACTACAATTACATATGATTTTAAGTTTAAAATTGAATTGATTTTTGATCTATGCTAATATATGTTTGGCTAGAACTCAAGTTATGATTATCATCTTCTATCATTATTTATTGTTACAAATCACTATTATCTACAATAGACAAAAATTTTCCATGTCAAGAATGTTATAACTATATTGTATTGACTTATTAAAATGTTATAGAATTTAATTTAAATATGGAAACATGTGGGAAAAAAAAATCGATTGTATACCACATGATGAATTTTAACATGCTGGTATAATATGGTTATAGCATTTTTAGCATAGAAAAATTTCATCCATTTATAACTTCTTTTCTTAAGCTCATGACAATAATTTTTAACAATTATAAAATTTTGATTGTAACAAATATTAAAAAAAAAAAACCTAAGATAAAAGTCTTCCATGGAATCAGAGATGTCATGAACTATAAAGGCTATTTCATCCATCTCTTCTTAGTTGTCATTTTATAACAAAAAAAAATAAGTTGCTTCATTTACAAGTTCTTATGAGGAAAGAATATCTCGTGGTGCCTTACTCAGGGCTTTTTTGACCAATTACCTGGGTTTCCATATTTGAAATTTCCAGTGTCATCCATGAATGTCGACGAGCCAAGAAGTGCTTCAGGGCGTGAAGCATTCCTTCCTAGCACCTGAGTTAGTTTGGAAGATAGTTGAGAAGAATCAGCCGAAGAATTGCATTAAAAGATGGAAGTTAAAAATAAATAAAGAAAAAAAAAGGGGAAATGATTGTTATCGAATTTCTCAGTTACAAATCTCTAACCCTATTGAAATGGTAAAATAATCAAATCTGATATAGTGATAGGTATACCGATACATTTAGCACGAAAGGACTGAATTCAAATTTTTTTTTGTTGTTCTTTACTAACCAAGATAAGGTAATATAGCACTTGCCATGTCGTTGGGCTATCAACGTTAGAATGAAAATTTCATTTTGTTGGTCCTTTTCCTTGAATCTAATGTTATCTTATAAATTCAATGATAAATCTTAACAAGTACGATAATCTACATAATTAAATATCAACAGGTTTCCATAAAGTTCAAATCTAAGTTATACAGGATGGGTTGTAGGGCACTAAGATGACTATGCCACGAATTAGGAAGGATAATGAAAGAAATGAAAGTAATAGGGAAATAGTTAAAAAGTACAGGAATTATGAAAAAGAGACCACTCACGTGAAATGGGGCATGGCCAGAAAAGGACTGGAGAAAAATAGAATAATAATAAAAAAAAGAAAAGAAAAGACATACATGTGGACATTAAGGATGATATGGTTAACAATAAAATGCGATTGTCATTTTTTTTTTTATTAATTGGAAGAAAATTCTCATTGTTTTTGTTGATAAATTATGCGAACTTTTTCTTAATAAGTTTTACAGTTTCCCGATAAGCAATAAGCAAATAGGGCAAGTTATATCTGCCTATCTGATTAATATAAATTTCCAAAGTATATAATATCATTTAATTATTGTTTGTGTACTATAAAAAAAAATAAACCCACTTAATTTAGTTGAAAAATCCATTAAGAGTGACATTCTAAATATACTTTTAATTTACTATAATGCTCCATGCGTAAGTAGAAAAGATATATATATAATATCCATATGAGTAAATATGCTATGTGAACTAATGTAAGGTGGGAAAATATTTAAAATATTTAGACACATGACAATGATAAAAAAAAAAAAACATTTTCCTTGAGTATATATAGAAAATTGCCACCATGCAAAAATTTTTATGCACATGCCAATTTTTTATTTGCACTATATATGACATTATTAAGTGATACATAGGACGTATTGATAGGAATTAGCCATTTCATCATCGGTTTTATCAACTAATTCCATTTGAAAAAGATCCTAACAAAAAAAACTTCTAACGTATCAAAATCTAGATAGTTGAAATTAAATCCTCGTATAAGCTTCAAATTGAGATTCGACGCTAAGAAACAGATCTCAAAAACACGCTTTTCTCATTAACTACAGTAATTGCTGCAAAGATAACCAAAATTATTGCCCGTCTTTTACTTTTTTTTTTGCATACTTTCAACACGGTAGGTAAACATTTTTTTTTTAAATTATCATTATAATGAGGAGGGATTAGAAATTAATTTATTTAACTTAAAAAATAGTATTTATATCATTAAACTAAGAGATTTTGATACAGGTAAAGATTAATCAACATCAAATACTATCAAAATGCCGCTATAATTGATCATATAGCTTTCACATGCATCATGATTCCGACATTGAAAATGTCATTTTCTTCTTTAAACAAAGATAACTGTAAATGATCTCTCCCCATGTTGAAGATAAAATAGTAACAGAATCTAAAAATTTGAAATATCTCTTTTAAAAGAAGAAAGAATATCTAACAAAATCTAAAATTTCTATATAAGACACATACCAAAGTTATAAACACGATTCATAATCCTTATAAAACCCAAATTAAAATTACAAAAGATACGATAGTCATTATATGGTAACAATATCTGTTATCCTGAAAAGGGATTCGGTGATCTCACAAAAATCTTTCATTAAAAACATGAACGGATAATGAAACGAAAATCTATCTCCAAAATTACATAACTAAATCTAAAAATGACTTGAAATGAGAAAGATTGCCGGCTAATTTTTTGCACCGTTTAGCACAAGGCGCAAGCTAGATTATATCGATTTACGAATTTTGTAAAGTGATTTCATTGGTGTATATGGTCAGTCCAATTATGAGTAAGGGTCTTATAGCTAATGGATCATATGATGTATAGTAAAAATCAGGATACATATCAAGTATTCTTCGTACGATCGTTTGTGGGGTTATATGGAGAAGGGCATATTTAGAAACAGGGAAACTTGATTTGACATTTAGAATGTTTTTCAGGTTGGTTCATCTTGCTCCTCGGTGAACTACATACATCACCAAAAAAAAAAAAAAAAGTGGTCCAGAGTCCATGTCACTTTTATTTATTTATTTATTTTATAACCGAGAAAAAATAAAGAAGAGATAAGTAAAAGAGAATTACCGTTGATGGTGGGGGAAAGATTGATGCAAAAGCTCCACCAGACGAAGATGAAATAGAGGAGTCCTTGGAACCAAAAATATGATCCAGAGTACTAGAAGTTGAAGAATAAGAAGAAGGGTTGGAAGAAGAAGAAGAAGAGAAACCAAACCCTTGCCCTTTATTTTCCATTTATCTTTCCCTGTCTCACTTTGGAACAGCAATAATAATAAACCTTCTGGTTCAAAATCTAGTCAAACCAAAACCAACCAACAAAACTGTATTATTATTGATAGGTATCAAAGAAACAACCAACGGCGTTTGGGAAAAAGGGAAAGACAGAGGGAGAGAGAGAGAAGGAGTGAGTGTGCGTGTAGTGTGTAGGGCGGTGGATAAGATTTGTACTGCAATGTGTCAGTCGACTGGTAAAATGCTACAGTATGGAAGGGGACTGCAGAGAGCACGTGAATTGGAATGCTGTGGATGATGGATGGGAAAATGCATTCATCGTCAGTGTATTTATAAGCCTACAACGACGGATTGAGTTTGGCGGGGTGAAGCCCATGTGCATTCATTTAATTCTTTTTTTTTTTTTTTTGTAGCATGACATGTGGGAGGTGACCAAGTAGATATGTTATCAGTCCATTGCTAAATTGCCACGTGTCACTGTCGAAATCTTTGACCTAGGTATCAACAATCTCGTTTCCCTTGAAAAGCAGATCAGGGGCCTTGATAATTGATTAATGGTAGTGATCCCCACTTTTGGGACTAGTTAGTAATCAGTGAAATTCAATATGTGGTAGATTTTAAAAGATATATATACATATATATTAAGAAATGCGTATTTAAGAGGTGAAAATAAATCCTCTGACCGATGATGGATAAGGAATGTCCGTTCTTTTTTTTTTTTCTTTATTTCAAGGATAAAAATCTCAATTGCCACCTATTAATTACCCTCTTTCTTCCACCGACATCACAATTACCGTAACTAGCTGCCAACCACAATCACCTTCCTTCGCATGGTCACTAGGTCCCTGCCGACGACCACAAGGCAACCTCGCTCCCTTCCCATGACCGTCGGTGTAGCACCAAACATAATCATGTCCATCAACGTAAACCACCTTCATCAACATGCATCCCATCTCGTCACAACTATCGTGTGTACGGATCAATAATGAATGTAGCTTAATTGTGGTTTGGACTACATGAATCCTATGGATTGCTATCCATCTGGTTCGTATAGGTCATCTTGAGTTTTGAGAGGGAAGAGAGATTGTCACATCTCAAGACAATTGATATGTGATCACTTTGCCGCGACGGAGGGCTTGTCGCATCTTAAGACCATTGGTATGTGATCACCACATAATTCTACAAATGCTAAAAATATGCAAGCATCAGCACATGTAACTAAAATCCATGGATAATGTATATATTTGAAATCTCCATGTGAAACCCATATTTAACAAAAACTTAATACCAAATTAGTTTGATGATTATTTTAACAGCCTTATTCTTAACATTTATAATTTTAAATTAGGAAAAAAGTTATTTAATAACTTAATTAAGTAAATTAAAGAATAAAAGATAAAATAAATTAAAAATAAAGGTTAGGATAATTAAATAAAAATTTTGAGTAAATATTTAGACTCATGATATTTCATTTAGTTTAGTTGTAAAATTTCATATAAAAATATCATAGAGAACATCATTAACTAAAACTATCATGTGCACACTGAATGAACCAAGAATCCAAAATTTTTCCATCATATAAATTATGACACTTTTCTTTGTTGGCTTCTAATTTTCTTATCCTTTCCTTCTTTTTTTCATTTCCTTTTTCCTTAGCGTGTAAAAGTCAATCATATAAAAAAACCTTCAAAATAGAAAGCAAAAAAAACTTTGTAACTTTCATGTACGAACTCGAAATTTTAATCTGAGACCACTAATGCGATCCTTGAAATGAACTCTACAAAACTAAAGTAAAATTTCAGCTTCAAAATTTGAGTACAGTAGTGTAACATTAGGGCTTTTAAGTTTAGAAAATAGTTTGAAAAGTTAAAAATATAGAAGTTAAGGTGATTCTAGTGTAAATAGCAAATAATAACACTCATTTTCTTGAATTTTAGGTGAGGAAATTGACTTAATTCAATAACTTGAGGATTATTTTGTGCCTTAAGAGAAAATGAGGCAAAGGTGAGTGAGAGCTCAATAATTTATTATAATGATTGTACTCTATTGTGTGTAACTAGTTGTATGTTTATATATGGTGGATATTCTACTATAGGCTATTGAATACGAGGAATTCAGGGTCGAGTGGCATGTGCATTCTGTTTTGTGTGTACATTTTTATTTCAAGAGTGCGCTACTGATGTGTTTTGATGCGTGGGCTACTATGCGGTGTTCCCTGTGTGTGTGTCTATGAGTGTGTGTGTTATACGTATGCGACTGGAGTGTGTGCGCGTCTGCTATTGTTGTGTCTCTATGTGCATGTGTGATTAGAGTGTATATGCATGTTGCGATGCCTTTGTATGTGTGTGTATTATGCGTGTGTGATTGGAGTGTATATATGTGCTATGATGTCTCTATACGTGTGTGTGCGTATGTGTGTTGTGCATGTGTGATTGGGGTGTGTATGTGTCTTTGTGTAAGTTTGTGTTGTTGTGTGTGCGATTAGAGTGTATGTGCATCTACTATTGCTATGTCTGTATTTATGTGTGTTGTGCGTGTATAATCGGAGTGTGTGTGCGCATTGTAGTGTCCCTATTATGTGTGTGTGTGTATGTTGTGTGAGTGCATGCTATATGTGTGTGCAAGGTGTGTGGGTGTGCATGTGTGTGTTGTGTGGGTGTATGTTTCTATGCATAGGTATGTGCAATGTGTGTGTTGCAGTATGTGTGTGTGTGTGCAAGTCTATGTGGACACATGTGTGCCTTTAGTGTGTGCGTGTATGTATTGGTATGTGTGTGTGTGTCCCTACTATGTGCATGTGTATGTCCTTGCTTTGTATGTGTATGTGTTGTGTGCATGTGTGTGCTATGTGTGTGTGTATTGCTCTATGTATGTCTTTACTGTACGTGTGAGCAAGTTTGTGTGGGCATGTGTGTGCCCTTATTGTGTGCTTGTGTGTGAGCATGTGCATCCCTATTTGATGTGCCTAAATGAGGTTTAAGCACATGCAAAATCAATTTGAATGATAATCAAACGATGTCAATCAAACTAGTAATCAAATGGCGCAAAGTTCTTCTATTTATGAACCGATTCCACTAACAAGGGTGTGATCAATCTTAATTACAAGTATTATGATGCTCTGATGCCAAAAAGATGATGTTCCTAAAAGGGGATTAAGCACAAGCAAAAACAATCCAACTAACAACCCTAAAAGACAAGGCCAATTTGGATTACAAAACACAATAAATAGAAATTGATATAACTCATAATTTCTCTTTGTTGCACTCGCCACAATTCCAACTCTTGGGATTGAAATTGATAAGAGGGATTGAACTAGGATGAACCCTAAGTTCTCTCACGTAAAATGATGTGTGTATATTCTGAAATTGTCCTCTCAAAACCCTATTTAAGCAAGTATTTATACTTGCTCCCTTTAGGGTTAAAAAGTTCACAAAATTACAATTATACCACTTTTAGAGTAGCCGGTCCTAAAAGACAATTACAAACAAATGAAAGTGTCCCAAAAGAAAGATTACAATATAAATAGTCCAAAGAAATAATTACAAATAAAAATAGTCTTCATCATGTTAACTCTTCCATAGGATTCGTCGGCCCAACTCATTACTGGTTTAGGTTGGTCCATGGATAACCCACAAGCTGAGTCTTAGTGAGTTTGTCCATCGCCCTATAAAGCATGATAAGTGTGCCTATTGGAATATACAATACATGAATAAAAGAAAAGAGGTTAGTAAACAAATAATTCCTGGGTCGATTTGCTCAAAATGGGCCTTCATCGTCAAGATTTGAAATCCTTTGGCTCTTGCCTTAATGATAGGTTTTGTCGGATTTTGATTCCTATCATCTTCTTGGGCCTAAGAAATATTTGTCCTTAAATCTAACAGATCAAATGCAGTAGAGACTTTGTTTCCTACTAGCAAGTCACCTGAAGAAGTATCATTGTAGAATCCCAATATCTGAAATACCACAGGGGGTGATTGTTTTCTTTTTTCCATTTCTAGAATGTATCTCATCTACAACACAAATAATGACCCATTACCACTAAGGTCTCTCCTGTCTCAACCTGTTCCACTGATTTTGTTTCTTCCTTTTTTAACTCATCTGTATGTCACTGACTCTCATGGCCCTCTAATGGTTGGCTTAACTGCTTATGGCCCTCTGAAACCTCTGAAGATTGACACAAATGTCTCTAAATAGTCTGGCCCTCTGGTGTTCTGCTCATATCACTCTTACCCTCAGGATCCTCTGATGGATGGTACATTTGTGTCTGACAAATGTTGTCCTCTGTATGTTGGCTCATGTAACTAAGAGCCTCAGGAACCTCTGAAAGTTAGCATGCCTTCTTCTACACAATGAGGCCCTTTGAAGGTTGGTTTATGTGGTTGTGATTCTCAAGAATTTTTTATGGTCTACGGATTTGTTGCTGAACCTTTTAGACCTCTGAAGGTGACATTGAATTCAGAATAATACGCTTTCCCTCCTTTTGGAATACATAAGTATTCCTAAAGCCATCATGTAAGACCCTCTTATCATATAACCAAGGCCTGCCAAGCAATATATGGGATGTACACATAGGTAGAATATCACACTTGATTTCATCACAGTATTTATCCCCTATACTGAAAGGTACCCTAACTCTTTAAGTCACATGCAAACTCTCCTGATCACTAAGCCAATGCAATTTATACGGTTCAAGATGTGGAGTAGTAGTAAGTTTTAGTTTCGATACTAACGATGTTGCTACCACATTGGTACAACTACCGCCATCAACTATAAGGACACATAAATTTCCTTGTACCCTACAAGAGGTATGGAACAAATTTTTCCTTTGTTCATCATCCTTAGTAGTAAATGTCCGGTACAATACATTAATATAATGAAACATCTCACTAGACATGATTGTGTTCAAACCCAATAACACAATAATTATCTTCACACTTCCACGTTTAAGTACATAACCAAGCTACAAGTGAAGTACACTTAACTACTTTCAAGTAGATAGAATTAAATTCAACTATAAGTGTTTAAGTAATTAGTTCAATTACTTTCACACTTTAATGACTTGTTTGAATTTCAAATTCTACTACTCAACTTTTCTTTTTTTTGCCTTAACTTCTCACCACTTAAATATACAATTGGCAGCAATTAAACACATACACAACACACCATTCACCACCACACAACTTCCCCTTTGCTCACGGTTCAACAATGTTCATGCCGCCAACAACAAGTAGCTTAAAAACATATACAACAACCAACACCAAATGTTAACACCTTTTACTAATTTTACAAAGAATACAACACTACATACACACTACTTCAAGCCACGGTGCACTTTCCCCACTTTCACACAAACATCAAACTGCAACTTCAACATAAAAAGGCAGCCCACTTTCAAATTCAAAAGAAGTTCAATAAGTGCACAACTCCACAAATGGTAAGAGGCTTTTTCAAATTCAAATGATACACAATTAACTATGACTTAATGTGTATTTGAAATTTCAAATTGACCTCTTAATGTACACTTTCAATTCTGATTTCAAATATGAAAATGACAATCGTAATTCCTCCACCTTTCCGAAAACACACACTACACAATTTCACTTCACAATTGAAATGCCACTCTTCCCTTTTACGATTTGCTATTCATGCACTACACACTCACACTTTAGCCTCAACGTGCAACACCTTACTCCACACAACTCCACAAATTCATAGCAAAACGCACACAACCTTCACAAAATTTTACAAACACAACTCTACACACATACACCTTCAAAGTATACACTTCCTTGCCACTACACAACTACAATTCACACTGTAAACCACAAGCAATGACAGCAACAAAATTCAAATTTGAAATTACTCTACTAAATGCAACCTTCTTCATAAATGGTAAAAAACAATTCAAATTCAAATAACATTTATTCAATGCTACTCAATGAATTGCTTCAAACTTAAAGAAGGTGTTTGAATTTCAAATAAATGCTTATCCTTCCACACACTTTCAAATCTGGAAATGGTAAAATTTTCTCCCCAATTCCGAAATCAACAAAGGTCACACTTCTCTTTTTACCACAAATTATTGTATTTCCAATTCCACAATCAAACACTAGGAAATACACTTCTTACTTTTTCTTCCATGTTCACGTCAACAACAAAATGATAAGGATTCACAATTGCTCCACGTCTACAACAACAAGCAACAACTATAACTCCTCAACAACATAATTAGACAATTCAAGCTTCAACACACACAATTTTTGTTCAAGGTGAAGAACCCTAATTGAAATGAGGATTACGAAAACATCCCTTCTCTTAACCTATGCTCTGATACCAAAAAGAAGATGTGCCTAAATAGGGTTTAAGCACATGCAAAACCAATTTGAATGACAATCAAACAATGTCAATCAAACTAGTAATCAAATGGCGCAAACTTCTTCTATTTATGAACCGATTCCACTAACAAGGATGTGATCAATCTTAATTCTAAGTATTATGATGCTTTGATACCAAAAAGATGATGTGCCTAAAAGGGGATTAAGCACAAGCAAAAACAATCCAATTAACAACCTCAAAAGACAAGGCCATTTCGGATTACTTTTAGGGCAATATTGCATCGTGAACCCTAATTGCAATCTTGGATCCCAACGTTAAAGTTTATAAAATGATTAACACAAAGAAGTATTTCTCAATGAATATCACAAACTATACTTAAAAGGCCACGTGATTACCACTCAAAATCAACAAAAACAATAACCGTGATCCACCTTCTAAGAGGATTGATTTCACAGTTCAAGAAATGTGCACAATAGATAAATCGAAAACAAATATAAAAGGAACTCAATTAAGCACAATATTTTCGAATAATAAGGAATCAAATCTGACCAAGAAATTTTTCAATCCAACCCTAGATATGACACACTAGAGAAGAAAAGAAAACACAACAAATAGAAATTGATATAACTCACAATTTCTCTTTATTGCACTCACCACAATTTCAACTCTTGGGATTAAAATTGATAAGAGGGATTGAACTAGGATAAACCCTAAGTTCTCTCACGTAAAATGATGTGTGTATATTTTGAAAATTGCCCTCTCAAAACCCTACTTAAGCAAGTATTTACACTTGCTCCCTTTAGGGTTAAAAATTTTACAAAATTACAACTATGCCACTTTTAGGGTGGCCGGTTCTAAAAGACAATTACAAACAAATGGAAGTGTCCTAAATGAAAGATTAGAACATAAATCGTCCAAAGAAATAATTACAAATAAAAATAGTCTTCATCATGCTGGCTCTTTCATAGGATTCATCGGTCTTGCTCATCGCCGGTTTAGGTCGGTCCATGGATAACTTACAAGCTGAGTCTTAGTGAGTTTGTTTATCACCCTATAAAACATGATAAGTGTGCCTATTGGAATATACAATACATAAATAAAAGAAAAGAGGTTAGTGAACAAATAATTCCTAGGTCGATTTACTCAAATGGGCCCTCATCGCCAAGATTTGAAATCCTTTAGCTTTTGCCCTAATGATAGGTTTTGTCGGATTTTGATTCCTATCACTATTGTGTTTGTGTGTTTATGTGCGTGTATGAGGGGTAGCATGAGTGTGCAGGTGTGTATGTGACATTGCCGTAACTATGTGTATATGTGTGATTCTGTGCATGTGTGTGGCAGTGCATGTGTGTGTGTGTGTATGTGTTCAGGTGTGTGTTTTGTCATGGGTGGGCTCGTGTAACTGGATGTGATGTGTGCGCAAAATATAAAATAAGACCATAACGGATTTTGTATGTTGTGATAGTAATTTTCCAATGAATAATCTGACCTTCCTAAAGTTTGTTTTGATGTGAACTCCTATGGATGTTAAGTACATGCTAAATAATGTGCGTTGTGATTGGCTTGTGAATATTCATTGTTTGATTACTTTAAGTCAATGAGTTAAGGAATAGGACTTAAATAAATAAAACTTGACATGCATTGTACGATACATTGCATTTGAATAGAAGGCCATCATTGCTACATGATACATAAGTAATCTCATAGGGATTATTGTTCTGTCAATGGCGAACTACGTGACTAAAGGGATTGTTGCATCTTAGAAGGAACCTGGTGGAAGAGTCTTGCATATTGTTGAGGGTGTGTGCTCGATATGCTAAATAGACACCTAGAGCTTAAGACTTTAAAATAATCAATAAAGAGATAAGATGAGAAATAAGTAGATTAGGATATTGGGACATTGATGGTTATAGGAATCCTTAACCTAAGGTTAAGGGTGATGTTAAATCTTAGACTTCATGTTGGTTAACGGAAGACCGCTTACGATGTTGCATTATATTTGATTGTCCATGCATAATATATGTTTGACAAACTTGATTGACTTGTTTGTGCTTATGTAGTATTGAAAGATTGCACTCCCATTTCACTGAGTAATAATAGCTCACTCCACTTTAGATTTTGTGATGTAGGTCGTGTAAATACCCCATTTTTGTCCCATCCAGATTTTTTTAATAAATAAATAAATAAATATGATAAAAAATAATAGTAATAAAAGGCCTGGTTTATGAATTAGTAAAAACAAAAAAAAAAAAATAATAACAATAATATTAATGATAAAATACATTTGGGTTTCTAAATTAAATTTGTAAATCTCAAAATAACAAAAAAATTAGCAAAAATATTAGGTTAATGTATAATTTGCGTGTAATAATAAATTGAGAAATGGGTCGGCTTAGCTGATTCGTATGCTTGCCTGGAACTCGCGAAGGAGTCTTTGGTCTTGGGTTCGAATTCGCGAGGAGGTACTTTGTGCCATTTTTTTCTTCTTTTTCCCCAAGTTGCCACGTGGCAGCATGCGATTGGCTGACTCGGTCATGCACGAGGCACATGACTGTCTTCTCCAGTAGTCCAATGGTAGTGAAATGGAGGGGAGAAGAAATCAGAGCAAAACCGAACAACATGAAATGATTTTTATCGAATCTTTTTGGATAAATAAAAAACAACTTCAAGATAAGAGATTTACATCAATCTTTTTAAAAAAAAATCAAGAAAAAAAAAAGAATAAGAACAAAACCCTAGTCACGATTTGGATTCGTGTTTCATCTGCATTGGTCCCATACGTCTATAAATAAAGGTCAATGTTCGGAGAAGAGGGTGGAGGAAGGAAATCAAAAAGAGAGAAGAAGAAAAAAGAAAGACAAGCACTCGAAAAAAAAAAAAACACACACACACACACCTACTGGAGCTCTCTCTCTCTTTAGGTTCCCCATCGTTGACACCACAAACCACCACTTACGGTGGTTTCTGATGAGAAATAGTTTCACTAAGCAATTCTCCACCCTTAGAAGGTTTAAAACCCTTTACCAACCGACGCAAATGGCCGTTGGAACGCTGCCGACGAGGATCTTCCAGCTGCTGCGATCCAATCTGAGCCGAGTTGCATTGACCTGCATCTAAGTTAGTAGGTTTCGTGTTATTATTATTATATTATTATTACTAGCTTTAATTGATAATAATATTAGTAAATAAAAAGAATAAATAAATAAATAAATAAAATAATAAAAAATAACAAAAATGATAAAAGACAGATGTTTTAGGAATTTGTTTTCTTTTGTTGTTGATAAAATTAGGTTTAAAATTTCTCTTTTGCGTTTCTTTTAAAATTTTCTTATTTTGATGTTTTCAAAACTAGAGAGTTTTAGTTTTGTTTTTCAAAATTGAGGAATAAAATTTAGGTTTAGAATTTTTCTTAAAAAAATTAAAATTATAATAAATGTAAACTTGACCTATTTTCATAATTAAAATTAATCAATCCATTAAAGTTTTATGAAAAAATAGAACTACGTCGGTTTAATCCTGACTAGTGGGTACGTAGACACCTATTGGGTAACCACATATAAAATAAAAAAAATTATTATTTTTCAATTTCAATTTACCATATAAACAAACGAATTCACAACAAATTATTTTATCCTTTTAAAATTTCAATTTATAATATAAAACATAAAAATATGTTATCCTATTTTTAATTTAAGTAGAAATGCAAAGGTTTTTATTCTCTTTTATTTCATTTTAAAATAATAATCGAAAATATATAATAAAAAAATTGATTAATTTTTTTTATACTATTTCATATGTTATATGGAAACTTTATGTCTTGTACACATGATGGTGAAGGGAATTTACAAAATGCTTTTACTTCGTTTTCTTAAAGAAGATAACAAGTGGTAAATATTTAGATTTTAATATGATAGCCTCCGAATCTAGATTCTTTGGTTAATATTTTTCCAAAATTGTTTTTTTTTTAGAAAAATTCACATATTAGTAACTAGTTATGGTTAATTGACCTCATTAACCTTAACTTATCTTATTTTCCAACGTAAGTTGGTGGCGACTCCAATTTTCTTAAAATAATTAAAAATATAGTTTTTTCTTAATTTTACTATCGAGTAACTTGTATTAAGTGAGTTGGACTTAATATGGGTTAATTAAGGAAAAATCCAAAATTAGGCTTGACAGAAATGGCGACTCCATTGGGGAACCTAATTCTTTAGTGGGCTAGCCATTTTTATCTTCTTAAAAAATTAAGAGCTTCTTATAAATTCCTTCAACATGTATTATTAAGTACATTTCTTATATGAGTAGTTTTCTTTTATGTAGACTAATCAGGCTTCATGATCCAGATGAAATAGCACTAGGCCTATCAAGCCTAGTAATGATCTTTTAAGTAAGTTGTTGTCATACATATACGTGTGTTAGATACGGTCAGACCTAGGCCATTTAGGACCTTAGGATGGGGAGCCATTGTGTAAGTTTCAGGTGCAGTGGAGTAACTACTGCTCCGGGCCAATTAGGCTTCCCCACTCTTGCTTCGATGTGGCCCAAAGCCCATTATCTTGGAAATGAGGAAGGTCATAGAGCTTGAGGACCTTTAGAACCTACTTAATTTGCATTTATGTCATCTATGCATGATTGAAAAATAGTGCAGCTTTAATAGAACACATATTTACTAATTTTCCAAATGATGTAAACCTTTGTCATTGTATATGTATTCTTTGTAAAATTCTTACGTATTACGAAGGAATGGCTAACTCTGGGTTAAGCAACGACTACGTCCACATTAGCTAGATTTATGTCAACCAGTCCTTACCGTTTATGCCTACACTTTCTAACTGGTTTCAATAGTTTAGCCCAGAGCAACAGGAAACCATCATGGCCAGAGTGGGGCTACTCCTCTCACTCCTCAAGGTCCAATATGACTGAACCTCATGAGGGCCCTAACCTACTTTTGGGATCTAGATTTAGTGGCATTTAGCTTTAGCCCACACACCCTATCTCCAACCATTGAAGAGTATTCCTAACTACTACAAGCTCCTCCCTATTCTGAAGGAACCACAATTTCAGATTTGCAAGCTAACTTAGCAGGCACCTTCTACAAGCTATTGGGGGTTAGAAAGTTAGAAGTAACTCAGGCCTTTACTCAATGCAATGGAAAGTTTATAAAAATCTCAACCCTTAGAAAGTGGTTTGGAACATCTATAGACTACCAAATTAGTCAAGAGATTTTCGTAGGAGACCAGCGGACTTGGGAGCAAAATCGAGTCAATGCCTACATCCTGGCAGCTTTTGTTGGTATCCTATTTCAACTGGAGTTTTGCATGTCCATTTAAAGGTAGCAGAATTAGTAACTCAGTTCCTATTAAGTTGATCTTACATCCTAGCTTTACTTGCCGAACAAATCCGATCTTTGAGATTTTTGAAAGAAAGAGGGAAGGGAAACTTCAAGGGTTATCCAACATTACTAATAGTATGGTTCGCTAGTCATACTGAAAGTTATGGATTGGAGATCTTTAGCTTCATAAGTTGACTTGGTATACTACTTTGCAACTAAGATACAATTGCCAGAAGGAGTTCAAACTCACCAATTGATGGAGATTATGCAGAAAGTTTACCTTAAGGACATATTGTGAACTGCTAAGTGGAATCACTACATACAAGCTATTCTAGGATGTGTCGATTTCGCTATTGTCCCATTAATAGGAATTAGTGGATGCATTAGCTGTTTCCCAATTTGTGTGGTCACACGGTTGGGACCAATCTAAGATATTGCTCACAGGCCCCTATTGGATTCAGTTACACTTGATTATCAGGATCTAAATATTCCTTTAGCCTTTAAAGTGAACAAGCTGTGAGCCATCAAAGCCATTTGGGATACAAGAATCTTGAGCCCCATCGTAGATGTTGGAAATTTGGATGGATGGGTAGGGGATTTTACAGCCACTAAGGAATTCATTATGGACTTCATGCACAAGACAAGGTAAGTTGAGTACCAAGATCTAAGTATAATAGAACCTATGCTAGAAAACCTAACCTCGAAATTGAAGGCTTACATGGACATGGTTAAAGCTCGAGAAGAGATCCAACATTAGGATATGGAAAGGAGGGTGGAAATTTGGAAGGAGAAATTTGAAGCTTCACAAGATTATGTGAAGATTTTAGAAAACCGATTGAGGATGTTAGAAAAGAGAGTCCGAAACCTGCTAATGGAGCAAGCTGGTACTCGCCCTAACAAGATCCGAAGACTATTTTAAATAGATTTTTTTTAGAACTAATTGTTAAGAAATTCAATTATGAAACTAGTGGTTTGTAGCATTTGAATTTCAATAAATCCACAGTTAAATTTGACAATCTTGTTGCACTATTATTCAATTATCAAATTACATCCGTGTGAGCATCTTCTCTACATATTTACTAAAAAATAATAATAATAAAGAAAAGAATAAAGCTAAGAAAATTGAAGAGTTGCTAATAATAAAAGATCATTTCAAGGTCCTAAAAGTTGCTAGCTTAACCTAAAGCTCACAGTCACTTACTTTGAATATAAAGCTAAAGACCTTTATAGCCTGCTCTCTACTTAAAAGACCCTATTCACTTCAAAAGGTCTCCTCATATGTTGATTTAGCCTCAAAACACAAAACCTTCCAATCTTAAGGGTTACACTTGAACTTTCTCTCCATTAAGAGTTATATAAAATAGGCATAGAGATAATTAATTTTTGGGGCACACTTTCAAAGTGGTCATGGTCAATTACCAACAAGGGCATAAAGAAGACTATCATAACTAGCTAAGTCTTAAGTAACTAAATTTCTAAGAGAGCTAAGTTAAGACTAAATCACTTGATAGGGGCACAAAACTCCCAAAGACATCATGAGACATGGTGAATATGGGCAAATCTGGTAAAATGGAAGGATATCTCATTTGTTCAAGTGGTTTAGGATGACAAGAGGCAAACCACATCCTAAACACTAACCCTTAAATACTCATGAGTTAAGTGTTATTAATGTGAGGTTTTTGACTTATTCCTTAAAGGAGGTCTATCTTAAATTTGATACGTTAATCAAAATAATGTTAAGCATTCATTTTCGCTATCCTAAATACAATAATCCTTTACCAACCCCATTCGAGCTTATATAAGTAGAGTTTCAAAATTTAAACCTACTAAGAACCAGAAGAAAAGTCTACATTATGAAAAACTACACATGACCCAAAAGAGATTATCGCCATTGGGCCTAAAAAGAAAAGGAAAAAAGAGATGGAAAAAGAAAATGAATGAAAGAAATAAAATGAAAGAAAAAGAAAGAAAAGAAATGAGAAAAGCCCAAGAATCTAGTTAAACTTATATACAATAAAAAAGCCTAACAATACTTGAAAATACCAAGACTAAATACAAAAACCTAAACATTACAGCTAAAAAATATACCACCCTTCTTTGAAAACTTCTCCAAATCATTGAAAATAATTTATCTTAAGTAAAAATTGCTAGGGCAAGTGCTATTCTAGTTTTTCTCAAGGTTTCTTGACTTGTAAACCCAGGTTGAAATGGTGATTCTTTCAAAATAAGATCTTGATATTGGTACTTTTTTTAAATCAAAAGCCTATTGCATTGTAAGTCCCAAAAAGGCCTAATGGATTGATCAAAGCATATTACTTACAAGAAAAACCATAATTTTTATAAATAAAAGTTAAGAGTGACATCTAAACCGAGAGATTGTGAGGAAGTCCTCTTAGATTAAACCAATTAAGAATGAGATATCTGTTTCCAAACGGAATGAGGGGATTTAAAGTTATTCCTCATTGGTGTTGTTTGGCCCAAATTTTAAATATTGATACCCCAAGATATAGATATAAGTCTTAATTACGAGAAACCCCTCAAGAGATGATTGACTAAACCAAGACACCACTTTTTTCAAGATTAAACCAAATCCTCCAAGCAAAATGAGGCAAAAGTGTAAGTGATTATTGAGTAATAGGGTAGGCCTACCCTTTATTTGTATTTTTAGGAGCCCTTATCATACTCTTTACTTGTTAGCAATGCTTAATATATATATATATATATATTTCTTTTAGAGAAGAAAGAGAAAAATTTTCAAAGTTTGCTAGAAAACACTTTGCCACCTTATCCTTAAGTTTCAAAAGAACATTTGTCTTGAAAACTTTTAGTTATCATTTGTTTAAAAATCTTAAGTCATTCTAAATTTAGAAACTCTTGACCGTTATTGGAAAAATAAGATTCTCACTTAGGAATTCATTCTCACCATCAGTTAGTTAGCCCACAATGGGGCACCTTCCTAGATATCCTTTCTTAGGGTTGCAAATCCAAAAAGATGCTTCTCACTATCAAATAGCCTACAATAGTGCACTTTCCTAAACTTTCTCTCTCAGGGTTGCAAGATTTAAAAGTCGCTTCCCACTATTGGTTAGTTAGCTCATAATGGGGCACTTTCCTAAATAAACTCTTCTTTTAAGGTTGTTAGTCTAGTGAAACGCTTCTTATCATCGATTAGTGAGCTCGTAAGACCACTTTTCTAGATGATTTCTTTTAAAGGTTGTTAGTATAATGAGACGCTTTCTATCATCGGTTACTAAGCCTATAATAAGAGCACTTGCCTAAACAATCTCTTCTTTAAAGTTGTTAGTCTTGTAAGACACTTCCTATTATCAACTCATAATAGCACTTTCCTAAATAATCTCTATTTAAGGTTGTTAGTCTAATAAGACGCTTCTTATTATCAATTAGTCAACTCGTAAGAGCACTTTTTCTAGATAATCTCTCCTTCAAGGTTACTAGTCTGGTGAGATGTTTCTTGTCTAAGACCACTCCCTAAGGAATATTAATCATCATAAAGTAACTATTTTCTTTTGCAACATAGGATTGTTAGCTCGTGGAGCATTTTCCTTACTCAAACGTTTGGTTAGATAACTCCATAATGGATCAAGGTTTGGATAGCCAACTGATTATAGCGTTATCTATCCTTTCTCCTAAGCGAAAATGGTCTTTTTTTTTTTTTTTTCTTTGTAGTCAAGTTTTTCCAAACTTCACTACAAAGAGGAGTAGCTATAAACACCCTATTTTTGCCCCATCTAGATTTTTTAATAAATAAATAAATAAAAATGATAAAAAATAATAGTAATAAAAGGTCTGGTTTATGAATTAGTAAATAATAATAATAATAATAATAATAATAATAATAATAATAATAATAATAATAATAATAATAATAAAATACATTTGAATTTCTAAATTAAAATTTTAAATCTCAAAATAACAAAAAAATTAGCAAAAATATTAAGTTAATGTATAATTTGTGTGTAATAATAAATTGAGAAATGGGTTGGCTTAGCTGGTCAGCATGCTTGCCTGGAACGCACGGAGGAGTCTTTGGTCCTAGGTTCGAATCTGCAAGGACGCACTTTGTGCCATTTTTTTCTTATTTTTCCCTAAGCTGCCATGTGGTAGCATGCGATTGGCCGACTCGATCATGTGCAAGGCACGTGACTGTCTTCTTTAGCAGTCCAATGACAGCGAAACGAAGGGGGGAGAAGAAATCGGAGCAAATCCGAACAACATGAAATGGTTTTTATCGAATCTTTTTAGATAAATAAAAAACAACTTAAAGATAAGAGATTTACATCAATCTTTTTAAAAAAAAAATTGGGAAGAAAAAAAAAAGAAAAAAAACAAAACCCTAATCATGATTTGGATCCATGTTCATCCGCATTGGTCCCACACGTCTATAAATAAAGGTTGATGTTCGAAGAAGAGGGAGGAGGAAGGAAATCAAAAAGAGAGAAGAAGAAAAAAGAAAGATGAGCACTCGAAAAAAAAAAAAAAACACACACACATACCTGCCGAAGCTCTCTCTCTCTCTAGGTTCCCTACCGTTGGCACCACAAACCACCACTTAGGGCGGTTTCTGACGAGAAATAGTTTCACCAAGCAATTCCACACCCTTAGAAGGTTCAAAACCCTCTACCAGCCTACGTAAATGGCCGTGGGAACACTGTCGACAAGGATCTTCCAACTACCACGATCCGATCCGATCCAAACCGAACTGCACCAACCCGCATCTAGGTTAGTGGGTTTTATGTTATTATTATTATATTATTATTATTACTAGCTTTAATTGATAATAATATTAGTAAATAATAAGACAAAATAAATAAATAAAAATAATAAGAAAATAACAAAAATGATAAAAGACATATGTTTTAGGAATTTGTTTTCCTTTGTTATTGATAAAATTAGGTTTAGAATTTCTCTTTTGTGTTTCTTTTAAAATTTTCTTAATTTAAGGTGTGATTTTTTCTTAAAAAAAAACATACATATATGTATATAATGTTTTATCACCTAGAAAAATGATTTTTATAAAATAAAATTTTAATTGATATTTTTAAAACTAGAGGGTTTTAATTCTATTTTTCAAAATTGAGGAATAAATTTTAGGTTTAGAATTTTTCTTTAAAAAATTAAAATGATAATAAATATAAACTCAGCCTGTTTTTATAATTAAAATTAATCAATTTATTAAAGTTTTATGAAAAAACAGAACTATGTCAGTTTGATCTTGACTAGTGGATACGTAAGCACCTACTGGGCAATCATATAAAAAAAAAAAATTCTTTTTCAATTTCAATTTACCATATAAAAAATGAATTTACAAAAAAATAATTTATCCTTTTAAAATTTCAATTTATAATATAAAAACATAAAAATATGTTATCTTATTTTTAATTCAACTAGAAATGCAAAGGTTTTTATTCTCTTTTATTTCATTTTAAAATAATAATAGAAAATGTATAAAAAAAATTGATTAAATTTTTTTTATGCTATTTCATACTTTATATGGAAATATTATGTCTTATATACATGATGGTGAAGGGAATTTACAAAAAAAATTTACTTCATTTTCTTAAAGAAGATAACAAGTGGTAACCATTTAGGTTTTAATAGAATAGCTCCTAAGTCCAGATTCTCTGGTTAATATTTTTCCAAAATTATTTTTTTTAGAAAAATTCACAGACCAGTAGCTAGTTAAGGTTAATTGACCTCATTAACCTTAACTTATCTTATTTTCCAACTTATGTTGGTGGTGACTCCAATTTTCTTAAGATAGTTAAAAATATAGTTTTTCCTTAATTTTACTGTCGAGTAACTTGTATTAAGTGAGTTGAACTTAATATGGGTTAATTAAGGAAAAATCTAAAATTAGGCTCGACAGGTCACAATTACGAGAATTTTTTGGGGTAGACTTATTACCTAAGTAAGTAATTCTCCAATGGAAAGGGATTGGAATTGGGAGCAAAAATCACGATATAGATCAAAATTCCCTTTAAACTATTTTGGAAAAATGTAATATATTATGAAATGAATATTTTGAGAAACTTGGTATAATTTGGGCTTTCTATGTAACATGACCAAGGTAAGGTCTATTTTGGATAATGTGTATAACAAACAGGTAACAGAAAACCTTAAATACAATGTTGGACTTTGGATGTCTAGATTTCAAGTAGAGAAATATGAAATGAGAGCTAATATAAGGCCTTTTCTTTTGTTATTTAATTTTCAACAAGATAATTTGATATGATGATTTAGACACTTCGCGGTTGTCTAATGAGAGTTAGGTAACTGTAGCGGGTTGTCACACTTAGGGTCTCCTGCAGGGTGTGACACTCCAAGTACTTATAAAATTAGAATTGTCGTATATGCTCTCTTATAACCATAAATCACTAAAGGAGATTTATCAATTAGTGATTACATAAAAATATCTATAATAACATAAACAACTACAAGTTTATAAGCATTTTAAAAGGTCTTATACTAAATGCTTCAAGAAATTAAGGTTGCTAGCGAAGTTATCATCACGTGCACCACTAATCCATATATTGTAGGCATAGACATCTATACTTGAAAAAAAAGATGTTCTAAATGTAGGTGAACTATGAAGCTTATTAAGAAAATATTGCCTACAATTGCATACAAATGTCACATCACATCCATATTTATGAGCACCTATAAACTAATGCAATATTAAATACAAATATCAAACATTGTCTTTGCTAGTTATCTTATTTATGTGGGGCCAACAAACATAACCAAACTTGACATCCTAGGTAAAATAAGAGTCCACAAGGTCCAAAAGTTAAAACAAAATCATTGTATACTAGAACCCTACCTATATTAACCATTCCTAGTTTGATTCACTCACTACCATTCAAAATGGTTACTAGTCTCAATGCTTAACTACAAATCAATTTATCCTAGCCAAAGTGTTGCATTGTGTGACATGTGTTTGGTCCATGACTTGCCTATTTGGAATGGTGATTGACCTAGTCTAGTATGAGTTAAGTTCATTATTCTAACATTTATAGGTACAAACATCACTCAACATAGTATTCCACTTACTTGAATTTCATTCACGAAGCCTTACTTGATTTAATTGGAGGTAAGAACTTATCAACATACATTAAAAGTAGATTTAAAACCTTAGTGATACTCAAAAATCACTTTTAAAGTCTTAAAACTTGCAATTAGACCAAAGTCCCTCCAATGCCAAGGCAGCAAACTACCTCAGTAGCTACTTCTCTAAAATCTAACCTCAAATTTCAAGGAGTTAACCTAAGGTATTTGAGTCGAGTTCATAACCCCAAAAGAACCCCAAGATGTGACTAATCCATCAACTAAACTCTAAAAACGGATTAGAACCACTAAGAATTGTAGACAAACTCCTTAGTCATGCCCTTTTTTGTTCATACAAAATCATTAAAGTTTTCAAAACTCTTATTTTGCTCAAAATTAATAAAAACTAAAGAAAATATAAGAGATTAATGACTATATATTCCTAATTATAACCTTTAACCCAATTTTCAAAAGCATAAAGCTAGAAAATGGATCCAAATCTAGTTAAGAGATTCTCCCAATTAGGCAAGCAAATACTAACCTTAATATGTAATGAGATATTGGCAATACCTTGTGTACCAAATCCACATGACTCATGCACCACACACACCATTAAAGTCTCTTCATCCTTTTTATTAACAAACCTTATGCAAACATGCATAATGAAATATAAAAGGTAAAAAAGGAAGCAATTGTTTCCTTACCTTAGATTTTGTGATAAGAATGTGCATGGAAACCGGAGATGTTTAGCACCACCATAGAGAAAGAGAGAGAGAGAGCGCTATACATTTCCTTTTATGTTTTTAAGTTTCTACAAAAAGAGGAATAAAAGATAAAAAGACTAGTTAGTCTCTTAAATAAAGAAATGAGTGGCATTAACTTAAGTGCTCCTTATTTTATTTAGGATACATTGGTGATATAATTGTGTGCTTAGTAGGTTTAGGATATATAGAGGAGACAAAGAGTTTCTTTTAAGTATATTTTTATAAAATTAAACATAAAAATTTGTCTTTCCATGTAATACTCATTCCACACTCCTCCATTCATGCCTTTCCTATAATTGGATATCTGGATATTATAATCCATACTTTCTTTCTTTATAGTTGGAAATCTAAAACTTTCATGAGGCATCCTTACGTATCTTAAACTTATTCAAGAGTATCAATAAGTCCTATATCTTTTTAAACAATGTAATGCTTTCCCTTTCGTTAAGTTTCTCATCAACCAATATTTTAAGTATTTATTTAGTTACATGTATAGCAATATAATCCTACACCCTAACTCCATGTTTATATTTTTCTCTTCTCACCATTATGGCCATATACACTTAACCCACATCAGAGCACCACTATCTAAACTTAACTTCATCTCTCTCTCTCTCTCTCCATCTCCACCCCCCAACCCTCCTTCTTCTCCTTAAGGTAAGGTTAGTGTATCTCTAATAGGATAATAATAGGACAAAACAAATGTAGGTTGACTATCCGAATTAGTCGTTTGTGTATTAAGTGACTAATCTCCATCTTTACTTTACAAATCTCCAGGTGGAAGCATTAAGTCATTTCCCTGCTCTATGTGAATTGCAAGTTCCTTTATGGGCATCCTTGATTAGGAACGAAAATTGAAAATGTTGATGAAAATACTAAGAATTTTGTAGTATGTAAAAAATAATACTAATAATATAAATATAACATAGGACACATTTATTAATAAGAAAACCATTTTATAACAAGTAACCGAGAATATTAACTTTGAGTACTTATAATAAATAATAGTTTTAGGAAAATTTCTTTATTATTTTTAGAATCATCAATGATTACTAATGTTAATTGTTAGATAGTACATAGTGCATAATTTAACTTTTGTGGTGATGTAGTAGTGGTAAAGGCGGTAGTGGTGTTGTGCGATATGATGGTGTTTGGCAGTAGGTAATGATGGTGTTAGTAATGGCAGTTTACATATAGGAAATGGTGGTAGTGGCAACATTGATGATAATCATCTTATGGGGGTAGTATTGAGTTGTAGGTTAATGATGGTGACGTAGAGGCATCATGTGAATGATAGTTTTGGTGATATTGGTGGTAGTGGTGAAGGGGTGGTAGCTAGCATGTGTTCATAGTAGCAACTATGGGGTACAAAGTAATGGTTGGTAGTCACAACAATGGTGGTGGTGTTAAGTAAGGATGTAGCCGGGGTGGGTTATAATAGGGTACCCGACCGAATGACCCGATAAAAATCCTGTAAGGTTTGGCTTTATATGGTTAAAGATCGGGTCATGGGTTTTAGGAAAAGCTCAATGGAAAAACCTAACTCGACAAAAATAATAACTTTTTTAAAAATAATAAGTGAATATTATAAGTTTTAATGAATACATTTTATTTTATTATTTTTATATTTATATATAATATAATTTTTGCAATTTCCCACCCATTCTAATTGGTATTTATTAAAGTAACCAGTAAGTTACTAAAAAAAGTCAGTTTGGTCTAATTGGTCTCATCTAATCCGTTCTCTTTTGGTTTGTGACTTCACATGTCCACTAACTTTAATTCAGTTTTCTATCTTTAGCTTCAGCTTTCACAGTTCACTTCACTTTAGCATAGAAACATATCAATATCGCAATAGCAGTGTAGCACACTACACCACGTAGCCACCACTTACATAGTTGCACTCCTAAGTCCCCACCACAACCTAGATTCTCTCCACTTAGGACTTAACTATGTCTCTTCTCTACTCTCTTCTCTCATCGTTGTTAAGTCCTCACCCCAGCCCAGACTCTCCACTCCATTGCTACTCTCTTCTCTCATCTCTATGGGGTCTTCGGAATTGGCTACTTGAGGCTTGCACATTGTAGTCCCCAACTTAAAAGTAGGTGGTCTAAATACAGCCAATATTGTGCCCCTTGGTTGCAGAAAAAAAAAATAACGGTTAGGAGTTGGTTTCTATCAATTGGTTTCTTCAATAATAAGATTTTTAAAAAAATTGTTTTAAGGTTATTGGTTGAAATTATTTTGGAGTGGCTATTGAGTCGGGGTTGGGTTGGGTCATGTCATGGGTTCTTTAACTCTTAATGGGGGTGGGCTCGAGTTTATTAAAAACAAAAAAAAAAACCTATCAGGTCTTGTCGGGTTTTGGGATGTGCAATACCTAGTCGGGTTGGGTTTGGGTTTGGGTTTCAATGAACTCGTCTCATACCTAGCTTGGTTACATTCCTAGTGTTAAGTGTAGGGCTATTGGTGGTAAATTAGGGATGCAATTTATGATAATGGTGTTGAATCATTGGTGAAGTTAGTCGTGTTGGAGTGATGGTGTTGATGGAATGGGGATGGTATTGGTGGTAGGATGTGATAATGATGTAATTTTGATAAGAGTAAAACTAACATATAATTATAAAACTTATTTTTGACCTATCTAGAAGGAATAAGTAAAACCACTTAACAAATGGTAATAGTTATTCTTATGAAGAAGAAATAGAAAAACCTTTAGAATAGGAGAAAAAACTTAATGGTTGATATGTGCTACGTGTTATGTACACGTGGTGTATAAATATCAATAAAATTTTGATATATATAAATAGTGTAAAGTATTTGTAATAATTGTTTTGAAAACTACTAAATTTACTATCATGTATGTTAAAATCTTATTGGTATTTATATACTACGTGTACATAATATGTAGCATATATCAATTAATGAATTTTTTTGAGTAATTATTTCGTAGTTAAGTTTCGAGTAATCAAAGGAGTAGATGGCCTTTTCCCACAAATATATATTTTTAATTATTTTTTTAACCAATTCATTATCATATTTGAGAGTTTCTTTACTTAATATTATATTTGAAGGGAAAACTTTATTGATTTTAACATTTTTCAAAAGATGTAATCGAGATGCTTTATAAATTCGAAATCTTTTAATTTTTAGGATGCTTGCTTCTTTTTTTTTTTTCCTATTATGAAGTATTTGTTCTTGATGGTTAAATTTATATGTTGAAATTGAAATATGTGCTCAAAATCCTATCAAATAGTATGAATATTAATTTTTAAATAAGATAAATTAGACTTGATTCTCTTTTTTCATATATTGTAGAATAATATAATTGGACCAAAAAGAAGTGGACAGGGAGATACTTTAAATTACATCCATTTATAACCTTTATGAATTTTGTTCCATAACAATGCCACAAATTAATATGTGGCCCTGCTCTTGCCTTTCGCATTACCCCCCTAAATGGCTTTTTATTTTTTGACCAGAGTCCAGTTCGCTCTTGCTTTTATGTCTCTAGTCAAATAGAGCTCTTTCAATTCTCAAATCGTTCGGTGTCAAAACGTAGCTTTTTTTTTTTTTTTTTTTTTTGCTTCAATCAATTATGAGTCGACTGTGAAAGGAAAAAAAAAATGAAAAAGAAGAAATACGAGGAATTTACTAAAATAATATCATTTTTAAAAAATAATTATAAAATAAAATATCCAAAAAATTTATTTCAAAAATAAATTATGAAGATAAAATGTAGCTTTAGTTAAACCCAAATTGATAAAACTAAAAGTATAGACAATATCCGTACCTTAAAGTAATCACTTGAAGGCACGAGTGCCTTTAGTACAAAGCAAATTAGGTCTTTTTTCTTATTATTATTATTGATTCAGTAGCTAGTTGGTCATAAAAATATGCCAATTTAACCTTAGAAAAAGCAAATAGTATAGCAATTTGGTTCTAGCTATAATAAATGTAAATTAGTCTTTTTTAATATATTATGATCTCCATAACTTTATATAAGTAAAAAGTTATGACTCTTTAAAGTTAGAAAAATAAATTGCATCATTTGTTTTTGTATATTAGAAGATAAAGGCATGTAAAGTTTTTTAATAAATTTTAAATCAATTTTTATAATTTTTAAATTTATAAAAATTATTTTTTATTCTCATGTAACCTTTTAGTTTTTTTAAATTTAATTTGAGAAATTTAATTTTCTTTATCTGATTTTTCATAAAAAAATTTAATAATAAATTTTCTTAAATTTAAAAAAAAAATTGTGTACACTAAAGGTGCATTATGAGAATACGCCTTTAGTCAATTGTATTGAAGGCGCATTTTGAATGCGTGTCTTTAATACAAATTACTAAAGGTGTATTTTTTATTTATGTTTTTGTAATCTATTTTAAGAATAAGTTTATCTTTTTATTTTGTTTTTTTTAAATAGTATTATTTTAGTTGATTTTCCAAAAATCTTTACTTTTTGGATCTTGAATGTATACCTGTCATTATCGGAAGTTAGGATTAAGTTCATAACTTTCGAGCTCAACGAGGCAATCATATCTTTTTATTCTCATTATCATTTCCATTCATGGAATCAAATGTACAACAGTCCTATAAATGGCTGATTGGGAGGCATATGTAACAACAAGTGGACGCAACATGCGATATTCATATCACAAAGAGTCAATAAAAAATATAATAAAATTGAAAGATCTTATAATCAAGTGGTAGGAATACTGATTTATTGTTAAGATAAATTAAGTTTGAATTCCTCTCTCCTAGCAATTATAATGCATAATAGTTGATAAGAAAAAAAATTAAAAGATAAAAATATAACTAAACCTAGAATAGGATTTAGAATAAAACCTAGCCAATGGTTCAAGAATCGGCTCACACTATCGGTTACAGTTTTGAACCGATAGGTGGAACTTGATCCGATTATTGTAGAAAAATTTGGAAGAAAGGCAAAAAGATAAAAATTTTAGGGAGAGCTATGCAATTAGTACCGTTTCTAATTGGGACGTGGAAATGATGGTCTAAAACTGGCTGATCCTACGATCCGCATTTGCCCACCATCAGTACTCTATATCCGGACACAATATAATATTCACAACATGAATATAATTCGAAAGTATCCAATATAGAAATTCAATCGGATGATGATTCGGGATTTAATAAAACCATATATGGCAATCAATATTCTCAAATATGGAATAAAAATATTATCAGCTACTTGAATAAGGATTTACATGATTGATTGATCTTTGAAAGGTTTTGTAGATATTGTGATAAAGGTCATTATCACATCAAACAGGGAGGAGTTGATTGAAGTCGTTTTGATTAGAATGATAAAATAATATTTAAAAAGATAAAGTACTTAAAAAAGTAATTTAATACTAGTGAACATAACTATTTATTTAAATAATATTTGTATTATAATACTTAAAAATTATAACAAATATCTATTTAGTGTACTAAACTAGATTGTTATCCAGTTATGTCATGCTTTAGCATAGAGCTTAAGAATGATAAGGGATTTGTTGCTTGAGTTTGAATTCTTTATCAAAAGTTTGGTTGTAGAAGTGATGGTTAAGAGTACGGGTTCGATCTTATTAAGTTTGTCTTTACTTAATTTATATTTTAGTTTTTATATATTTTTTAATATATTAGTAGTAAACCCATCCTTAAATGAGCCTTAAAATTAAGTTATACTACAATAAAATAGGCTGAATCAAGTATTTAAGATTTGAGATTAACTCAATATGATACTCTATTTGTTTACACTTGATTTATAAAGTGAACTTGAGAATATATGTTAGAACAAATGTATATGCATCTTCTGGCACTGTGCTAACATAGATTTGATAAGTGGCAAAAATATTCAATTTAAGATGCTAAACCGCTCAAAAGCAGTTTGGCATAGATGGGAAAACAAGTTAAAACGTATATGCTTAGCCTTGCCTAATTGGTTTGACTTATCAAATTGGTCCCTTCATATTCCCACTGCTTTCCCCTTCTCTCTCACGAGACCAAGGCAGGGTACCATGAAACAAGATTAATGGCTGAAATTTTCCTGGAAAATCTTGAAGGAATCGGACATGATCTTGAAAGAGATAGAAGAAAGAAAAAGGGAAATGTCAGCATACGCGCATGCACGCCTAATCTGTGCCACCGTACCCGATTTTTCCTACTTTAAGGATTCTGTATTTCAAAGCTTTCCGTTTGTGGGGATTGAACTGGATGAGGCATAAGAATCCCCTTGCGATGGTGACATCTGACACGACTCGATATTCCCACGGCAGAATATGGAGAACAGGAACGATACTCAAATATGAAACCATGCGAGTGGGTGGGAGGTAACTATACATCATCTTAGACGGTATCTGCTAATCTAAGTGGATAATCATTCTCTTTTATAAATAAGTTATAAGATGCATTATATTTTTTAGTATTTGGTTAATTGCTCCTTAGGTTTGGTGTGATTTTTCTTTAAAAAAAACTTTTTATAATTTTAAATTAATTTCATTCTATTATTTATCTAAATATATTTAATAACATTACCTTATTAAATTAATTATTACAAAGAATCATTATTTTACATATGTTCATACACGTAATAGTGGCAAACAGTAATAAAATACATATATGCTAAGTGTTGAAAATGAAAATACTAATATATAAAGTTAAAAAGTTTGATGACTTAGGTATGCAAAGATTAACACCCTTTGATTAATTAAAATTTCCTAACACAACAATAAATATAAGAATAATATTGCATAATATAAAAGAGAGGGTAGGAGGAATTTGAGTCCCATACTTATAAAATTTCTCCTTATGAGTTAATTCTATCTTCTTACCTAACCAACTCCATATGTGGGGAATCTTCTATTTTAAAATGTTTTTTTAATAGACTTTTATCCAATTCCATTAATAATTGATCTATTTATCGGAACTTTCTAAAGCTAGGACTATAAATAAGTTAAGTTAAGTCAAGTCAAGCTAAGCCAACCTAGCTTTTGAAGGCTCAAGCTCGGTTTGTAAGGAAAATTATCAAGGTTGAGCCAAACCAAGTTGTTACATACATGCTTGAACTTGAGCTCATTAAGGAATCCAAATCTTAAGCTCGAGCTTTTTTATTAAAACGAGCTTAAACTCGAGTTTGTTTAGATAAATAAATCTAAATGAGTTTGATCTTAAACTCAAACTTGTTTAAACAAACAAGTTAAAATAAGTTTAAACTTGAACTTGAATTTAAACCCAAAACTAATTTAAAATTTCCAAATTTATTTTCTATACTTTTCCCATTGAAATAAATTCAAAATTTTATAAGTTTAAGCACAAATTTATTAGATAATAATAGAAGATTGTATCAATACAAAATCATATAATATCTAAACACAATATGTTTCAAAATACAATATCTAAACACAATATGTTTCAAAATCTACTACTCCTTAATATAAGAATAATAAGAAAATATGGGGTCCAAAACATGGGTTAATAATGACAATAGCATTATCTTCAAAGTATATGAAGACATCATCCTTTTTGCACCATGACCTGTTAATAATTTTTTCTTTAGCATATAGTGTTTGTTTTTCACATTCTTATATAGTTATATTCCCATTCTTGTATTTCATTTTTTAGAATTATAATAGTCTTATTTTTATTTTTTTATGTTATATTTTTAATACAATAATATGGTTTTAATGTAATATATTAACTTGTGAGCCGATTTGTCAACAATATAAGTGAATTTATTTACAAATTAGTTTGTTAACAGTTTATTAATAATATAAATAAGTCTATTTGTGAGCCTAAATAAGAGTTTGATCTTAGCTTGTTCAAATGAATGAGTTTTATATTGAGCTTAAGGTTAGGTCATTTATAAATTGAGCTCAAACTGAATTGTTGAGTCTTGCATCTGAGATAGACCGACTTATTTTACCTATAAAAAAATACAGGTTGGGGTGAAAAATTTTGGCTTGCTTAAATTGTAGGCTTTTTGATCTACCTCACTTGACCTATGAGCCAACCTGAAGTGAGTTGGCTTAGCCAATTAACCTGCATACTTTAAAGAAAAAAAAATCTCATTGAAATTTGAAACCCTAAATGCCCCGTGACCCTTATACAAACCACAATACACACTTTCGTTCTCCTTTGTCTCTCAAGGGTCAAGGCCCCCACACAGACCACAAACCATAGTACACATTCTCGTTCTCCTCAAAGCCCTATCCTCTCTGTCTCTCATTCTCATCTAAAAATTAAAATCACACATCTCTCTCGACTTCATAGCTCTCTTTGGTCTCACATGAAATCTAAACTACAAACTACACCTCATAGTCACAGGTCTTGCTCACACTTTGCACTTGCACCACATTGCACGGCTGTCTCCTCTAACTCTCTGTGTGTCGGTCTTAGCTTCACCTCACAAGTCACACACCCCTACACTGCATGCAACACGTCTCTATCTCGATCTCTCTCTCTCGATACTTCTACTTCCTTCTTCTTCTTCTTTTTTTTTTTTCTAATTAATGATTGCACAACTCAATATTCTCTAATAAAATATATCATATCTAGTTGTGGCAGACTACATGATACCTACATGATAATATTAAATAAAAAAATTGTTATACGACAATTTTGCTATATTAAAAAGTATAGGATAAAATAATTGCCATAAATTATGATTAAATTAAAAAATTGTTTAAATGTGTGCTTATTAATTATTAGTTTTATTGAATTGTTATATGACATATATATATATAATAAAGAACTAAAGATACATTATTATTTGAAAATATTTAATTTTCTATAAAAAATTTATTACGAGTAAATATTATAGGTTAATAAATTAGCTTGCTTAACTTACAAATCCTTGTAGGGCAGATTAGGCCCACAATTTTAGCCTACTGTTGAAGTGGCTTGACCTGTATTAACTTGTGGACTAACGTAATTCATAATAGATTTGCTTGTTTAATCCGTTTTCTCGGCTCTATAGCTGAGCCTAAAGTGAGCCAAAATCGAATTACTTATAAGTAATTTAACTTATTTACAATTCTACTTAAAGCTCTTGCATAATGCAATCACATAGCTCTATTCAAGACAGGACACTTGGAAGGCAAAGTACAATGGAACAATGCTTTCGGTAGCTGAGAATTCTTTTAGACACACTTTATCTTTTATTTATTTATTTTTTAATAATAGAAAAGAGAATTTAAATTTGATCATGCCATATTTATATTTATAGACTATAGAAGAAGGTGCCTTGCCCACGGTTTTCAATAGGACTTTGGCCTTGAGGGGAAAAGGTACAGCAAATATATATGAAATTAATCGTGCTACCAACCAAACATGGTTTTCTTAAGCATGCGAAGTTAGAAGGAATAAAGGCCATTAGACCTTCTAGAGTAAAGCATGAGAGAATTCATTATATAAACGTAATAAATGGCAACTTCTGAAAGTTTACCAACCGTTTCATGTGAAGGAAAAATCTCCCAACTTCACCCAATATGGCAAAAAATTATCTAAAAAAAAAAATTACCAAGTATTTATAAATAAATATCTGAATTTTATAGTTTAATAATATGGATATTCGTATCATAATATGATAGATTAATCTCGAATTTCTACTTTTTTGTTATATTTACCGAGAAAAAATTAAAAATAATAAATATTATGTTCCAAATATATTTTCCTAATATGTTTAGTTGTGGATAAAGATTAGATAATACTTATTGGACTTCATAGAAAAACATGGATTCTGAATTAACATGTAATGTCTACATTCTAGATACCCCAATTTATTAATGATTCAAAATGTCACAATTATGGTCAGCTTTTAATAAATCATTTAACATCCAAATATCACACGAAGGATTATCAGAAAGGCTCTACTAGTCAATTACATTAGTTTTATCTGTACACAGATATTGGAAAAGAATAATCACGTTCGTCAAATGGGGTATTGGAAAATAGCTTTTTATAGTGACAAGAAGATACGCAAGATACGCCGGGGTGGTGCATAAGCAGGATTTTACAAGGTTCCCTTTGGATATGATAGAATCCGTGCTTAAATCATTGGATATGGTGATGGAAAAGCTTGTCAAGCTGGACAATCTTTTTTTTTTTTTTAGGATAATTTTTTTAAATGAGTAGAATATAATTAAAGAATATTAGAAAAGCATTTATATTGCACATGTCTGCTGGTAAAAAATGATGGTAATGAAATAGGTTGTTTAAGGCATCTCATTCCAAAGGATTTTAAATATCTCTCTTCCTTAAGGACCTCTTTATTTCATATTTGATCCTTAAGAAAAGTTCTTTAACATTTTCTTTTAATTTTTTTTTTGTAGGTTTTGTATCAATTAGTTTTAATCAATACTTATAATATTTTATAATTTAATTTTGTCAAGAAAAAAATAATTAATTTGGGTAGCCTTTTAGTGAAGGATCCCAAAAAGTATTTTGTATATACTGTATATATTAAAATTTTATTGATATTTACACATTATACATACATAATATATGACATGTAATATCCAATAAATCTTAAAAAAAAGAGATATATTAGATATTACACATCATGTGTAGAGACCTAGATAATTTGGTTAGAGATTGCTGAACTTGATTAAAAAAAAAAAAAACTTATTCTTACGTGTACAATTATATTATAATATTTTAGATTCAAATATTGCTTTCACATGTTTTTCTTTTTTCTTTTTTTTTGTTAATTTCATATGCTTAAAGAAATGGAGAAATCCACTAAAATACTAAATTTTTTTCACTAAAATAAAAATGTACCATGCTCATCTTATTTTCATTTTTCTTTTCATAATAAAAGATGATTTCGTGAAATATAAATCATTGATGATAGAATTTTGAGTATATAGCTCTCAATTTCTTAGAATTTTATTCATGCTCACATTAGGCTTTTTTTTTTTTTTTAGGATTATAAGGAATTTGAAGCCATGAAAATCATTTTTCTTTTGATCATCATGACCTTCGTAAGAGTAAGATGAGGAAACTCCCAATAAAAAAAAAAAAAAAAAAAACCCTGCAGAATTAGATACCATGAGTTCCATTATATGAAATACATGTAATTATGGTTGGGCTTAGACAGAACAAGCCCACGAGTATGTGTGCCAGGAGCCCACATAATGGAATTATATTCTGGGCATTCTGTGTATAAAGGTTTAAAATTGTTTATACTCTGGCCTAATTGTTAATCAAATTAAATTAATACATGAATAAGTATTACACGTTAGTGCGGGAAGAGCCCCCTTCACTATAGTTGAAATTAGCTTTGGATTAAAGAAGCTAGCATAGCATTGTGAAAATATTCTCGACATTATTCTATATTATTATATACGATGCTCAACCATTTCTCTACACCATAAAACTACACTCACAAATAGTAGAAATCTCATTTGGGAAAAAAAAAAAAAACGTTCACGTGCAAGAAGTGTGGCAATAAGCTCTTGTGATGTCAAAAAAACAAGAAGTAGAGATGACTCACCTCTCAACATAGTGAAATGTGTAAACTATGGGCTGTCCCATTTAACTGCATTAGTCCTTATAATTTGGACATATATATATATAATGATGCGCCTCAAAATAAAATACTAATATTACTAAAGTAGAATCTTCTACCGCAGCTATAATGTATTTTACCAATTTTCTAGTAAGTTATCTCAAGAAGGAAACCAATAACCACTGATAATCTACTTAAAACAATCTTATGGATTTTCAATTATACTAACTTTACTCATGATCAAGCAACTTTATTGTCGAATTCGCTTGTTTCAAATTACACTCCCAATCCAACATCCTAAATCATGCTGGATTAGACTGTAGTCATGGTTCAACCTATCTCGTGAATTGGCTTAGATCCACTAGTTCATGGTTTAACAATGTCTGAATTGTAACTAGCCAGGGTAATAATCAACTCACAAAATAAATTTGCAAGAATATATTTAAATTTGGTGCAATGTGAAAGAATAAATAAGTTATAAAATCTTTATCGACAAAAACTTTGTATATAGAGGCGAAAAGCCACCTCGAAATTTTATTGATATGATTTAAATAGTTACAAATATAAGAGGAGGATATAAACCTTACCTTTTTACATGATGCATAGATATTAGATTTAAGTAAGGAAAATAAATAAGGAAGTACTATTCCATTTACAAATTATTTTTAATATAGTACTAAAAATAAATAAGGGTATTACTACCCTTACAATTTTTTTCCTATACTAGAATAAAATAGTAATAGTTGATATTGATTCATTTGCTATCACCTCATGTGCAAATTAGAGTGGAGCTAGTTGTACTTTCACCTAATCGGATGACGTTGTTAAGGTATTTATCATCTTCACTCAAAGTATATAGATACCCTATTTTTGTCTTATGTATTTATTAAATAAATAAATTTGGCTTAATGGGAGTGAGAAATATTTAACAGAATTAGAGTCCATTAATATATAAAAAAAAAAGAAAAGAAAAAGAAGCTGAAGCTCATTTATATTATGCATACATAATATTATGAGAAAAAGGTTTAGCTCATGGTTAAGTATATAGCCACACGCACATGAAGAAGAGGAAGGTTGCAAGTTCAAAACTGGGAGGATGTGAAAACGCGTTCCATTTTCTTTTTGTATAGGCATGTGACATTCATGCCGGTTCATCTTCTCCTTCGGATGCATGAGTTAACCAAAATAGCAAAGGAAATATTAATGCAACTATGCCTATTTTTGACCCGGTTTAACTCATTTTTTTTTCACCAAATTGAGCTAAACAAAAGGCAAAAATCAATTATTGGCTTAGGATACGAGCTAAATAAGTACAAATTTGTTACTAATTGATTAGGAAATTACTTCAAAAATACACTTAAAGTTCAACCAAAATAAAAAATTACACATATGAGTCCAAACTTTTAAATCAAATTGGGACCAAAATTTGCATGTAATATTTGATATAATCACATATTTAGGGCAAGTAAAGCTTTTGGAACACGAAAATATCATTTAATACTTTCAATTATCACAAATTCATATTTAATTTTGGATTCAAAGATTCAAGAACTTCCAATACCCATTGATATGATTTTCTTAAATTTAAGGTTTCCTTGCATGCAATTGATAATATAGAACTATAAATAGGATCTTGAGGAATCATTTAGGAGAGGCTTCCCATCAAACAAACACTCAATTTGGCTAAATTCATTACTCTCTCTCTTTAGCCCACGACCCATATACTTTCACTCTCTTTTCAATTTCTCTTAAACAAGAGAAACTCGAAACAACCCAAAGCCACCAAGAACTTCCCCATCACCAAAGAAGTGAAACCAAGTAGTTGATTAGGTATAATCATCGACAATTTGTTTCAATTTGATCAAAGATCAAGCTTACGGTTCATACTATTTTGGTCTTGGTTTAATTCAAATTAGACTAGATAGGGGGCTTGGATCCAAAAATTGGTTGGGGGGCTTTGTTGTCCATGATATTAAGAGGTGTTCCAACCGTCCACTTTGCATCACTGTTGATTGGAGCTGCCTGAATCGTCATCCGAATTGCCTTCACTTGAACAGCTCGTAAGGTAAGTCTCTTGATCTTAATTTAGTTTTTTTTTATTAATATACAATAATACCTTAAATAATAATAATGTTCTTTTTTTAGAAATAATTAAATAATTTAATATTGTTTGTCGCATGTTATTAGCCAAAAATAAAAAAAAAATGCATCTCAATGTTTATTCTTTCATAAGTTTTTAATTTTTTTTAATCATCTAGATTTTTTTTAATTTTTTTAAAATGGTCTTTTTCCAAAATTTCGGATTTTTTTTTTTAAAAAAAGGCAAAAAGAGGGTTTTAGAGTTTTTTTTTTAAATAAAAAAAATAAAAAATGGCTAATAATGTCAAGTGAATTTTTTTTATTAAAATAAACTTACAAATTAAAGTTTTTCTAAGAAGTGAATTACAGTTTTTTTGATCCTGAATAGTAGGTACGTATGTACTCTTATAGGGCAACTTATTTTTTTTTTCATTATTATTAGTATTATTGTTATTATTTTTCTTATTGTAAATATTTATTTATTTATTTTATACTAGAAAGGATATAATAAAATATAATTAAAATTCAGAAAGTTAAAGTGGTAACCTTAGGGTTTTAATAGGTTAGTCGCCAAATTCAAAATATCTAGTTTTCTTATTGTTTTTTTAAAAACAAAAATTCGTTGACTAGTGGTTAAGTTAGGATCAATTTGCTCAATTAATCCTAACTTAATAATCTTTCCCAATTTTGGTTGGATGGTGGCCAATTTCCTAAATAAATTAAAAACAAGGTTTTTCCTAACTTAAGTCAAGAATTCATATTACATGAGATTGGGATTTAATATGAATCAAATTAGGAAAAATAAAATAAAAATTAGACTCAACAAGGTGTCACATGGTTATTGTTCTCTCATTGCTGCTTTTGTCTAATCTTCAAAGCAAGCAAGCACATTTACATTGACTAGTGATAGAAAGGTCTGTTGGTCATCGATAATGAGGGTTGTAGTGCTAAATGCTTGTTTTACAGTTGCCATGGATATTGGAGTGTCGAGAACTTGTTAAGCCATAGGAGAGAGGATTGGATAACTTTTTTTATACCTTCTCCACTAATCTAAGATGTCAAAGTCCTGAATGCTAATGCTATCACCAAACTCAAAAGTGGTGTTTAGATAGTGATCAAGTTTTGTGTAGGTACCTAACCACCTCTATATATATATATATTAACTTTTGTAAAAACATTTTGCTCATCGTAAAGGGTGCTGCTAAAGGTCTATGTGAGGCAAGGGGCAGTGAGGGATTAATTGAAACTTGGCCATTGTATAAGTATGAAAAATTGAAAAATAACTCATTGGTTACATCAATTGCTTGTCGAATTTCTCATGTTGCAACAACAAAAGTCACCTCTTCTATATTGTTTAATTTATTAATAAGTTAATGATAGAAATTGACATAATCACCGAAAAATTTTATTTTACATCACTTGTCTAAAACCATTGCAATAGGATAAATTGATAAAATTTTCCAGTAATATTATAACCACTCTATAGTCATTTCATTAAAACATACTTGAAGAAAGGGGTCAAATTGCACATTAAGTAGCACTGAAAGTATGTTAATGGCTTCCATAACAAAAAAGCGCATGCTAGGCATGTAAACTTGAGAGAATATTTTTTTACATTCATGGAAAATCTTTTTGATTCTTTTAGTAGATCCGTCAAAATCATATCGGATAAAAATTTGACAATTTTTATTTCATCTTCTAAATTAAATTTTCTTTGTTTGCTCTTAGGAAAGAAAGAACATTTTTTTTTCTCTTGATAGTGCATTTTTATTAAATGTATCAATTTCTCTTCCATTTTATCATAATTGGTAGGAAAAAATATACTATAAATTTTATTTATCAAACTTGTCTCTATATTAATTTTTATGGAAGTTTCAATCATCATTGATGGTGAATTTTTTTTTTTTTTAGCCTTCCATGATGGGGCCGTCCAAAAAGGGGTCATATATTTTAGGCAAATATTTTGTTTTAGCCTCATTATTACACAATCTAGTCTTTTCTTTTTCTTTCTTTTTTTTTTTCTAGCACATTTTGAGTAATACATTCTTTGTCTATAAATTCAATTCGAGTTCAAAAGTACTTGCAACAATTTACCGAAAATGTCTCAATCATTTAGATGTAATGCAATATCTGAGATGTGGAGCACAACAAAATCACATAAAGCTTCCTTTATATGGAATAGTGATTTGTAAAAGTTTATGTGTTTAATTACACATATATTTCACGTATTTTTTAATTTTTCATGGTCTTAATTTTTTGTTAATGCAAAAATTTCTCCATGCCTTATTTACAAAAGGATGATCACATAAATAATGAACTACCTATCTAATGGTTGACATTTTAAAATCTTAACATGACATATCATCCTTAACGCAAAGATTCAAAATATAACATGCATATCGTATATGGAAGAAGGCTCCACTAAGTGTGGGTTGATATAGGTTTTTGAGCTCTTCAATTGACATGATGTTTAACATTATAGAACCCAATTGAGAAAATCTTTTTTATCAAAGAATATTCACTTAAAATAATACTTATTATCTTAAAAATATTTTGTATGGTGTGACATTCATCAAATTTCTTAAGCGCTATCAATCTTTTATTTAAAATCCACTTATCATCAATCTAATGACACATTATTTCCATGTATGAGTGTTCTTGCTATCTATTAGTCTATATTTTGGCATAGACGGAAACTTATGTGTCTAGACAATTAAACTTGCCAACTAGTTTATGGTTTCCATTATTATGAAGTTGCACATTGGATTTATGCAATGTCTTGGCTTCAAATGTATGTGAGCGGGGATTTACAATTTCTTGTTCATATTTCATATAGATTGGGTTTTTACCTACACTCTAAAAAATGTATATACTTGCTAGGTAATCTGCCAAGCCAAACTTTTGCTTCTCCCACGACTATTGAAATAAGGTACCTAATTGCGAATTGCTAGACTTGAGAATTTGTTGCTAAGCCTTGTCTATCTTAAACTTTATTGGCTGCTTGGATCACATGTGTTTGTTAAAAGTGTTGTAATTGTCTCCTTTTTTCCATGCATAGTGTACTTAGCAATAGGTGGCTTATTGCTAGGGCCACCTTCAGCAGATTGGTAACCCCTCACATCCTCCTCTTGTTGTTCTTCAACTTCCTGCTCTTCCATTACATCCTCTTCAGCACCGGCATTAGTGTTAGGAGTCATGTGCTCAAACCTAGGTAGAGGAAGGCTCATCGTGTCGCTTACTCATGTGTGAAGTCATAGAACCTGTATTCTGCAACATTGTAAAATTGCTTAGGCTCTTTTGGGGGGCTTTTCCCTTATTTGTTTTTGAAACCTCTCTTCTTGTCAAAGTTAGATCCATTACGAAAAAAACTTGTTATTTTTCTATTTGAAAATTAAAAATGATGCAATAATAAAAAAAATTTGATTTTTGCATTCTAAAAGAAAAAAAATTTAACCCCAACAGGTACAATAGAATGTAGATAGTAAATAACAATATAAAATATATATGTATTCAAAGTAGATTATTTGTTAAAATAATAATAAAAAAGCTTTGGAGTATACATGGAGAATTTTTTTGCTAGCTAAATAAACGAATATTATGTGAGAGATGCATAGAAGGAAATTAGGAAAGTGATATTGAGAGAGAAATGAAGTGGTAAAGTGAAGCATATTATGGCCATAAGGAAAAATATATAGCGGAATGCACACGTTCACCTCAAAAAAAAAAAAAAAAAAAAGAAAAAAATCAACTTAGATTATTTGTCCTCTTTTGTACCCTCTACTTTCATTTGCTTTCACAAACCCAAAATCATTCATGCATGGACCCATTTTTTTTTCCAAAACATGCATTCATTTCTCTCCCGCTATTTGGCCCCTCAAATTTGAATTTTACTGTCCTTTGAATTTTGACGACAGTAACTTCACTCAGTCCATTTTCGTATTCTTCATCATCTCATCTCTCTCTCTCTCCCCTCATTTGTCTCTAGCAGCTTTATTTCCTCTGCCATGGCATGCGACATAAGGTCACATTTTGTCTCCTCACCAAAGCATTATTACTTTCTCACTTTGTCCTCTAGCATTTGAAATTTATGCATTTTTTTTGGGGACAAGACTCGTCGGGTTGGTGGGTTTGTGGCCTTTACTCGCCTCGACCCACCCCTAATTGGTGGACTACAAGTCATTGTAACTTGGCTGCAAGGGCCGACTCACGGGCCTTGAACCGCCAAGCTGGTTTTGGGTCGTTCAATGGGCCGAATTGGCCCTTTTCCCAGGTTTATGCTGAATGTTAGACATGGGAGAAACTAAGAATATGACTTCTTATGAAATTATTTTGGAAAATCTTTCTGAAACTATATGTAGAAAACTACAATTACAAGATTTGATTTTTTCTATAGCAGATAGATAAGAGAGGCAATTCCATTCTTTTAATGTCTTACAGGTATAAATTCAATTTAAATTCTGTTAGCAAGTGAATCAAAGTTTTAAATTGTTTTTTTTTTTAAACAATAACAAGCGTATATTGAAAAATCATTTGAAGAAAATGATTAGTTGTATTAGGCAAATGAAAAGATTATACTTTTTATTTTCTTAAAAGAAAATATAGCTAACAAGGATTGGGACTATGTGAAATACCAAAATTTAACATAATAAAAATATTAAATTAATAATATCCATATTATTAATAATATTCATAATAAGATTTCTAAATTTTAAGTTAGAGCATGATTAATAAAATAATAGTTATGCATATATCAAAATAAGAGCCCAAATAATAATAAAAAATAAAAACGAAATAAAAGAATTATAAATTATGAATATTAATATTCTAACGTGTGATTAAATACTAATACAAAATGTAAACAATTTGAAAATTAAATAATTTAAGCTAGAAAATATATATTAAACAAACATTGGTATTAAAAAATATACCTTAGAGAGATAAAAATAATTTTTCAAGTGTGCATAAGCATTTTATAATTTATTTTGAACCAGCACATAAAATTTGATAGAAAAACTCTATAAAAAGTATAATAAAAAATGTTTATGTAAATACAATTTTTACTAAGAAATAAAAGAAGAAGAAGAAGAAAAAAAATGTGGCTATGCTAGTCTTCACAACATAAAACCCTAAACCAAATTGCCTAAACTAAGTACCTATCAGTCCTAAAAGTGTGGGCTAAGGATTTTGCTCAACACATAAGCAATACTCAAAGTGAGTAATAACCTTTTGTTTTGTTCTTTACTATCATGTTATGATCTCTTTGACCCTTCTTTTCACTTCCCATATGTAAGTTTACTACATCACATTTTTCCTCTCATCTTTTTCCTCTTATCTCTATCTATTCACTAAGCCATATCATAGGCTAAGACCACCCATGTGTTCTATTTCACATTCAATTTCATGTCAATGTCACCACCACCTCCAAATCACCTTAGCAATTCAAAAAGACCACCACAAAGTAGAACCATCAAAATAGCTTCTAGTACTTAGAAAATGTTGCATACTTAAACCCAACCACACTATAAACTTTTCGATACGATAAAACCCACCACAAACCACCAATTTATGCACCACCACTTGCATTGCATTCACAATTTAGCATACTATCATCTAGCTTAATCTTGACCTTCGACATCATTTTAACAATAAGTAATCATTATTGCAAACTTCTTTAAAACTCATTATTTTGAATTCAAAATTCTAAAAATACAATTTTGTTCAAAAGTTTTGAATTTGTCTTACTTAATCCAATCCAATTGATTATTAAGGCATGGTAGTTGTATGAAAAAAAAATATCTAGTTTAATACATAAATATTGATAGGAATCAAGATTCCAAACATTGTCCAAGGGGTGGAGGACCAAAAGGAAGTAGGATAAGCAAAATCTCTACCGCAAAGTTGATAGGGGTGGCATTCTGCAATGGTAGAGGGACTTTGTTCCAACATTGTTCCAAAAGATTCAAGTCAAGTCACTTTGTTTGAATGTCCCATTGAGACATTAGAATGGAGTGATCTAAGAACATAAAGTTTAGCTATTGTTAAACTTTTTTCAAATGCCTTGATATGGTATTCAAAGAAAGTTTCCATGAACATGTTTTTACAACATTTTGAATTATTTACAATTTTATCCTTAATATTTCAAGTTTGGGTTACTTAATAAGGTTAATTAATTGTATTTGGAATGGTTGATTTAGATTTTACAAAATTTGATCAAATGTTTAATTTTATTGTTGAGAAGTTGTAGAGTTCTTCTCTCTAATCTTGTTGTTCTTATCAATATTTCTAGATTGTAATGAGCACTAGTTGATTGGAATTCATTTGTCATGTTAGCTATCTCATATAACTTTCTTTGTTATTTAACATGTCAGAAATTGAGCCCTATATCAATTTCAGGTTTATTTATTAATTTGATTAAAAATTCCTCTCTTTCATGATAGCAGTTTAACTAAAGAGTTTATGGATAAGGTATCAAGGGCTAAGAAAGTGCTTAAGTGCTATGATTGTGATAGGAAAATAAAAGATTTGCTTCCTTGGGATCCACTAAGTATGCTAACCTATGATGGGAAAAGTTGCATACAAAGGTGTGGAGATTGAGAGGAGAAGGTTAGAAAATGGTAGTTAATGAATGGGTTGATTAGCATCCTAGTGTCTAAAGGTATGCGTGATGGTTGTAAAAGGTGAATTTGAAGTAGAGGTAATGAGTGAGGAGGATGATTGGCAAAAGTTAGTTGAGAATGGGGGAAATAAAGGTAAGTAAGATTAAGTTAGGTATGAGCACAACATTGTTGGAGCTATTAGTTAGGAAAATTTGAGTGTATAGTGCATATCAAGTCCTTGGTGCAGGAGAAGACATGTGTCATGATCATTGATGGGGTAACTTCTAATGTGGCTTCTATGACCATAATAGAGAAATTGGGATTGAAGACTATTTTGCATCCATGGGCATTTGGCTTAATAATAAGGAGTTATACATTAACAAACAAATGTATATTCCTTTATTTATTGTAGCTATTCAAATTAGGCTTTTTTTTTTATGATGTAGTGGTTATGAATGTCACTTAATTATTGTTGGAGGGGCAATGGCAATATGATTTTTGAGCAATATATGATGGCTTCAAAACACATTATATTTGAGAATGATGAATAAGGGGTGATCTTGTTACACATGAGTCATGAAGTAGTGATGAGAAAACAAATCAGACTTAATAAAAGGAAGAAAAGGATGAGGAGCTTATTTATCAACCATGAGTATCTATTGTTAAAAGGTGTAAGGTTTAAATTACCAAGCAAAGTAAAAAGTAGATTTAAGGGCCAATTTTTAGCAACCTAGAGGAAATGATATCAAGATTTTAGACATCATCCAAAAGACCACCAAAAGGAAGTAGGTAAAGAAAAAACATCTCAACTACAAAATTGACAAGAGTGGTGTTCAATAATGGCAAAGAAACTTCATTCAAACATCCCTTTAGGACATTCAAATGAAACCACTTGTTTGAACATGCTATCGAGGTGTTTAGATGAAGTAATCCTAGATCATGAAGTTTAGCTACTATTTAACTTTGATCAAATGCCTTGAGTTCATTTAAAAGGGTACATTAGTTATATTTGGGACGATTCATTCACACTTTACATACCTTGATTGTTTCTCTTTAATCTTATTGTTCTTATCAATTTTTATGGATTGTGGCTACACTGGCTAATTTTAATCTATGTGTCACATCAACTTTCTTTGATTTAATTCCTAGGTTATGTGTCATATCAATTTATATCTAATTGTTAACCTAGGAATTAAATCATATAATTTTTATCGATCAAGGCTTTTGTGAAGCATCAAATTTAGAGATTGATTGTATTTAGTATCGAATCTTGATATTAGGCACATCAAACATCTTTAGCATCTACATTATATTTAATTGAAACATTCAATTGACAAATAATAACCTTACTTGTTTATATATCAATTGACAAAAATTATACATCTTTATAAGGCGCATTCTATATTTTTCCATTTCCATTTTGTTAGAGATTAACTTCAAATAACACATTTTTTATACTAAAATCTAATATTAAAATTATGGATCCATGTTTATAAATAAAGCCCCAATGTCTGGATGGATTAAAATACTAAAATTATGGACCTAAGTTAAATAAATAACTGCACCGGTGTTTTAATGGCAAAAAAATAAAAAAAAAAAGAAATTATGGCTTAAAAAATATTTCAAAAAGAAAATATATAGAGGGATACCAAAAGAAGCGAGAAAAACCTACTAGAGGGATTTAACCAGCTTTGGAAAAGGAGTTAAAAGAAAACTGAAAAAAAAAAAAAAGAAAATAAAAGAGAAAATATACGTTTATCATCGGACTTTAGAGTTTTCCCCTTACCTCACCAAGCTACAGCTGGTGTACCAGTTCCCATGGTTTTTCACCATCAGGCCATAGAATCTTCCTTACCATCGCCGGGGCAATGTCAACAATTATAACTTCTTTAAAATGAGAAATTATTGTTAGGGCGTTCATATCCACCATGGAAGAGAACGGATATTATTAAAGATCTATCAAATGAAAACGATGGCAGGTATTGTTTAATCGCTTCTCACTTAGGTCAAACCAATTAGAAATTCAGAATGAAAATCGTAGACGGAATCACAAAATGTTAGATGACGATATAAGGATTAGATTAAATTATGGTAGTTTTAATTGGTCATATATCTTTGCATATATATACCTTATGTTAGTTGTTTGTACAAAAAAACCTTAGCCATACGGCGACGAAAATGTATTTTTCTGCACGTTTTCTCATCTTTACCCTCACTGTTTCTCTGTTCATGACCAATGCATTGGCTGAAGATCATCGGAAGGCAAGTTATTTTGAATAGTGGCTTGAAAATTTTCTGTATTCAGTTTCGAACATTCGATTTACCTTCGAAAGCATCGAAACATGTGATGCAACGTTTTAGGAACTGTCTCGAATATTTAGTTTGTAAGCATGTTTCGCTATTATTCTTTCCGTTCATTGTAGGTATTTATAAATGGTTTGAATTTGGTTTGATAATTTATATCATCGAGTTAAGTTTTAGTTTCATAATGTTCGTATTTATATATTAATCGAATTTGAGTTAAGTTTAAATATTAATATTATTTTAATTAAAATAAAATAATATTTTTTGAATAATTGAAGCTTAAACAAATTTAATTAAACCAACTTCAGCTTTGTTTAATATTACTTTAAGTTGAGTTTAAGCATAAAGTTTTAAGTTTGATTAGATATAAATTTTGAAATTTCAAATTAAACTCAAATTTGAATTTTATATTATCAATTCGACTTATTTATTAAACTAAATTCTCGGCATCATTTCCTCTTTCTTCTTCCATTACTCCATGATCATCACTTTTTACACCATTTAATACGTTACTATGTTGGTAGGACCATATTGTTTACATGGGTACGCGGCTAAGCGATCTTCCTTCGGTTTCGTCTGTTTACACAAAAATGGCAAAGGAAGTAATTGGCAGGTATTGTTTGGTTTTGCCATCTCATTTTGTTCATATATATATATATATATATACCCATCACATTATTTATGTATAGTTAGAGATAAGTGCTAAAAGAACAGCTTTTTTGCTTCAAAAGATCAGTCAGCTTAAATTTATGTATAGATGATAATCTGACAGTACTTAAAAAATTTTATTATTTTCGGCTATGGCCTTGAAGATGTTGATGGTATAAATATTATTATCTCTTTAAGATACAATATATTCAATTTTTTCATTTTTTATTTTTTGTGTAATATATAATTGGCAAAAAAAAAAAAGAAAAATTATTTTCTAGATGATGCGTGTTTCTTTCCGTCTCTTATAATGTTAAAGATGAATATAAAGCTAACTAAGCAATTCTTGAGAAATGGCCAAAAAATAAAATATTGCTAAAGAGTTAAGGAGTCGGATTATTTGATTCCAAAAAATGGAAAGTAAACAATGACTAGAGTTATTGAAAGCGTTAAGTAATAGGGAGGTGTACCTTGCTTCACCTATTTTTTTTAGCAATATCCTTATTGAGAGTGGAACATATAAAAAAAAGAACTGCATTTTCATGTATCACACCATAAATAGAAGGTATTGTTAGAATAGATATACAAGAATATTCTTATGTATTTATCCAAAGTTTTAGCTGCACAATAGACAACATTTGTACATATAATAAGTTCTAAATGTCATAAATGAGTAGAAAAATCTTAAAGAAGCCATTAAGCAATCTAAATTAATCGAGTTATCGACTCAAATAAATCCAAAATGTTTGTAAAAGTGCTCCACTTATATATATTTAGGACATTTTATCTACGAGTATCTATATGTCTTATAGCAATTGAATCTGTTTCATTACACTAAAAGAGCAGTATTCGTGCTATATAAGGTATTCTTTCATTTGGCCAAAAGGACATTTATGGACTGAGAAGTATCAAGTAACATCAGAGTCACGAGAGTTGAGTTCATCATTAGAATAACGGAGATCATTAGCTTAAATTGATCCTAGAGATGATGGGGATTCATATTCCAATCCAAAGGGCATGTATACTTCTCTAACCAATCAGCGGCTTTATTCACATCTCGAAGGACAAGGCTAAATTGAAATGCATGACAGAAGGAAGCTAACCCTCCTTCACATCCAGCAAAATAGTGTCCAATAGCACACAAAAATTTGCAGCAGAAGATGTTAATCCCTTGAAGACTATAGCAGGGTTGGTTTCCATGAAAATATTCATCCATCTCCTTTCCATTGCTAGTTCAAAGACACTTCAACACAGCGGCCTCTTTCTTTTAAGTTCAAAGAAAATTAATTATATATATATATTTTGAAAAATAAAAAATTATATATATTATATGTATTTTTTAAGGGTAAAATACAATGAGATACGAAGCATGGTTTAGTGGGAAATATAAAGTTTTATAGACTAGAGGTTATAGGTGGGTGAGTTCAATCTAGTATGATTACATGCATACTGTGTGATCCTTGCATCACATGTGAACCTAAAGAAGTGATATGTGATGGCACGTAAGAAGGTGATCAATGGTGAGTAAAATGAGAAGAAGGAATATACAATCTCAATAGGATCAAATATACCAATGATAGGTAGAGGATACTTTAAAGCATCAATCTCTACCAACAATAGTGAAAAGCAACGGGTTCTTCAAATAATCAAGAGTTTGATATTTGAGAAGATAATTCAACAGAGTAATGGTATTTCCCCAAATTATCTCTTATCAAAATGAAGAAAGATTGTGGATATTTATAAGGATTTGGTCGTCGTTATTAGTTGGATTGAGTTGATTATTAATGGTCTAGATGAACTTCTTTTTAATGGGAAGAAGCATACATGAGTCATTCATGTAATCACGCTTAATAAAGAGCCTTTTTAGGTATATGATTATGAGAAAGGGTTAGTAATAGACAATCCATTTTAATGAACATTATTGTAAGCTCACTATGCCAAATTTCTTATGATCATTATAAGATCATGGACTTAACTTTCTGAGTCTATTACTTTAACTTAAAGAGTCAACCTCAATTAATTAATAGGCTTTAGGTCTTAACTTAAATTTAGCTCTCTACATTGGTCATGGGTTCAAATTCCATGATAGTTACTTTACTTTTTTAAAGTTGCATTTATTACTTGAACGATATTCTCTTTTTTCTTTTTTTTTTTCTATAATAACTAATAATATAAAATTTCATTTATTATAAAATTATAGTTAACTAACTAAATTCTCTTTTTCTTTTCTTTTCTTTTACTTTTTTAACAATAAAAATAACATTAAATTTTATTTATTTTAAAATTATAGTTAACAAATTAAATTTTCTTAAGTTGCTATTTATTTATTAATATTATATCATAAATAATAATTACATTGATGCTAAAATGTCTCGGTCTTATCACATAAATATTAATAATTATATTACTTAATATACTTTTTTCTAAAAAAAATGAATATTATGAAAATGAATGTGGATTTTTCAATAACTGATTAAGTATACGAATTGATAAAGATGCATTAAAAAACAAGGGGAATAGATTTTAGAAAACCCAACTAAAAAAATGAACAAATTTTTTAATAGTCAATCAAACCGGCCGGATGTAATAATTTCTAATAAAAGAAGAACGCCTAATTTGCTCGTGAGATAGCAATTATCCAGCGTAAAGGTTTGGACAAAACAAAATAAAACAGAAAAACAAAGAAATAAAAAAGCAACTCAAAGTATGACACAAGCACCGCTTGTTCTTAAAACTGAAAACCAATTGCTAGCATATCAATGACGAACCAAATGGCGTAACGGTTGACATTTGTTGTGATAGATGCACGATATTTGATGGTAGATCTACAGTGATGGGAATTGGAAATATTTTGCCTAAAGGAGGAAGAGATGCATTTGCAAATTTATGGCGAAAGAGGTAGAGATAAAAGTTAGAAAGGAAGGGATGGTCGAGCTAGACTCTCAGCACCTTGGGTTTTAAGAGAAGTTTTTGGTTTGTAATTTTTAAGAAACTGGATAGGAAAAAAACCTATTATATAATATTTAGTTTATAAGAATTAATCTTGCACTGGATAAAACTTTTATTTTAATATTGGATTAATCTCAAAATTTTTATCCTTTCGTTTTGTTCTATCAAAATCTTTGGACTTAACAAATTAAATCTCTTTACAAGAACCTTAAACTAATGCTTTTTTTTTTTTTGGTAAAAAGATACAATATATAGCAATTTGCAGAAGGTTCACACACCGAGGTTATTAGTGCACCTCATAAGCCCCATAGCGGTTCTCTTATCTTCATACAAATCATAATTACACTACTTTTGTTCCAAAATATTTAAAAGCTCACTATGAGGAGATATCAAAATGCTGTCATCTTCTTCAATCCATTTCCTACCATCCAATTTGCTATAGCATTAAACTAATGCTTGTTGCCAATGATCATCTTATCAGTATTACTATTATCATCACCACATCGCTACCTCACCATTGCAACTTCAATTTTACTATCTCCACCACAACTATAACTATTGCTACCATCATCACCAATTGCACTATCAATACCATTGCTATCATCATCAAAACAATACTAATATTGAGTCACTACCATTATTACTAGATTATAATTGGGAATGTAAGTGGGATGGGTCACAATCGAGTTCCTGACCTTGACCTGCTTAGAACCTTATAGGATAGTATCTTATAGGGTTTGAAATGAGTAATAAGACATATTAAACATATTGAAAACTAAAACTTGGTACTTTTTTTTTTTTTACAATTAAGTAAATAAATACTAGTATATATTTATTAAATAGTTTTTGTTTTTAAAACTTGTCACTATCTTTATGTTATTTATTAAATTGTATGATTGGTTAGGTAATTTGTATCTTACTATAATTAAAAATATTTTTATGTCGGCAACTTTATTTACAAACTTATAGACTTTAAAATAATATTAAAATATATAAGATTAGATATGTTGAAAGTACAAATTTCATTTATTTGCAAGAATATGAGCTATATTTTACATGAATAGTCATAATAAATAAGTAAGAACCTAAAACTAATAATAGAATATATATATATATATATATATATATATATATATATTAAAAATAGTAATGAGTTTGAGATGAGTTTCGGATTGCTTATTGGGACCCTATAGGATTTGGGATGGGTTTCGAGTACTTCATCAAAAATCCTATAGGGTTTGGGTAACCTTATAAAATAATGGGATGGGTATTGGTTTTACTGAACTTGACTTAAACTCATTCTGCTTATATCCCTAATTATTATCACTCATGCCACCACTATTGCATACACCATAACCATTAAATTATATCACCACCATTATTACAGTTTTATCGCTACAGTTATCGTAATTGATATAATAGTTACATTACGAACACCTGCATTTTTCTATGCTATCATAGGCACTGTTGTCTTCATGTAATCACTAACTGATCAATACCATTGTTGCCATTGATTGATGCATAACACTACTACAACAATAGTGCTAATTGTCATTAAGGTGTCGGCAATGGTATTAATATTATAGTAGTGATACTGTTGGTAGCAAAAACCATGATGAAATAGTAAAGGGATGAGAGAAAATGTCAGTAAAATAAAAAAATGGGATAACATAAGTGTGACAGTTGTAAAAATCATTATCTTAGTTTAGTATTTGTGATAACAAGAAACATTCAACACCAAAAAAAGAGAAATAAACAAAAAAAAAAAGTTGTGCTATGCTTAACACATCAAATATAGTACCAAAAACTTTTGCTGTTTTATTGCCCTTGTGTTGTGTTGTTTTGTTATTGTTCTCTTTGTCCTATCTTGTACCAAAAACCAAACACTACCTGTATCTAGCTTATGGATCTTCGTAACTTTGTTGAGTAGGCTATTACATTTTGACACAATATCAAAGAAATCGCGATTATGCTACAAAAAAAAAAAAAACATTGTAGAGGGTAAGAAATATGGGACATGTAGAGATAAAGCCAAAACGTTTAACATGATTCTTGATTATGATATTTTCTAATTAATCTGTAATGTTTTGGAACTCTAGATGAGTACAACCCGCCACATGTCCTCACTAAGTGAAGACATGCAAAGGCTCAGACACTACAAATCTTCAATATTAACATTTAGCATGTCCTCACTAAGTGAAGACATGCAAAGGCTCAGACACTACAAATCTTCAATATTAACATTTAGGTATTCATATTGATTAATAAAATCATTCTCTACATGCAAGAGTTTAGAAATAATCCTCAGAAGTAAATCATAATCAGTCTTCTTAAATTATTATAGTGGAAGCTTTTAACAACTTAAAGATAACAATAGTCTAAAATCAAATTAACAAGAACATCTATTATCTATCGTTTCTCCTCATCAGAATACCAATCATCATAGTATACGTATTCTATGTTCTCATTATTGTGATTTGTCTCTACTAGGATCTCATCATATCCTACAATTTCTCTTATGGCACCTACAACTAAAAAAAGTTTTTATGAGGGGTGAGCTAACACCCAGTACAATGTATACTTACATACACATATGCATGCCATGAAAAAAATATCAACACTTACATAATGCAATATGTTATTCATACACAGTTCATCATCTTTTCACATCACTTAAACCAATACACAATCTCATTATTATAAACATCATACAATTCTTCCACAAACACACACACACACACACATATACGATAAAGAGTATCTTCTTTGTTCATAAGTCTAATTCATACATGGATAATACATATACAATAGTAGATACTCCCTATTATTCATGAGTTCATGAGTCATTTCACATCTCACACAAAAATCCTTCCACATTCAGGACATGAGTCATTCCATACCAGATAACCGTGATGCTACATGGATCATTTTAGTACACGATTCCACTAGGGATAATATCACATATCGATTATCGAGGTGCCACCTTGAGAACACTGACTTTCATTCAATTTCTCGAACCCAACCAAACACAATCACACACACAACCAAATTTCATTCATTATTCAATATCATTAGTCCACATCATCTTTAACCTAATAAGCACAAACAATAAACATAATATACACATACCTGAATTGCAATAGTTGATCTCTTCACACTTCTATAGACTCACAATTCCTCAAACCTATATATATTCACAATTACAAATACTTAGGTTTGTAAGTGAATGAAGTAGGGAGTGTCTCAAATCAACACTACTGTGTAGAAGCTTGTGTAAAGGAACATGGTTGTGCTAGTGGCCGTATACCTTTTTATGTGTTTTTGTTTTCCAACATGTCGAAGTACACAATCATGTATTTTGCCATATACTTTAGTATGGTTGGGTATATGGTATGTATAATGGCTGTGTGCCTTTTTGTGAATTTGTGCAATTTGACACATTCAAGTATACAAGTGTGCTGGGTGATCATATGCCTTTTTGTACACATTTGTGTTTCAACATGGGCAGGTATACAGGCATATACCTAGCCATGTAGGGCACTGTTCCATTGTGAATTTTCCTTTTTCCAATTCATAAATTTTTCCTTGCCTTAATTTCTAAGGAAATATGTCTAATTGATCCATTTAATTTGCTAATTCTAATGTATTATAAGGATTTGTACACTTACTTGATTCAAATCGTGATTGGGATCCTTGAATCACTTGTTCTTTGATCCAAATTCTAGCAATATATTATTAGATTGTTTTAGGGCTATGAATCCACAATCCTATACAAGCATTCTAATGATTGAAATCCTTCCTTAGACAAGAATGTGATTCCACTACTCTCATTAAATTCCTAATAGGTCATTTTATAGGTTTTTTGAGAGAGTTTCTAGGTTTACAATTATGTGAAAGTGAGAACAGGGCAACATTAGGTCAAACAAGGGTTTAAATGCCTTGACTTTGAAATGACTAAACTGCCCCTATTTTTTTAGGTTAATTTTCTTATTAATCTTGACTTAAATTTTAATAAAACGTAATATATATATATGAATATTCAAGTATTTACATAATCATTTTATAGTACATATTTAAAACAATTTTGAGTTTATGAGTTCGTAATTATTCCAACATATATGTACTAAAATTATATTTTCAATATCTACAGTGCGGTTGGGCCAGATGCTATACTTCATAGCTATACGAGGACCTTCAATGGATTTGTTGTGAAATTAACTGAACAAGAGGTGCAGAAAATGGCTAGTAAGTTAACACAAATTTCTCTTGGAGTACGCTTGGCATTTCTCGGATGAAATTTATGGGATAAATGCAAATACTTTTCCTAAGCTTTTGATTTTATGCAGCCTTTGAACTTTAAATTCATAATTTGTAAAAGTATGCAAAAATTTCTTGAACCCTTTTTAATAAAACCTCAAAACTATTATAAAAATATTCATAAATAGTAATGATTTGAGGCTTTAGTAATGGATGTATATATGCATGTTTTTAGTTAAAAGTTAAGAGGAATGTGAAGTTATAATTTAAAAACTAAAAAGTTTATCAGTATATTAACTGTTGAAGGAGAATGTATTTGCAATTTATCTAAAATTCATTTTAAAATGAAATTTCCTTGCCAACAAATAATACCATACTTATATGATGCTATAAAAAACAGCTTTGGAAGGAGTGGTTTCTGTGTTCCCGAATGAGAAGCTAACGCTCCATACAACAAGATCATGGGATTTCATAGGTTTTTCTGAACAAGTTGAAAGGACAGCACTCGAGAATGATATTGTAATCGGAGTATTCGACTCCGGAATATGGCCAGAATCGGACAGCTTCAATGATACAGGATTTGGGCCACCGCCAAGCAAGTGGAAAGGAGTTTGCCAAACTTCCGACAATTTCACTTGCAATAAGTACAGTATTTCATCTCTTGCATGCATTAGTCCTTACATTTCTAGGATCTTACTTTTTGCTGTTAGATATTTACCAAATTTTCTAAGAGCGTTTGGCTAATTTCATAAAATAAAATTTTATGGAGTCCTAACTTTTTATTCTTTTTAATTAATAAGAGTAGTCCAAGGACATAAATAAAGGTGGGGCTAAAAATATATCCTATTTTTATTATTGTTCCGGTTCTTACAGGATTTGATTGCTCTATTAATTATTGAAATTTCAAGGATGGAAACCGCGGGACAGTATTTGTTTATGGTTGGTTGAAAATTAGATATTGTAGAATCCTACTTCAAGAATTAACTAACGCATGACCTTAATCTCTTCGATGAATACTACATTTCAAGTACTAATATCTTTTTAAATACTTGCTTCTTCAGCAAAATTATTGGAGCCAAATTCTACCGAACTGCTGATCCTTTTGAACCAGATGAGTACCAATCCCCTAGAGATTCCAACGGTCACGGGACCCATGTTGCTTCAATAGTGGCTGGGAGCACCGTTAGCGCGGCAAGCCTCTTCGGTCTCGGTCTTGGAACCGCCCGAGGTGGTGTTCCATCGGCTAGGATTGCAGTATACAAAGTGTGCTGGTCCAACAGATGTTATGGTTCGGATATTCTTGCAGCATTCGATGATGCCATTGCCGATGGTGTGGATATTATATCCATTTCATCGTCGCTCCGTAGAGCTATGCAGCATTTTGAACATCCAGTTGCGATTGGAGCCTTTCACGCAATGCGAAAGGGTATATTGACGTCTACCGCTGCCGGTAATTATGGTCCATCACTTAACTCCACGCACAGTGTCTCTCCATGGGTACTATCGGTGGCTGCTAGTACCATTGATAGGAAATTTGTCACCAAGGTGCAATTTGGGGATGGAATGACGTTTGAGGTAAGACAAAAAAATACTTTTTCCAAGTTTTATTGGAAATGTCAAAGCTTTGTATGGTTCTTAAAATGCTAATCCACTATCTATGCTATCCTTGCTTCTTATAAGTGTATTTTAAGATTTTCTCTATCTTCAGTCTTACGAATTTAAAAAATAACAAAAGTTTAATTAGGAGTAATCAAAATATAGGCATTAAATTATCATCCCAGTTTTTGCATTTGATTTCTATTTGATCAATCACCATAATATTGTTACATAACTTACATATATCATGCATATTTTGTGTGCATGATTGTTTATATTAAGAAAAGGAATGCATTTAGAGCTAACTAATCTTCTCCTTTCCACCCCTACCACCCCCATCCTCCATCCCCCACCACCCCGCCTCCCCTCCTCCACACCTTCTCATTAAGGTATACAATAGAAAAAAAATTTAAATTAATTAAAGGTAATAAAGTTCATATCCGTATTTTCCCTTGTCCTACTCCTCGTATGGTGTGGACCTTAGTGCTCTATCATACCCAAGTTGAAGCCATTACAACACAGCCTTGTAGGTAGAAGAAAGCCAACATTGAATGACACAAAACGATGCACATAAGAGAGGGAAGAATCAAACGAGTTAATGTGAAAAAACACTAACATTGGTAAGTTGAAAATCCACAAGCGAATCAGGAGAAAATGTCCGCTATGGATCAAAAGAGAGAGAACACATAAAGAGTCGTATATAGAATCCCTATGAAGCATGACAACCCCACTCGTGGGAATGTGGACTAAACCTATAGATTAGAGCCTACAAGGTTGATACAAATTACAAGGTATCGATCATTTGATTCACAAAAAGAATAACGGTTACCAGAGAATGGTTATTACTGCAAATAGTTACCCGGGAATAAATAGAAATACTGGAATTCACTTATTTCACTCAATTGGTTTGTATTATTTGAACTGCATAAAAATAAATACTATTTAGGGTAACTTACTAATATTTTTCCAATGATATGGTTGATAGAGAATTATCAATTTAGTATATAAAAAAATAAATAATCCATAAGTTGGAAATAATTAAATGTTATATAGGTAAGTGATTATTATAATAATAGTAATGTAAAATATTAATTATGTTAGTTATTAGTTAATCGATAAATAATATAAAAAGCTATATTCTCTCTAAGAATATAATGATTATTGATTATCAAGTACTATTATTACATTCGCATATTGTTGATTAATTTATATTATTAATTAGTTAATTTAATAATATAATATATAAACTTCTTTTTTGACAAACACATTATCAATTAATAAATGCTATGGTTGATGATTAATTACTATTAAATTATACACTCATAATCTTGATATTAAAATGAAATAGTATATAATTAATTATTTAATAATTATCATTAGTTTTTAATAATTAATAATTATTTTTTCTTAATAATTATTGGACAACAATTAATTATTACTTTTATTAAGCATCTAATCGTTAATTATTATTCACGAATAATCTAAATAACTAATATTTATTATTTCTTATTATTATCTTAAATGATTCAGGTTTCAGATCATCATAATAGTGTTATTTATATTTGTGAAAGGGTATGGGCGTAATTTGCGATTTTGATATTGGATTTTTTGTATAAAATCTAATTCAATCAGGAAGGGAATAGTTGTATTTCCATAATGTACAGAGGAATGACTGTGTGCGAGCGGACTTTACGTACTAAGCCGTCTCAATTTGCTTTAATTAGTGGGTTGAACGGGCAAATCATTGCCGACTTAGTAAATGGGTTATAATGTTACATTTGACCTGCTCCATTGCAGTTTAGTGGGTTAAGTAGGTTAATTTTTTTTATTTTTTAATTTTACAATTATATTTTAATAGAAAAATAAAGTGTAACTTACCCTAAAAAAAAAAAAGAAAAAAATAGTGTGAAGAGAATATATAACAATTTTATCCATGTTGACAAGTTAATGTAGTGATAATTAGAGTTTCTTACGTACTAAAAATAGTTAATTACTCTATAGTTAAAATAAAAGCATTATCAGAAATATGATTGTGAGCTAACCCAATTTGCATTATATTCACTCACTTTAACTTATAGCTTAAGTAGGGTGGGCCAACGTGGCCTACTAATTAAATAGATTGAAATTTTTGACTTAAAACTATATTTTTTTAGTTAAATGGTTTGACCTGTAACACTTGTTTTGCTTGCATAGTTTTAATTATATCTTTTTATGGTTTATTGAAAGGGAAAATGCATTTATAAGACATACATACTTATTCCCACCCATGATACAACATCTCAGAGTTAATAACAAGGTTACCCACGGAAAGAATATACGTCAAAATCTCCATAGAATTAAAACCACAAAACTCCTTGCACACCAACCCTTGAGATTAAGCTAATTCTATAGAACACAAATCATTTAAAGTTGTTAAATTAACAATCAGGAAAGCCCTTATTGGGATAATATGAAATAAGTAGCGACAGAAAATAGGATAACATACGAACCATGAAGTTGCATAAGCCACTATGATTTTTCTTGTGTCATGTTGTAATAATTTCACCAATATTCTCTTAAACCAACATCTATGCCACCCCAAACCTGTGTCATGTTGTAATAATTTAATCAATATTCTCTTAAACCAACATCTATGCTACCCCAAACCATGGTCGAGTGCCGCCAGTGGAATCATGCCAAAAGTTAAGGATATTAATTTGTATGATCATTGTCACATGTTATGTAGGGAGCTTCCATAAACACATTTGACACGACCGACATGTATCCTTTAATTTACGGTGGAAATGCTCCAAATGTTTCGGGAAACTACACTCCGTCCTCATCAAGGTAATAACGAAACCAAGTCTCTTAGTGTTTGAGACGCCTGAATTTCGAAATATTTTACTCATATTCTTTGACATGTTAATATTGCGAATTGTTTCTCCAACACAATATTAGATTAGTAATTGATATAAACATACACTTCAATTATTTTTTAAAGTCGGTTGATAATTGGATTTGAGGGTTTCCTTGACTTAGTTATTATCTTATCCACCCCTGCAGATCAAATTGAATTCAAAAAATAATTATAATAAATTGTTATAATTGTATATTATGATTTGGTCTTTAAAAATAAAGAAAAAATTTCTGAAGTTAGCGTTTTTCAAGGGATATAAATGCCTGCATTAGAAGTTCGGGATTATTTAATAATTTCGGTAGTCATCAGGAAAATGTCTGTAGTTTACCATGATACATCGTAACCAAGGAAAAAGAAAATGTATGAAGAGATTTATGAACACCCAAATGTTAATTATGGCTTATTGCAGGTATTGCTTGGACAATTCCCTAGATCCAAATTTGGTGAAGGGTAAGATTGTTCTCTGTGATGAGCCAGTTTCAGGGAGTGGTCCTCTCTCCGCTGGTGCAGTTGGCGCCTTGATGCAGAGTGATACACTGCCCAAAGATGTTGCTTTCACTTTTCCGTTACCGACTTCTTATCTTGATGCAAAAGATGGAGATAGTATCCACTTTTACCTCGGCTCTTCCAAGTACTCACTTCTTCTCTCCTCTTAATTTCATTTTCTTCAGCAAGATAATTAAATATTTCTGGACAGCTCAAATACTAAACGGGTAACGTAATGGAAGTCATAAATATGAGGGGCGTTCATGGTTTAGTTCTCGATTCAGCAAGATAATTAAATATTTTTGAAAAAGCTCAAATATTAAATGGGTAATGTAACCAAACCATATTTTAAATAGTTCGGTTTAAACGCTTAATGAACTGAATCGCTTTTAACAATTTAAACTCATGAATCGAACTATTTAAAATGTGGTTTAGTTGGTTCGGTTTAGTTTGAATCACTTTTAAAAATACTATCATCTAGTTGGTAATTCTAATAGTCATTAAAATTTTTAACTAAATATTTATTTTTAAATTAAGGAACATTATGTAAGAATATAATTCATATAACATTATATCATGGTAATATTATATCTTACGTGATAATGAAGGTACATTTATTTACTTAAGAAATGAGAGATAAAGGTTAAAAAAAAACAACATGACGTGTGGAAATTAAGAATATAATAAGAGTTAACAAAAAAGAAAAAATAAATAAGGTTAGACAAAATTGTTAATAAGGTTTAAAATTAAAAAATGTTAATTAATTTTTATCTTTTAATAAGAAGTTCCTTGATATGGATTTAAGTAGTTTAGTTTGATTCGATCTCCCAAACTAAATTGCGAATCATTTGAACCATTTTCAAATAAATCGAAATATAAAAGAATTGTATTTTGCGATTCAACATAATTTGCTTTAGTTTGATGAATAATCACTAACTTTTACAAATTTTCTCTAGGAATGCGATAAATTGTATGGCATGTGAAAGCACATGAGAAACTCATATACAAGATTAATGATGGAAAAAAGTTTCTAAACTTCTAATACTTCGACATATAACATCTAAAATAAATGGGATTGTTTCTCGGTAAACTGCTAACGAGGTGCAAATCTCATAGGTAATATCATAGTTACTATTTGAACTTTAGACATTCTTTCTTTTATTTTTTCCTTTTTAATTTCTTACCTAAGCTTTGAAGTTCAGTAGATCAACTGCACCTATCCATCACCATGTGTTCAGTTTTGGGGTACATATATCCTTTTGGATACATTCATAGGATGGATACAATCGGTTAGTATTACAGAAGTTTAGGTCTAAATTGATGCTTAAATGATATCAAATCCGAAAAATGCATCAAGCCTAAGAATGCTTGATGTATTTATCCTATAGTGCCTAATAACATAATAAAAGATATTAGACAATTTTTATTAGATACTATTAAATTGTAGATATTAATGGCAATTTTATTATTGCAGCAACGCTACAACAGCAATATTTAAGAGCATGGAAGGAAATAATACATATGCACCATATGTGGCATTTTTCTCATCAAGAGGGCCCAATGCAATAACGCCGGACATTCTCAAAGTATTTATTAATTTTATAACTCCTTAGCTATAGAGCCTTTGTTTATTTGTTTGTTTGTTTTTTTTTTTTGTGTGTGTAAGTGTTCATTTAAGTCCTACAAGTTTTTTAAATGTTGCAATCAATAATCTAATGTGTCAAATTTATTGGAAAACTTCTCAAGTTTAATTCTACTAGAGTCAAGTTGAGCTTGAGTTAAACAACTAGTTAATTAAGACGAGATCAAACTTTTGACTCAATAAATCTATAAATATAACTAAAATCTAAACAAACTTGAGTAATAGTTAGATTCAAATCAATATCATATCAGCTAGAAGAATATATATTGAATATATTTTTAAACAAATCTAGCTTAAAGAAGCTCGGTTGGATCTAGATTGTGCTCATTGAGGTTCCATTTCAAGTTGAGCTGGGCACATACCCTGGAGCAAGAGTCAAGCTGTCTAAATTTTCAAGTTGAGTACCAGTTTTATACTTTTTTTGTCTCTCTTGACTTAGCTGCTATTCTAGTTGTAATCCAATTCATGTTATCTTGACAAACATGAACTATCATTTTAAATCCAAAAAAACAATATATGTGAAATTGATTACATTACAAGCTTTTAATTAATTAAGGACTTAATAGTTCTTTTCTTTTTGTAATTTTAGTTTTGACTATCTTATTATGTGTGGCTTACTACAGTCAGATTTAGCTGCACCGGGAGTAAACATTTTGGCTGCATGGTCCCCGGAGTCCCCAATCTCCAGCATCATGGTGATAACCGATTCTCAACGTATAACATTGTCTATGGTACATCCGTGGCGTGCCCTCATGCTTCTGCAGCTGCAGCCTACGTGAAATCTTTCCATCCCACATGGTCTGCGGCAGCCATCAAGTCAGCACTTATGACCACAGGTACGTAATTATCAAATCAAAATGGTAGTGTACGTATGCGATTTTTATCTTAATTCGGACCGTAGCATGCAAAACATTTATTTTAAAGCAATAGTTGCCACACATTTGTACGAGGAGGGATGACGAGCGTATCTTTTAACTTACTCAAAATCACAGGAGGCATTCTTTTCGAAAATTGGAGACAATAGGGAAGTAAAAATCATATGGTACCACAAGAGCATTTAGTATTCCTCCAAATAGACTTGCCAAGTCCAGTTATGTAAAAATAGAGCGTATTTATTGTGGTTCTAATCTGTATATATATAAGAATTGGTGTTTTAAAAACCGTTTGATATTTAGATAAATTATTATTATTTTTTAAATCTTATTATAATTATATTAAAGGTGGTGATTGAGGAATGATAAGTGTGAAGTAAAAGTTCACATGGTTTTAGGGAAAAGTTTTGAAATTAGATTTCATTATTGGAAAAAAAAATTATTTGATTTTTTGTCTAAAAACTATATAAAGTCGATGTAGATCAAGGTAAATGGTTAATTTGGCCCACAAACTTGCCTGGTAGTTGACGGACCATGGAATTCGCCCTTGAAGGCCAGTTCTAAACCAGTCAATGATCAACTGGATTGGATAGGCCATAGCAGTTTAAGGTCGTCAACTCATTTGAACTATTAGTTCAATGTTCGAAATTGAAAAAAAAAAAGAAACAAAAAATAAAGATTTATTGAAATAAAATTGGAAATTAAAACTATTTCCATATGGAATAGATTTTTTTTTTAATTTACAGTATTTATTGTGTTGTTATTAATAATACAAAAATAAATATACTTTTAGTTGAATATTTATAAACTTTCATTAAAAAGATGTTTTCATTTCATAACAATGTAGAATTAAAACTAATTTTTGTTTTTAATTTTCTTTTTAAGATTTTTGTCTCATATTATTAATATTACAATCATATTTGAGTGTAGTTATATATAAATAAATGTAAATCTTCCTTAACTTATTTAGAAAATGGTATAAAATCTACATGATTTTTGGGCTTACAGTTTTTTCTTCTATATATTCAATTTCAAACTTTATTTTTTTTATTGAATTTACTTTAAGCGTTCAAAAAAAAAAAATTGAAGCTACCATTCATGGGTCCAAATTTGAACTTGTGAAATGCTAGGTCAATTGAGCCGGCCTAGAATCAAGTCCCCACAGGTCAGTCACGATTCATCATTTTTGGAATTGTAACCTATTGGTTCCAGGCTTGGCTTTGGGTTAGTTTGACTCATTTTCCAAGTCTAGTGAATGGGATAAATGAATATAATTTTATAATGATTTATTAGATATTTAATTTTATAAAGGAAATATATACATCTTACTTTTACTTTTTTATTTTTTATTTTTTTATCATCTTATTTTACTAAACACATGATTTTAAAACAATATTAAAATGATGATTGCAAGGAGAGATGCAAAATCGATCAGAGAAAAGGATAGAAGAGTGACCGATTTTTATTTCCTTTTCTATATATGGTGCAGCCTTTCCTATGAATTCAACGAAGAACCCCGAAGCAGAATTTGCATATGGTGCAGGCCACCTTAATCCAACCAGAGCAATAGATCCAGGTCTTGTATATGATGCTAACGTGACCGATTACGTGAAATTTTTATGTGGACAAGGGTATAGTTCTTCCATGCTACAGCTTATCACCGGCGACAACAGTAGCTGCTCCGAAGCTTTAAATGGAACAGTTTGGGATCTAAATTACCCTTCATTTGCGCTCTCAGTTTCCCAAGGAGAGCCCATCTATCGCCATTTTACGAGGACTGTGACAAACGTTGGATCGTTGTCATCGACATATAAATCTAGTGTTGTTGCACCGGAAGGGCTTAGCATAAGAGTTATGCCTGAAACTTTATCATTCACATCTCTGGGACAACAACTATCTTATGTTTTGATGGTTGATGGAAGTATAAGTGAGCCATTGGTCTCAACTTCTTTGGTATGGGATGATGGAATCCGTCAAGTGAGGAGTCCCGTGGTTGTTTATGTTCTCTCCTAAGTCATTTGATTGTAAGATAAATAAGTCCAGTTGAGGAGTCACATATGGTTGTTTGTGTTCTCTCCTAAGCCGTCCGAAAAAGTTGCCTTTGGATAATAAGATACATAATGTGTGCGTTTGGACTTGTATGAAAGTCAATGTATACTTATAAGCTAGTAATGTCTAGTGATTAGCTAAACAATTATCAGAAGCGTTTGTAAAAACATGCTTGATATGGTTCTCTATCGTATTCATCCTATATGAATGCTGTTTTGGATCTCAAGTTTATTAAGATTGATATCTTGATGCGGACATCGTGGAGGACACATGTTGACACACGGGTGGATACACGGCCGTGTATCGCGTCGGATCTCCACAGAAGCTTACACGAGTACAGGCACGACCAGGGACACGACCGTGTGTTCTATCGGGATTCTCACAGAAGCTTACACGGGTTCGGGCATGGCTTGGGACACAGTCGTGTAATACGATCGTTATATACCCAGAAACATACACGGTCTAGAGGCACGGCCGTGTATGCGACCGTGTATGCGCTCGTCACATGCCCAGAACCATACACGGCCTAGAGACACGACCATGTATGCGATAGGTTATAGACATGTATATCATTATTTATTTCCACGTGTATGCTTAGATTTTCTCCTTTTAGATATTTTACGGGGGAGTATATATACCCTTTTGTCAGACATGTTAGGGTTACGTTTTATTATACTTTGAAATACACTTTGAGAGAGATTTTTCTTCACTCATCGGTTGTGTGCAATCCAGAGTTGGCATCAAAGAGTTACTCTTTGTTGTTGTGAAACCAATCCATATTCGGATTCGTTTCGTTACGCTTTCCGCGCTGTATTAGTTGGTATTAGAGCAAGGAAAATTTCCTATGGAGATGTCAGGTGACGGGAGTTCAGGAGGCGGTTATGTTCCGGACGTTGCTCGGGATATGGAAGCTCTGCGAACCGAAGTGCAGGCTTAAAGGGCAGTGTTGGACACCATGGATCAGAAACTCTGGCGTTTCGAACAGCGCTTTGATGATCTGGTTGAGCGTTTCGACGCGATGGGAACCAATACGAACAGAGATAGAGATGCTAGCGGAGTACGACCTAGGGCAAATCCTGCTCTTGGCGTTCCCATCAACAGATCTGTCGCTGCGAATCAAAGAATCCAAGCATGTGATGTGGATTCTGATGAGGAGGATGATTGGCTGATCAGGAATCAACAACCACAGCGGAGAGGATATGGTGGTGGTGGATATCGCCGGAATCACCATGGGTATGATCAAGGAGACACCATCGACTTCAAATTAAAGGTAGATATACCCTCTTTTACTGGTAATTTGAACATTGAAGATTTATTAGATTGGTTGGCGGAGGTAGACCGTTTCTTTGATTATATGGAAGTGCCGGAGAATCGTAGGGTGAAGTTAGTGGCTTGTAGATTGAAAGGAGGGGCTTCGGCATGGTGGGAGAGATTGCAGAACAGGCGATATAGAGAGGGCAGGCAACCGGTGCAGACGTGGTATAGGATGAAACAATTGATTCAAAGGGATTTCTTACCTCCTGACTACGAACAAATATTATTTCAGCAATATCAGAAGTGTAGACAGGGTCAGAGAACGGTATATGAGTATACGGCGGAATTCATGAGATTGGCTGAGAGGAACGATCTAAGGGAGAGCGAAGGGCAACAGGTGGCTAGATATCTGGATGGGTTGAAGTTGCAAATTAGGGAGAAGATAGGAGTTCATGTTTTGCACAATGTCAATGAAGCGAAAAACATGGCTCTTCGGGCAGAGATGATGCTGCAAGAGAAGACCAACAGGTTTGATGGGGGTAACAGAAGGTTTAGAAATGATGGATTCAATACAACAGGTACAGGCAAGGGAAAGGCTATCCAGGAAGTGCAAAGTGGGGTTAATGATAAGAGAGATGATAGAGTGGTGAGCAGGAAGCCAATGGAGACTAAGGAGGCACCTAAACAGAACAACCCCTATGCTAAACCGGTTATGGGAAAGTGCTATAGGTGTAATCAACCGGGCCATCGGTCTAATGAGTTCCCCAATAGGAGACCAGTTAATGTTATTGACAGAGGGGATGATGATGAGGTGTGTTGTGAACACGATGGAGGAGATGAGTATTATGGTGATGATGGCTATGGGGATGATGAGGAGGTATACGTCATCAGAAAATTGATGTTAGCATCAAAGTGTGATGAGAAGACCAGAGACATCAGTTGTTTCGCACTAGATGTACTGTTGATGGTCGGGTGTTTGAGTTGATTGTAGACAGTGGGAGTTGCGAGAATATCATTGGTAGAGAAACGGTGAAGGTATTGAATTTGCTGACTGAAAAACATTCCGAACCCATATACTATTGGGTGGATAAAAGCAGCTGAAAAGATCGAAGTCACTGAGTCGATGCAGGGTACCTTTCTCTATAGGGAAGTATAGGGATGAGGTGTATTGTGACATAGTGGACATGGATGCATGCCATCTTTTGTTAGGGAGGCCTTGGTAGTTTGAATTTGATGCCAAGCATGAAGGAAGGGAGAATGTTTACCGGCTAGAGAAGGATGGGGTAAAGTTTACTCTTCTACCTCTCAAAGTGACACATCGCCCTAAAGCTTCTAAAGTGGAAGGGCGTTCCTTTCTCACTATCACCCAATCTGAGAGGGAGATGGAAGAAGCAATTAAGGAGGCGCAGACAGTCCATGCGCTAATTGTTCGTCAAGTGATGACAGTGGAGGAAAGGCTAGAGTAGTGCTCAGGAGTTGCCTGACAGGATTAAGGAACTATTGAAGGAGTTTAAGGAGATAACATTTGAGGAGCTACCTAATGGATTACCTCCCATGAGGGATATCCAACATCACATTGATTTGATCTTAAGAGCTAGTCTACCTAATCTCCCACACTATAGAATGAGTCCAAAAGAAACAGAAATATTGCAGGGGAAGGTGCAGGAACTACTCCAGAAGGGGTTCATCAAGGAGAGCATGAGTCCTTGTGCAGTGCCCGCCTTGTTAACCCCAAAGAAAGATGGGAGTTGGCATATGTGTGTTGACAGCAGGGCGATCAATAAAATTACCATTGGTTACAAATTCCCAATACCAAGGTTGGAGGACATGTTAGATTGTTTGAGTGGGGCTATGATCTTTTCCAAGATCGATTTGAGGAGTGGCTACCATCAGATTTAGATTCGACCAGGGGATGAGTGGAAGACAGCCTTTAAAACCAAAGAGGGCCTGTATGAATAGATGGTCATGCCTTTTGGCCTTAGCAACGCCCCAAGCACTTTCATGCGTATAATGAATCGGGTACTTAAACCCTTTTCTGATTAGTTTGTAGCAGTTTATTTCGACGATATCCTGATTTATAGCAAAACTGAGGAGGAGCACATCAAGCATGTGAGGGAGGTGTTGAAGGTTCTGAGGGAGAACAAGCTATTTGTGAATTTAAAGAAGTGTATATTCCTCTCTAGGAGGTTGCTATTTTTAGGTTTTATTATTAGTGGTGAGGGGATTACTGTGGATAATGAGAAGGTCAGAGCTATTAGGGAATGGCCTATCCCTAAAATAGTGAGTGAATTGAGGAGTTTCCTAGGGTTGGCAAGTTTCTATAGACGGTTTATTCGGCATTTCAGTACCATTGCTACACTTATGACTGAGTGCCTGAAGAAAGGGAAATTCCAGTGGAATGATGAAGCTGAAAGTAGTTTTGGGTTATTGAAAGAAAAGTTGTGTAATGCACCAGTTCTTGCATTACCTGACTTCAATAAGTTGTTTGAAGTCGACTGTGATGCAAGTGGGGTTGGAATAGGGTGGTACTATCTCAGGAAGGAGACCTATTGCATTCTTTAGTGAGAAGTTATGCGAGTCTAGGCGCAATTGGTCTACATATGACAAAGAATTCTATTCAGTTGTGTGTGCTTTGAGGACCTGGGAGCATTACCTAGTGGGCAAAGAATTCATGCTATATTCTAATTGTGATGCCCTTAAACACTTGAGTAATCAGACCAGGATTAGCAAAGATATGCATGCAAGATGGGTACAATTTTTGCAGAAATTCCCGTTTAAGCTGAAACATAAATCGGGAGTATACAATAAGGTTGCAGATGCTTTGAGCAGGCGAGCCAGCTTGTTGGTGACACTTCATACTGAAGTGGTGGGATTTGAATGTATGAAAGACTTGTATGGGATTGACACTGATTTTAAAGATACTTGGGAGATGTGTCGAACTAAACAACCTAGCGGTGATTTCCATATTTATGATGGGTATTTAATGAAGGGAAATCAACTGTGCATTCCCGAGTTTTCTTTGAGGGAGAAATTGATATGTGATTTGCATGGGGGTGGATTAGCAGGTCATTTGGGAAGGGATAAGACTATTGCTGCAGTCAGTGATAGATACTACTGGCCACACTTGAGGCGTGATGTTGGGAGGATTGTGCAACGGTGTTATACATGCCAGACATCTAAAGGTCAGTCCCAAAACACTGGCCTCTACACTCCGCTCCCTGTTCCTGATAACATATGGGAGGATTTGTCCATGGACTTTGTCCTTGGATTGCCCCGTACCTAATGGGGTGTTGACTCTGTTTTTGTTGTGGTTGACAGGTTCTCCAAGATGGCCCATTTTATCCCGTGTCGAAAGGTTGCTGATGCTCAGGTCATTGCCAAGTTGTTCTTCAAAGAAGTGGTACGTCTTCATGGGGTGCCTAAATCCATTACTTCAGACAGAGACAGCAAATTCCTGAGTCACTTTTGGAGAACTTTATGGCAGCTGTTTGATTCCTCACTGAACTATAGTAGCACGGCTCACCATCAAACGGATGGTCAAACAGAAGCTACAAATCGAACTTTGGGCAATGTAATTAGAAGTATTTGTGGTGAAAAGCCCAAGCAATGGGATGTGGCATTGGCTCAAGTGGAGTTCGCTTATAACAGTGCCATTCACAGGACAACAGGCAAGTCTCCATTCTCTATTGTCTATATCGTACTCCTAACCATGCTGTGGATTTAATCAAGCTTCCAAGGAGTACTGAGTTTCACATAGCAGCCAAGAACCTAGCAGATAGTTGGCAGAACATTACAGCTGAGGTGCGTGCAAAAATTGAGCAATGTAATACTAAGTACAAAGCTGCAGCTGACAAGCATCGAAGGTGACAAGTGTTTTCAGTAGGTGATCAAGTTATGGTATTCTTACGCAAGGAGCGGTTCTCTATTGGAAAGTACAACAAGCTTCAACCTAAGAAGTATGGTCCGTACCAGATTGTGCAGAAAATCAATGATAATGCTTATGTGGTTGGTTTACCGAACACTATGGGCATTTCAAAGACCTTCAACATCGCTGATATCTTCCCTTTCTTCCCGACGCTGAGGCGTTATATCCTGAAGAGAACTCGGGGTCGAGTTCTTCATTGGTGGGAGAGAATGATGCGGACATCGTGGAGGACATAGGTTGACACACGGGTGGATACACGGCCGTGTATCGCGTCAGATCTCCACAGAAGCTTACACGGGTACAAGCACGGCTATGTGTTCTATCAGGATTCTCACAGAAGCTTACACGAGTTCGGGCACGGCTTGGGACACGGCGTGTAATGCGATCGTCACATGCCCAGAAACATACACGGTCTAGAGGCATGGCCGTGTATGCGACCGTGTACTGCGCTCGTCACATGCCCTGAACCATACACGGCCTAGAGGCACGGCCGTGTATGCGATAGGTTATAGACGTGTATATCATTATTTATTTCCACGTGTACGCTTAGATTTTCTCCTTTTAGATATTTTACGGGGGAGTATATATACTCTTTTGTCAGACATGTTAGGGTTACGTTTTATTATATTTTGAAATACATTTTGAGAGAGATTTTTCTCCGTTCATCGGTTGTGCGCAACCAGAGTTGGCATCAAAGAGTTACTCTTTGTTGTTGTGAAACCAATCCATATTCGAATTCGTTTCGTTACGCTTTCCGCGCTGCGTCATATCTCAGATGATGTATTTAATGGAAGGCAAAATCAAATAAATACCTAATAATTTACTTACTATAATAGGATAATTATCATGAATGATTACAAATGTTTATACTTGTTAATTTTTATTTTTTTCTTATCCACCATGTGTCACATCACATCATATTGTGTATAACTTACAGTAAAGTCTTTTCATGTTGTATATATGATTTTGTTCAACCACTATAATAAAACAAAACAATAGGGACTGAGAATCAACGGTAATCCACGAATGATTAAGTTGTATTGGTTAAAGTACGATAATAATCTTTTTATTAGTATAACATCAAATTTGATTTCATTATTGCAATGTCTTCTTCAATATACCTAATAGGATAAAAGTGTAAAATGTTGGCAAATGGAAGTGAAAAGCTACACATACACTTTTGTAGTTTTCATATTGCAAATTTTAATATATTACACTCGAAATATGGGAGAAATGATTGTACTGAATTCAGAGGTAGGTGTATTCACTCTCTTTAATAAAGATTTTTGTTCCTTCCACACAAAAGTTTGTAAAGGATTTTCCAAGGATATCACTTTTAGAGAGGCAGAAATCAATTGCAAAATTATTCACACTTTATTATCTACTCTGAAGCTAGCTTATAGTTTCACGTAAATCTACACAATATACCACTACAAAAGGCATGGCCTTTAATGCCTAGCATCAAGGTAGTTTTCTAGCCATTAGAAATTTCTAAAAAATTATTAAATCCACTAAGTGATGCGAATCCCGCCAACCCGTGACGAAATCCGATCTTCGATTTGCTAATCTCACAACCTATGGATCTCTTAAGAGCAATGGATATCGTGACCCTTAGTTTATAAACGAGATAAGAACCTTGATATATACAATAATGCCACAATCAATTATGGAACGATCGATTGATAAGTTAAGGGATGAACGCCATGGAGTCAAAATTCAATAAGTTCAACTAGTTCTTCCAAAAACCAAAGAAAAATCTCTCTCAAATTATGAATAAACTTTTCTAAAAGATGATACAAATGAATGTGTGATGGCTATTTAGAGTCTCCACATTAAAAGCACACAAAACATGTAAAAACCCTAATTGTGACTAAGGAAACATTATACGCCGATGGCCTAAATTTGACTAAAGCTGACTTATATTTCTACTTAACCTGGCACCTAAGCTAGCGACTTAGTTTTGAATTTCCAACCGACCTAAATTGGAGTAAGCTAGCCACTTAAGCCGGTGCCCTTCTTTAAAGCCGACCACTTTAGGTTGGTGGCCTAAGTCTCCAAGGCTAGTGGTCTTCAACAATCTTGAAACTGTTGGCCTTTGATTCCATCCCTACTTTGTCTTTGTGATCTGCACTTCAAATAGGCTTGTGCTCTTTGTTCCCAACTCCTTATCTTGTCTTTGATTATCCTTAGACTAATCCTCCTAATGTGATCTTCATCATTCCTTTCCTCTTGAAAAGGATTTGTCCTCAAATCGTCACTTGCATTAAAATGACTTAAATCAGTAATATTAAAAATAGCACTAGCTGGATATGTACTTGGTAATTCCAATATGTAAATGTGATCATTGATACACTTGAGGACTCAGAATGGACCCTCGCCTCTTGGAAGCCTCTTTGATCACCTTTGTGCTAGGAATCGCCTTTGACTCATGTGCGTCCAAACCCAATCTCCGGGTTTAAAGAGAATTTGATGATGTCCTTTACTGATTTATTTAGCACACTACTTCTTTAGTAGCTCATTATTTAGCTTGGCCTTTTCATGCACCTCAACAGATCTCTTTGTTCTTGTAAATAGAACATTTTTAACCTCATGAGTCTCTCATCAAAATTTTCTTTCCACTCTGCTTTTCTCTCATCACTCAATGTTCTTCCTCGCTTTTCGCTTTCCTTTTACTTAGACTCTTTCTCCTTTTCTTTTGCAATAGAGCTCAATTTAATTTTTTTTTACTAACTCCCTTTTGTTCACTCTCTTTGTAGCCTCACTTGATCTTCATAAAAATTTTATTTTCCCTTGACTTTTATTTTTATGTTCTCATAAACCTCATCTTCCTTCTCTTTTGCTTTTGGACTCTCACTCAATGTTTCTTTTTCACTCTCTTTCTTTTGACCACTCTCTTTTTGCAATTTCAGCTGGCCTTTTAAACTTGATTAGGGGTTAAAGGCACAAGAGTGATTGGCCTTTGAGTGTGCTAAAAGGAATACTTATTGGTAAAGCTGTCATACTTAACCCTCCTATCAAACTGCTATGGTTATCCAAGCAACAAGTGAGTAGCCTACATCGGAACTACGTCACATAAAACATCATCTTCATATCTTTCAACGCTAAAAGTAACTAGCACTTGTTTGTCTACCCTCACTTCACCACTATCATTCAACTACTAAAATTTATAAGGTCGAGGATGCTTACTAATGGAAAGTCCTAATTTCTCGACCATAGTTGCACTTGCCACTTAGTCCCACCATCTATAATCACATTACACACTTTGTTCTGAACTAGGCACCTAGTATGAAAAAGATTCTCCTTTTGCACCTCTTTCTCGTCTCTAACCTATACATTCCAAACTTTACTGACTACCAACAAATTCTCCTGAACAACAAACTCCTCCCCATCAACATTTTTAGAAGACTTTTTATGAGACATATTGCTCCATAAGACAATGTTAGGAGTAATAAAATGTAATCTCTCAAATTCACTCACTCATGTGTTTTACTCAAATCGCTCTACTATCCTCATTAATCCTTACCCACTAAAAAATTTCTCTTTTGGGTTGTTTTGGAATTAACAATCTAATCGGATTTGTTCCTGTTGAAATCCACCCAACTTTCCCAACAGTAGTTTCGTAACATGACTTGACAACATTTACATAATGCTAAGAATTGCAATAAGGATCACCACAAACTTTAAATCACAAACAGTAACACAACCTCCACTCAATTTCCAATTCTAACTCAACATAACCCAATTGATAGCAATTTCCTTTCTGTTTTTCTTCTTCTCTTTTTTTTTTTCTTTTTATAAGAATTTTCTTCTTCTTTTTTTCTAACTCTAAAAAAAAAAAAGGAAGTGTGTGCGATTCCTTTCAACACTAACAACAATCAAACTTAGACCTACTTGCAACAATTCAAAATTTAAAGAACAATTTTTTTTATTTAAACCTTAGATTTAAGAATAGGTAATTAAAATAACAAGATAAGCAATCTTGACAAACTTGATTGCTCTAATACCAAATGACACGAACCCGCTAACCCGTGATGAAACCCGACACTCGATTTACGAATCTCATAACCTATGGATCTCTCAAGAATGATGGACACTGTGACCTTTTGTCTATGAACGAGACAAGAACCTTGGTATATGTGATAATGCCACAATCAATTATGGAAGGATCTATTGATAAGTTAAGGGATGAACGCTACGGATTCAAAATCTGATAAGTTCAATCAGTTCTTCCAAGAACCAAAGAGGAATCTCTCTAAAATTATGAATAAACTTTGCTAAAAGATGATACAAATGAATGTGTGACGACTATTTATAGTCTCACAACAAAAGCACACAAAAATGTATAAAAACCCTAATTGTGACTAAGGAAAACATTATATGCTGATGGCATAAATTTGACTAAAGTTGGCCTATATTTCTACCTAAGTTGGCACTTAAGCTAGTGACTTAGTTTTGAACTTCCAACCGACCTAAATTGGAGTAAGCCAGCCACTTAGGCCGGTGGCTTACAATGCTGGCCTAACTCCATTTTCACGTTGGCCACTTTAGGTCGGCGACCTAAGTCTTTAAGGCAGGCAGTCTTCAACAATCTTGAAGCTATCGACTTTTGATTTCGTCCCTGACTTCCATCTTTGTGATTCGTACTTCGAATATACCCGTGCTCTTTGTTCCCAACTCCTTATCTTGTCTTTAATTATCCTTGGACCAATCCTCCTAATGTGATCTTCATCACTAAGAGTGATAAGTTATGTCTGTATTGCAAAAATAGACATATTCTTTCAATCAAAGTTCACAAAACAAGAGTAGATGCAAAATTTTATAGAAGATATTTGTTCAAATCTTAAATACATTGCTCAAGTAAAGTGTTTTCAAACAAATCTTTTCACTCTATATGTTCTTTTGAATTTCATATTTATGGGTACCATGATAGACGTAAGAAACTTGTTATAATATGTCACAGACCGTAAGGTTCCATAGTCGTGACAACCAACCATAAGCATTATAGGGAAAGAGAATTCCATCCTTAGTGTCCTAAATCTCATTGACCACTTGTTAAGTGTCTAACTATGACAAAGCATCAAATAACTTACAACTAATACACTAAACTTTGTAACTTAAACATAGGTTTGGATACATCATAAAATGTCTTCAAGGTTCTTCAAAACTTTCACATTTAAATAACAAGGAAACAAAATTGGTTAATCTTTTAAATCTCTCCCTTGCTTTTCGAAAAGTCCCAAAATAATAGATAAGGTCAATGGGAATAAAAAGGAAAAAAAATGGGTTTAATTAAGAAAGAAATAAAAAGTTAGAAAATCAATTTTATTAAAAAGAACCTTTTTACCCTCAAAATAAGTTTTATCGAATTTGAATCCAAAATTTCTTAGAGACCTTAAATATAGCTTAAAGACCTTAATTAGGTGAATAAAATTAATTAAAAAATATTTAGAGATAATTGGAGAAGAAAAATTTAAATTTGGAGGTCAATTGGGTAAAATGACAAAAATACCCCTAAGCTTATTTTTGTTGAAGGGTAACTAAATAATTGAGTTTCTAAGGGAATTTTAGGGAAAGGGATGTAACATATTTCAGTTGGAATAAGTGGTAGTAATCAGGGAAAAATAAAATAGAAAATATGTTAAATTTGAAGACACATGGCACCTTTAGGTTAATTCCACTAAACTCCTTGTGGTCCCCTTACTTTATTCTCTTAAACCCTAGCAAACCCCCCCTTAAATACCCTCATAGTGATTGAAACCAGTAGCCCTCCTCCTCTTTTTGAAATTAAAGGGTAATAAAAACCTTAAATTCAAAGCTTAAACTCTAAACCCGTCATCTAACTTAAAGCCCATCTCATTTGGCAACTACTTATGGTTATTTTCTTGTGAGTTTTAAGTTAAGAATCAAGTGAAAATCTAAAATAAGGGGGCTCTCTTACACATGAGCTTTGGCTTGCAGGTAAGTGAATTGAGGTTTGATTTAAGTATACTTAAGCTTATTGATTGTCGATTAAAGTAGGATTTGAAGTTCTATGTGAAGGAAAATCAATTGGGAGTTGAGTAAACACACTTTTGGAGCATTAAGTTAGATGAAATTGAGAGGCTTTGAGGATTAAGCTAGATGTCTAACAAGGTAAGTCCAAAATCATGATTAAATTGATGATTTAAGATGATTAGGAGTGATTGAACTTGAGAATTTAGTGATTTCTTGAATGTAAATTGTGTAATGTAGTGTACTCATGTTGATGCCACTTGTATTGTTGTATATTGAGTGTCGTTTGATGATTAAGATGTAGATCTAGGTAGTAACATAATAAATATGATGTTGGGTGTTGGACTAGATGATATAAATCAAGTTTGATGCATAAAGATGTTTTGTATGTACATGTGTTGTTATTGTCACCACTAAGATGATGAAATTGAGATTTGATTTTCTTGCGAAATCTAATTTCGATGATGAGTGATGATGAATTGATGATTGGAGTATGAACATATGGGTTTTGGAATGATTTAGAAGTTACAATTGATGGTATGATTGAACTAGTGGATGAAAAAATTGATTTAATTGCTAAATTATGATTTTCTAGCATGTTAACATGTTTTCAAAGTATTAAGTTTGATAAAAATTGAAGTTACATGATGGGTGTTGAGTTTGGCAAAGTTTAGGGATGATTTATGATGAAATGTATGATCTTAAAGTATGATTTTTCTTGCATGATTTAGTAATATGTTAAATTCGAGAAAATTTTGATATATTATGTTTATTTTGAGTAAATTTGATGGAATTATAATTTATCTATAAAGAGGAGTTAGATTAGATGTAAAATGAGGCTTAGTGATAGGAATTAAAATTCGACAAGATTTATCATTAGGGCAAGAGTTAAAGGATTTCAAATTTTAGCGATGAGGGTCCTTTTTGATCAAATCGACCTTGGAATTCGTTGTTTACTAACCTCTTTTCTCTTATTCATGTATTGTATATTCCATCAGGCACACCTATCATGCTTTACAAGGCAATGGATAAACTCATTAAGACTCAGCTTGTGGGTTATCCATGGACCGGCCTAAACCAGCAATGAGTTGGGCCGACGAATCCTATGGAAGAGCTAGCATATTTAAGACTATTTTTACTTGTAATTTATTTCTTTGAACCATTTATGTTGTAAGTTTTTAGGACACTTTTATTTGGTTGTAATTGTTACTTTTAGGATCGGCTACCCTAAAGTGGCATAGTTGTAATTTTGTGGACATTTTAACCCTAAAGGGAGCAAGTATAAATACTTGCTTAAGTAGGGTTTTGAGGGAGCTTTTGAAAAATTCAGAATAGAAACTTCACGTGTGAGGGTTAGGGTTTTCCTAAATCCAAATTATTCTTATTAATTTCAATCCCAAAATTGAGATTGTGACGAGTGGCTTCAAAGTGAATTGTGAGTAATATCAATTCTCTTTGTTGTAATTTTCCTTTTCATCACTAGTGAGTTATATTTAGGGTTGAATTGGATTGTACTTGGTTAGATTTGATTGCATTTGTAATCATTTCATTATGTTATATATTGATTGCTTTTAGCACTTGTTATTACCATCAATTTTTGCTTCATTTTGTGGCGTGAGTTGGCCTTGTTGGGAAGGAGGTTGACGACTTGATCTTGTTGTTTATGTTCAATAATTTCATGGGAATTTTAGTATGTTTAATAATTTCAATTGGAAGGAATTCATCATTGTAAATTTTATTATCTTGGAATATAGCATTCGGATTATATTTGTGATTTAGGGTTCATGCAAATTTTAGGGCTTTGGAACCGGATTGTTCTTATCCTCTTAGAGATTATAATTTCGGTTTAATTACATGTGCTTAAACTCCCTTTTAGGCACACTATCTTTTGGTATCAGAGCAATCAAATTTGGATACTTAAGATTGATCACATCCTCGTTTAAAGAATTGGTTATAAACATTGAGAATTGACGCCATTTGGAAGCTAGTTTGATTGACATTGTTTGATTGTTTTTCAAATTGGTTTTGCATGTGGTTAAACCCCCTTTTAGGCACTTCACTTAGAAGTGATAATATATTGAAGTTGGAATTATAGGATTGTAATTCAATGATTGGGGCGTGCTAAAAATGAAAAATAAATGATGCTTTGGACTTTAGAAAGGAATAGGAGTAAGTGGGTTTTGGTTTAGAGTGATTTGGATCTAAATTAGATAAGATATGAGCTTGTAAAGTTGATAATTCGTAACTTTATGTAATTTGGTAGTCCAAGGGCTTTAAAACTAATAAAATAAGATTTTTTATATTAAAATAGGTAGTGGAAGTGATAAAAAATCAAATGGTTTTGATTTTACTTGATTTGATTTGAAATGAATTTTCAACCCTATAAGGCTTTAAATCAACTAAGGAATTAAAATGAAATTAAAATTGGAACTAATAATTATTCAAGCCTAAAACATAGCAAATAAGACTAATTGAACATATTAGGCCTAGAGTGATTAAAACAGATAGAAGTAATTTAATTGAACTTAAAATGGACTTAATAATTTTAATTGGACTTAACTAATTTATATTTAATTTGGGCTAATAAGTTTAATTCAAAATATAATCAGATCTACTATTCTTAAAGGGCCAAAATTTCCTAATTGGGCCTTAAATATAACTACACTTAAAATTTAAATAATTTATTCGGTTTAATTGATTAAACCTTAAATGGGTTAGGAATGGGTAGGGCTAAACTAGTTGAAAGTTAATTAGGTCTAAGTAACCCTAATTAGGCTTGTAATTAGCATGAGCCTTAAGTAGTCTAAACTAACCTTAGAATAGAATTCAATCACTTAAAATAATCAATTAATTTAAGTTTTTCCTTTTGATGCATAAAACCAATTCAATTAATTTGTTTCAAATTTGGATAGAAATCATCAACTCTTTTAGGTACGTAATAATATGCATGATACTTGTTAGGTTAGAAAAACTTAAATCGAATTAATAATCAAACTTGGTCGAGTATCTGTTTGCTACTTGTGCTTCGTTATTTGAGTTAACAAGTGGTAAACCATAGATCGGGATTATGGCTACGGTTATATACCTTCAAATGACATGGTACTTGGATTCTGTAAGCCATTGACTGATGGCTTGGTAGGTAGCTAATAAGTGAAATCATGTCAGATAATAGGTATTGTAACAAGAGAGAAGGCATATTGAGAGTCATCCGAGGTTATGGGTTTTGACGGGCGATACAATATAGTTAGACTATGGTTAGTGGGGTCCACATAATGGTGAGTTCACTTAGATTAAACTATTTTGTTTTTTATTTTGGTTTCGACAACATGGAGTTTGATTGCTTTAGCTACTCTTGCTAACCTTTGATGTATATTGTGGTGGAATCAAACCTTGAGGTCATCCTTCGTGATGTTTGGAGTTATGAGTACTCTTGTACTGAATGTTTAAATAAGATAGTTAAATAATCTGATAGATTTTTTGTTGCATTAATATGTAGGCTTACTTGACATTCGTGTATATGTTTGCATTACTATATATTGGACCCTTGTGGCTCACTCCTCCTTTTCTTATTTCAAGTAAAGATGTTTCTGATCCATTGTACTATTCATTAGCGTATGACTGTAAGAAGAAGTATAGGAATGAGTTCGTGGATCTCGATTACATCATTTATGACTATGACTAATTCTTGTTTCTTTTTCTAGACTTTGTCTTTATGTTTCATTTTTTGTAGTTAAACTCTATCGGGGAGTCGCTTGCGGTTTTATGGCTTGTTTCCTTTGGTTATATTTTGTTGGCCCCCTAAGGTTTTAGGACTTGGACTCTTTTATGCTTATCCTTACATTTGCTTGACAAACAAACTGTCAAATGTTTTTGAAAATCCAATGTTTTGCCAAAATATTTTAAAGTCTAATTAACGATATTAGAATCTTAAAACTGATTTAGAAACCCATATAATAACTGTAGCTTTATGTATTTTACTTAAGTAGGCTATATGAAGAATTATTGTCGCTATAGTAAATTAGGGGTGTGATACTTTCTCATCAAGCCAAAAGTTGAAAATCTTACAAAGGATAGCCTCATGGCAATGCTATAGTACCTTAAACCTATAATATGTACCATCTCATAGGAATGTGAGCAAAATTGCATCTCGTTGAGGGGAACTCTCAATACTACATACATACATATATAGTAAAGCGAACATTTTTTTTTCTCATATGCTATGCATGTATAAAAATATGTAATGCATTATCGTGCATAGTTTTCTAGTTACCAGCAATTAAGGATATAACCCTTTCTTAACTTAGGTTATGGATTCAACTTCTCCACTAAATCTTGCCTTGTCAAAAATAGCTTGTAAGTCCTTTAGCATTAGCCTCCTCCTTGAGGCATGTGAACAAGGCCCTAAAAAATAGTGTAGACTCTAACTTCACATATGCAACTCCTAAGTGTCTTGTCTTCCACATCATCATATAACTAAAACCCTCCTCAACATTCTCTCAAATAGTCTTCTCTTCCATTTTACTCATTATCTCTACCTCATGTACCCCTCTCTTAACAACCATAACATTGTGGTTTTGACACTAAGCGGCTATCTGTTCATAACTTAAGTACTTAAAGCATTTAATTTGATTGCTTCTCTACCTAGTCAGTAGTTGATCCACACCCTTTGATGTGCTCAAAACCAAGATTGAAAGACAATTAGACAATATCATTCAAACTAGCTTCAATTTCATGAACATTAGCGTCAAATCTTAATGCTTTTGAACCAATTAGACAACAATGATGTGTTCAATCTTAAATCCAAATATGATATAGCTCTGATACCAAAATATGATGTGCCTAATTCCAAGCTTAAGCACAATAAAAAGAATCAAGGAAAACACCTCAATTCACAAAACACAAACCGGTTCACTTGAGGGCAATTTCACGTGCACAACTTGTAGATTTTGATGGAAATTGTTGTTCAAATGATTCAATTGTAATCTCTAATGATAATATTAACCAAATAACCACAAGAGAACATGAAGTTTACGTAAAATCAGATCAAAAGGAAGCAATAAAGACAAGCACAAAACCGTGATCTCAAATCCTTCCAATAATGCCAATTCACGCCAATCACTAAGAAGCATTCAATCTCAATGAACAATCAACCTTTACAAGATGATTATCCACGAATTACAATCACTAATATGTCCAAGAAAGATTCAAATCAACCCTAGATATGACTCACTAGAGAAGAAATGAACAACAATAAAGATGAATCGATATTACTCACGATTTCTCCTTGTTGCACTCGCCACAATTCCAACTTCTTGGGATTGAAATTGATAAGAGAATTTTGGAATTAGGAAACCTTAAGCCCTCTCACGAAATGTGAAGTGTTTTTTCTGAAAAATTAGCCTCTCAAACCCTCTCGTAAGCAAGTATTTATACTTGCTACTCCTAAGGTTAAAAAGTGCTCAAAATTACAAGTTTGCCACTTTTAAGGTGGCTAACCCTAAATGAAAATTACAAGGAAATAAAAGTGTCCCTAAACCAAAATACAACCAAAATAGTTCATAAAAGAAGAAATATATAAAAAGAATGGTCTTCAAGATGCCGGTCTTCTATAGGATCCATCGGCCCAACTCATTGCCGGTTCCGGTCGGTCCATAGATAACCCACAAGCTGAGTTTGAGTGAGTTTGTCCATCGCCCTATAAAATATGATAAGTGTGCCTGTTGGAAAACACAATACAAGAATAATAGAAAAGAGGTTAATATATAAATAATTCTGGGGTCGATCTGCTCAAAATGGGCCCTTAACGCCAAGATTTGAAATCCTTCAATTCTTGCCCTAATGATAGGTCTTGTCGGATTTTTGTTCCTATCATCTCCTCGGGCCTCAAAAAGATTTGTCCTCAAATCTAGTAGATCAAATGCAGTAGAGACTTTGTTTCCTCTTAGCAAGTCACTTGAAGAAATATCTCTAAAGAATCCCAATGTTTGAAATACTACAGGTGGTGATTGTCTTCTCTCCTCTATTTCCAAGATGTATCTCTTCTGTAACACAAATAATGACCCAGTATCCACTAAAGTTGCCCCTATATCAACCTGTTCCACTGAAACTGTTTCCTCTTTTTCTAACTCATCTGTATGTTGCTGATCCTCATGGTCTTCTAATGGTTGGCCCAACTGCTCATTACCCTCTAAAACCTCTGAAGGTGAACGTAACTGTCTCTGAACAGTTTGGCTCTCTGGTGGTCTGCTCATCTGACTATGATCATCAGGATCCTCTGAAGGTTGGCACATCTGTGTCTGACAAATTTTGTGCTCTAAAGGTTTGTTCGACTGCTCATAGCCCACTGATGGTCTATTGATTTGTTGCTGAACCCTTTGAACCTCTGAAGGCGACATCGGATTTGGAATAATTCGTTTTCCCTCCTTTTGGAATACATAAGTATTCCTGAAGCCATCATGTAAAACCCTCATGTCATATAACCAAGGCCTGCCAAGTAATATATGGGATGTACACATAGGCATAATATCACACTCAATCTCATCAAAGTATTTATCCCCTACACTGAATGGTACCCTAGCTCTTTGGGTTACATGCAAACACCCCTGATCATTAAGCCAATGCAATGTATACGGTTCAGGATGTGGAGTAATAACAAGTTTTAGTTTCGATACCATCGATCTTGCTACCACATTGGTACAATTACGACCATCAACTATAAGGACACATAAATTTTCTTGTACCCTACAAGAAGTATGGAACAAGTTTTCCCTTTGTTTGTCATCCTTGGTAGTAAATGTAGTCAATGTCCAGTGCAATACATTGGCATAATGAAACATTTCACTAGACATGATTGTGTTCAAACTCAACAACAATAATTATCTTCACACTTCCAAGGTTCAAGTACACAACCAAACCACAAATGAAGTACACTTAACTACTTTCAAGTAGTTAGAATTAAATTCAACAACAAGTGTTTAAGTAACTAGTTCAATTACTTTCACACATTTAATGACTTGTTTGAATCTTAAATTCTACTACTCACTTTCCTTATTCTTGCCACGATTCACACTCACACTTTATCTTAATGTGCAGCACCTTACTCCACACAACTCCACAAATTTACACCACCACACACACCTCACTCCTACACGGTGCAACCAATTCACTACAACACTACTACACGTTGTAACTTTTTTTTTTTTTTTTAAACACTCTTACATACAATACTTCAAGGTGTACACGTCCTTGCCACTACAAAACTCCCATTCATACCATAAACCACAAGCAATGGCAGCAATAAAATTCAAATTTGAAATCACTCCACTAAATTCAACCTTCTCCTACAAATGGTAAAAAACAATTCAAATTCAAATAACACTTATTCAATGCTACTCAATGAATTGCTCTCAAACTTAAAGAAGGTATTTGAATTTCAAATGGATGCTTATCCTTCCACACACTTCAAATCTGGAATTTGCAAATGCTCCAATTCCGAATTGCACAAGGATTCACAACACTAATTGCAAGCCTTCTTCACTTGGTAACAATGAATTCAAATTCAAATAGCAATCATTAACTCCCACAACTTAATTGCATATGTTTGAATTCAAATAATTCCTTACTAATCAAAACTCAATGCAATCTGCAAATTGTACTCCACCCATTCAAAATTACACAATGGAAATAAAAAACAACAAACTACACTTCTTCCTCCACGCCACAACAAGCTACGACAAGGATTTTGGTAAGTTTTGCAAGTTTCAAAAATTGCTAAAGTAAACAACACTTTGTACTTCTGCTCTTCCATGTGAATTAGTGACCACAAAATGATGAAAAAACCTTCCCAAACCAACTCCAACAAACAGCAAAATAATCTCCAAAACAAGGTAATTTCACAAACTCATAACCACAATAATCAATACAATTGCGGTTTCCACTAAATCAATCCTAATAGATGATTGACTCCACAAAATCAATTGAAACCAATTCCCTTCTCTCAACAAGAGCTCTGATACCAAAAAAATGATGTGCTCAAAACCAAGTTTAAGCACACAAAACCAAGATTGAAAGACAATTAGACAATATCATTCAAACTAGCTTCAATTTCATGAACATTAGCGTCAAATCTCAATGCTTTTGAACCAATTAGACAACAATGATGTGTTCAATCTTAAATCCAAATATGATATAGCTCTGATACCAAAATATGATGTGCCTAATTCCAAGCTTAAGCACAATCAAAAGAATCAAGGAAAACACCTCAATTCACAAAACACAAACCGGTTCACTTGAGGGCAATTTCACGTGCACAACTTGTAGATTTTGATGGAAATTGTTGTTCAAATGATTCAATTGTAATCTCTAATGATAATATTAACCAAATAACCACAAGAGAACATGAAGTTCACGTAAAATCAGATCAAAAGGAAGCAATAAAGACAAGCACAAAACCGTGATCTCAAATCCTTCCAATAATGCCAATTCACGCCAATCACTAAGAAGCATTCAATCTCAATGAACAATCAACCTTTACAAGATGATTATCCACGAATTACAATCACTAATATGTCCAAGAAAGATTCAAATCAACCCTAGATATGACTCACTAGAGAAGAAATGAACAACAATAAAGATGAATCGATATTACTCACGATTTCTCCTTGTTGCACTCGCCACAATTCCAACTTCTTGGGATTGAAATTGATAAGAGAGTTTTGGAATTAGGAAACCCTAAGCCTTCTCATGAAATATGAAGTGTTTGTTCTGCAAAATTAGCCTCTCAAACCCTCTCTTAAGCCAGTATTTATACTTGCTACTCCTAAGGTTAAAAAGTGCTCAAAATTACAAGTTTGCCACTTTTAAGGTGGCTAACCCTAAATGAAAATTACAAGGAAATAAAAGTGTCCCTAAACCAAAATACAACCAAAATAGTTCATAAAAGAAGAAATATATTAAAAAAATGGTCTTCAAGATGCCGGTCTTCTATAGGATCCATCGGTCCAACTTATTGCCGGTTTAGGTCGGTCCATGGATAATCCATAAGCTGAGTCCGAGTAAGTTTGTCCATCGCCCTTTAAAATATGATAAGTGTGCCTGTTGGAAAACATAATACAAGAATAATAGAAAAGAGGTTAATATATAAATAATTCCGGGGTCGATATGCTCAAAATGGGCCCTCAACGCCAAGATTTGAAATCCTTCAGTTCTTGCCCTAATGATAGGTCTTGTCGGATTTTTATTCCTATCACTCTTTGCCTTATGATTTGTAGGAGTCTTTGTTCAACATAGCTAGATGCACTTTAGTCGAATTATCGTACTGATAGCATTTAAATACTTTCTCGAACTTATGTTCTTTATTAAGATAATCATAAGCTAATCTACTCCCTTCAAAACATAAAATTTTTAACTTTATAATCCATAGATTAGGTTCTTCAATTACTTCTAACTCCTTATTCAATATCAAAGTTATTAGCACTGCCTTCATCTATTACATCATCATCTTTACATGCAACATCATATGTACCTTTAATATGCACTTCCAATGCTAATTAGATTATTTTGTACCACCATAAAATTACATATAGTTTCTATCAATTCCCTAAGGTTTTGTTCTATAGATGATTTGGATGTAATTTCCTTTCTCCTTTTGGCATTAGCACCGCTTCCTTAATTTTCATCACCTTTCATACCACCATGTACACTCACAAATGTTCCATGATAAGGGTTTATGAGTATAATAGTAATTAGGGCCAAATTTGTAGATTGACCTCTTTGAGATAATTTTTCGAATAGCTAGTAGGCAATAGGAGTTGAATATTTTCTCCACACATAAACTCACTCCAATCAACCACCAAACACCACTCTACTAATGCTAAATGCACTATCGGATCACCACCTTTACGAACACACAACCATACAGAAAAAGCAATTCTATGTTATGATATCAATAGATGATGTTGTTAGGCTTGATAACTAGCAAAAACATGACTAAGAAAAGAAATAAAAGCTAGTAATCCTTTTTACAGTTTATTATTTAATAGAGATATGTATGATTCTTTTGTTTGGATATGATAAACCTATAGGTATTACACCATGCTCACTTAAGCTGACATGACATGTGGATTAAGCAAATAGGTTGTTCCCCACAATTTATGATATTGAGAAGAACTAGGCTTGAAAGAAAATTACATCATTGAAAGGGTTGTTATTGTTTAATAAATAATGTGAATACAAAAGAAACCCATATTAGCATATCATTAAGAGCATAAAAGAAATAAAAATTAGTCATGGAAGTAATGGAAATGACAAAAATGTAATAAATCATTTGCTAGGTATTGTTGGTCGGTTAGATGACATGGGTGTAGCTATTTAGAAGGCTAACAAAAATTTTGTAGTCCTCAATTACAGGCTAGCCATTAGAATGATTGATGATGGCTAGTTGGATAAGGTCTTCGGAGATGTAGCTATTTAGATGGAATGTAAGGTGTTGTTTGGATGGGAAACAAAATATTTTGTAGATAATTTGCCATTGCTTGCCATTTAGATGGAGGGTGTTGGCCATTAGGATGGAGCTCTGAGATATGTAGATTTTTTTTTCTTAATGTAGCTTCATAAATTATGTAAATCATGCAACAATACAACATATCCTCCTAATTGATGTGCCTGCAATTTGATTGTAAGAACACCAAACCAATTCCACAAAAATGCGTGACAACAATAAGTACTTAAACCTTAAATTTCAAATGATATTCACGCAATTTACAATAAAAATCAATTGTACTACCAAAATAAGTTGAATGAACAACACAATAGAGTCCAATTTCTAACTAAAATGGCGTGAACCTTAAATTAGATATGGAACCCTAATTGGCGATGAAATATGAACACAACAAGAACAAATCCAGTCACTCACTAGACATGACACACTAGTAATAATTGGAATCAACTTAAGAAATTTGATATTGCACATAAATTCTTAAGCCAGTCTCGCTACAACTCCACATATGAAATTGATAAGAGATGAGATTTGCATGCAAGGACTCTCCTCACGGCAAAGTGTTTGATATTTTCAAAATGTCAAAATGTCTCATACAAACCTTAGTTAGCAAGTATTTATACTTGCTCCAATTAGGGTAAAAACCAAATGAAAATTACAAATAAGCCACTTAGGTAGCCGGTTTCAAGAAAAGAAATTACAAATGTTAAATGAAATGACTGGTTCTCAAAACAACAATTACAAGTACAAGGTTCTTCAAGTGGTTGTTTCTTTAATTTAATTGAGTAATTTATTGGACTGGTTCTTCTTTGGTTTATGTCAATCAATGAATAAACCACAAGTTGAGTTTTAGTGAGTTTGTCCATCACCCTGTAAAACCTAACAAGTATGCCTATTGAAATATATAACAAATAAGTAATAAAAAAGAAGTTAGTACACAAGTATTTTCGAGATTAGTTTGTTCAAAGAAGACCCTCATCGCCAAATTTTGTAACCATTTGGCTCTTGCCTTAGTGATGGGTCTTGTAGGATTTTGATTCCTATCATCTTCTCGGACCTCAAGAATATTTGTCCTCAAATTTGATAGGTCAAATGCAGTAGAGATTCTATATCCTCCTGGCAAGTTATCTGTAAAATTATCATTACAGTTTCCCAGTACCTGAGATACCACATGGGTGGTTACTTTCGCCCATCCATCTTTAAGATATGACTCATCTACAACACATATATTGGTCTATCATCCACTATGACCTCCTCTAACTCAAATTGTCCCACCGATATTATTTTCTCCTTTCCTGTTTTACTTATATGTTTTTGAACCTCTTGGCCTCTAATGGTTTACTCATCTGCCCTTGAACTTGTTGGACCTCTGATGGTTGATATATCTGCTCCTAAACTGCTTAGTCCTTTGAAGGTTTATTCATTTGACTATGATCTTCAGGAAACTCTGATGGTTGACACATCTACTTCTGAACAATCTAACTATGAACCTTAGGAACCTCTAATGGTTGACTTATCTATCTTTACATCTCTTGGACCTCTGATGGTGACATAGGGTTCAATAATGTACGTTTACCATCCTACTGGAACATATAAGTATTTCTATAACCATCATGTAAGACCTTCCTATCATACATTAACGGCCCGTTAAGCAATATATGAGATGCATACATAGGAAGAATATCACATTCAATCTCATCATAGTATTTATCCCCTATACTGAAAGGTATCCTAGCTCTTTGGGTCACATGGGGACTCCCCTACTCATTTAACCAATGTAATGTGTAGGGTTCTAGATGTAAGGTAGTTACAAGTTATAATTTTGATACCAATGAGGCAGTCACAACATTAGTACAACTACCACTATCACAATAATGACACATAAGTTACCTTATACCCTACAAGAAGTATGAAACAAAATTTCTCTCTACCCATCATTAATGGTTGGAGAAGAAGTCAAGACTTGATGTAGTACATTAGTAGAAGGATACAAATCATTTGATGTAGTTGCTTACTAATTTTAATAAGCTAACAACACACTTCACTACATACCACGTCACAATCAACACACCTCAACCTTACACCACACCTACACTCATGGTACAATACACACCTCCACAACGACTTCACTCTAAAGCTACACAACAACCACTATAGAAGAAAACATAAAATGGTAAGAATCAAATACTCTACGGTTCACTTACATAACAACACTACTCTTCACTACACAAACCACGACAACACACACAACTACGGTGTAACACTTCTCTAATTATAATACACACAATAAACTACGTTGCAACCTTCACTACAACCCTCACTACACCACACAACAATCACTTACTCACCCATATTGCAACATACACTCTTAATCTCGATAGCAAACAACAATTTGAAACAATTATTGATGCTTCTCCAAATGGTAGGTAAACACTTCAAAATAGTTAAAGTGTACTATAATTAATAATACACAATAACTCTTTCAACTTAATAATTGCTTTTGAATTTCAAATTGTTTCCAAATCCTCCATATAATTGAAAGCAAAATTTAGAAGTGAAGGTAAGTTTACTTCCGAAATTCTTTAAAAAAAATTGCAATTTCCTTCACTACAACAACACTTCACGTGTAGCACTTCCTTACCTCAACACACACAACACTTCACAGCAACACCCCTTCACAACACAAATTCCACTTTGCCACACATAACACAATCACTACACTAATTAAAAAAAATACACCCTTAATGCAACCTTCTCTACAAATGGTAAGAGGCGAATTCAAATTCAAATAATAATCAATCAATGCTACTCAATGACTTGCTTCAAACTTAAAGAGGGTGTTTGAATTTCAAATATCTTCTTTATCTTCACACAATGCAAATCTGGAATTTACAAATAACAATGCAATTTCTGAAATTACAATACACAATTCACTTCTCTTTTGTCACAAATAATGTGTCTCCAATTCTGCAACAAACATTAGGAAATACGCTTCTTACTTCTCCTTCCCTTTATGAAAAATTCAAGAACAAAGGGACTACAACAAGATCTCTACTTCTACTTCAACAATCAATAAATATGACTCAACAAAACTGAAATCAAGTACTTCAATTCCACCTAAACACTTCGGATTGATAAGTAAAAATTCAAGAACCCTAATTTCAAATGAAGATTACAAAATTCCCTTCTTAAAAAAACTAATGCTCTGATACCAAATTATGATGTGCTTCAATTGATGGATTGCAATTATACAATGTCAATTGAAGAATTAGTCAAATAAGTCCACAAATGGCATGAACCTCTATGAACCCAAATTTGTCGTGAAACCAAGCAAATTATAATGTGCTTTGATACAAAAAAGATGATGTGCCTACAATTTGATTGCAAGAACACTAAACCAATTCCACAAAAATGCATGACACTAACAAGTACTTAAACCCTAAATTTCAAATGATATTAACGCAATTTGCAATAAAAATCAATTGTGCTACCAAAACATGTCGAATGAACAACACAATAGAGTCTAATTTCCAACTAAAATGGCATGAACCTTAGATTAGATATGGAACTCTAATTGGTGTGAAATATGCACATAGCAAGAACAAATCCAATCACTCACTAGATATAACATAGTAGTAATAACTAGAATCAACTTAAGAAATTTGATATTACTCACAAATTCTTAAGCCAATCTCACCACAATTCCACACATGAAATTGATAAGAGATAAGATTTTCATGCAAAGACTCTCCTCACGGTAAAGTGTTTGATATTTTCAAAATGTCAAAAAGTCTCGTATAAACCTTAGTTAGTAAGTATTTATACTTGCTCCTATTAGGGTAAAAACTACATGAAAATTACAAATAAGCTACTTAGGTTGCTAGTTCCAAGAAAAGAAATTACAAATACTAAATGAAATGGTCAGTTCTCAAAACAACAATTACAAGTACAAGGTTCTTCAAGTGGTTGGTTCTTCAATTCAATTGAGTAATTTGTTAGACTGGTTTTCTTTGGTTTATGTCGGTTAATAAATAAACCATAAGCTGAGTTTTAGTGGGTTTGTCCATGGCCTTGTAAAACCTGACAAGTATGCTTGCTAAAATGTATAACAAATAAGTAACATAAAAGAAGCTAGTATATAAGTATTTTTGGGGTTGATTTATTCAAAGAGGATCCTCATCGCCAAATTTTGTAACCTTTTGGCTCTTGCCATAGTGATAGGTCTTGTAGGATTTTGATTCCTATCACTAATGCTCTAGAGTATATCTCAAATGCAATCTAAAAGCATGCTTATCTTCATTTGATTGATTCAATAAGATTTGGTGAACTAGGTTTTATAATATTTGAGATTGGGCTCTAGTAATTGATTCGATTAAAGCTTGATTTCTATTAACTTATTATGGCCTTATAGTCATCTTGATTTCATGAATATTTATAAGACTAACACTCGGTAGGACTGTTAGAAATTCCCTAACTTCTACATTCATGTAGGTGGAATCCATTTTGCATGTATTCGAGTTTTCAATAAAAAATTGATTTATTAAGAGATACTAAATATCTCATTCTCTTAATTGTAGGAGTATAAATTTGCAGTTAATACTCATTCTTTTTACTCCCTAATCTTTTAGATTGGTGAAATGCCAAAATTAAGATAACCATCAAAATATTATCTAGGTTTTTAGTCCCATTTTAGCAATGTGCTCTTAATTAGATTTTTTGACATTGTTTTTACCAACAAAGCTACTAATTAATAGTTATAACTTTATTCATAGCCTAAGCCACTAAGCTATGGGCTTTTGTAGCTCAACCTATGGTTGTTTATGTAAAGTGTGCCTAGTGGTTATTTTAAAGAAATTTTAAAAGTGTGGTCAATTTAATTAATTTCTACAATAATCCTTCCTCTATTTCAATTACAGTTGAACCAGTAAAACGGAATTTTTGAAATATTTATTCCAATTGTATATCTTATCTTAAAGTAAACACAATAATTAGATTTAAATTGTAGAAATCAATGCGATTATTTCAATTGAGATCATTATTAGAAATGACTAAATATCCATTAAGTATTGGTCCTTTTTTTCCCCCAATAATGTCATTTTACATCATGATACCGATCATGGGTATTTTAAAAAAAATGTTGTATATATGAGTAAAGAAAATCTCATTCTTATTTTGAAAATTACTTATGATCTTAAAATTACATAATTTCATACTATGTATTCAAAGTACATTTTAAATCCACCAAAATATGAATGGCTAGGAAAAACATTGAAAGGCAAAAGGCACGTATTGCACAACAAGAAGATTACGCTTCAAAGACAGAAATTTAGTAACATAAATTATATATCACTTAAAATATTAATTTGAGATAGATTTATGACAAATTTGGGATGACATGAAGAAGATATGCTTTTACAATTTTATTTATTTTTACAATGGAATCAAAGACGAATGATCAATGAATTTGTGAGAGATTTAATTTTGTTACAATTTAATCTTTGATTTTATTATGGGAAATGATAAAATTTTGAAACAATATTTATTTTGAATTTTGTTGCAAATCTGTTATTAAATGTCAAAAATATAATCTTATCTTTTAGATGGAAAATTTCTATCTCTAATACTATAACGGTAAATATTAACATTTTGGCATTGCACATAAGATTTAAAAAATCATTACACATTTGTCTCAAGATTTATTATTAGTATAATCTTGACATTTAAAGACAAATTGATTTTGTTTTTAAATGTTATGCCCCTAATTTGTGATGGTGATAACAGTTTATTATGTAACTTAAGTAGAATACATAAGGTTAAAATTATTAGGTGGGTTTTTAAATTAATTTTAGGACCTTGAAATCATTAATTAAAATTTGAAAACATTTCGACAGTTCATTTAATTTTTGAAAATATTTGAAGGTTTGTTTATCTAAGAAAATGCGTAGATAAGTATAATAGGTAGTTTAAGTCCTAAGGTCTAAGGGGCTCACAAATATAGACATAAAAGGGTAGGTCATAGAGCTATAGGTGACGCTCGATAAAAAGTGTAAATACAGTATTGGAAAAGTAAATACTAAGTCTAGGAAACAGGAAGTTAAAAGTAGTCATAATATGTGAGATCTAGGTCCTTTAACTTGTCCCTGTACTCTTTAATGGAGTTAAATCCCAATGAATTTTAGAAAAGATTAGAAATGCCCTCACTTGAAAAAGAAAAGATAAGTGGACTACAAAGGCCCAATACATAGTAACGCAAACACAAACATAGATGTCAAATTGGCTTATATACTAGTGCGGTAGATAATAAATCATTTTATTAATTTATCTTATTTAAGTAATGATAGGAATCAAAATCCTATAAGACCTATCACTAAAGTGAAAGCCAAAGGGTTACGAAATTTGGCGATGAGGATCCTCTTTGAACAAACTAACCCTGAAAATACTTGTATACTAACATCTTTTCTATTACTTATTTGTTATGCATTTTAACAGGCATACTTGTTAGGTTTTACAAGGCGATGGATAAACTCACTAAAACTCAACTTATGGGTTATTCATGGACCGTCATAAACCAAAGAAAAATGGGTCTAACAAATTAATCAATTGAATTGAAGAACCGACCACTTGAAGAACCTTGTACTTGTAATTGTTGTTTTGAGAAATGACCATTTCATTTAGCATTTGTAATTTCTTTTCTTGGAACCAACCACCTAAATAGCTTATTTGTAATTTTCATGTGGTTTTTACCCTAATAGGAGCAAGTATAAATACTTGCTAACTAGGGTTTGTACGAGACTTTTTGACATTTTGAAAATATCAAACACTTTGCCTTAAGGAGAGTCCTTGCATGCAAATCTCATCTCTTATCAATTTCATGTGTGGAATTGTGGTGAGATTGGCTTAAGAATTTGTGAGTAATATCAAATTTCTTAAGTTGATTCCAATTATTACTACTGTGTCATATCTAGTGAGTGATTGGATTTATTCTTGTTGTGTTCATATTTCATGCCAATTAGGGTTTCATATCTAATCTAAGGTTTATGCCATTTTAGTTGAAAATTGGACTCTATTGTGTTGTTCATTCGACTTGTTTTGGTAATACAATTGATTTTTATTATAAATTGAGTGAATATCATTTAAAAGATTTCCATCCTGATTGTGGTGTATCCATTATACCAAGGTTTTTGCTTCATTATAAGCAATGGGTCGTGGTTTCCCTTCGTTTGTGATTGATCATAGGTTGTTAGATATAATTCGAGATTTCAAGTTTCGACACAAATTGTCAGAGTAGTCATCATAAGTTTTTGAAGAATTGTTTATATATTTTTGTTTCGATCAATTGAAACTATTTTTATTCATTCTCAAATTGGTGAGCTAGACTTTGAGTACGTAGTTACTTTATTTGTTGCTTGTACATAGTGGTTAGCTAATACATTAAACTTATGAATATTGAAATAGTAACTTTAATTGCCACTTGTGCTTGTGTATATAATGAGATGACTAGGAGTACCGAGGAATTTGAAAGTGGCAATTATGGACTAGTAGCTATAGCATCCTATGATGACAGCTATTGCTATAATTAAATAAAATTTATTGCTATACGGCAAAAGAATTAGTAATAAGAACAATAATTATCAATAAACTACTGAAAAATCTCCTTTCGAATAATTCTATTTTGTTATGATAGATCAAAGCCATATTTACTATATTGTCGCAAATCTAAGAACAAGCTTTTGATAGGAGCTGTCTAGATATGCATAAAATAACATTCATAGTAAGAGCTCCATAGAAAATCCAATTTGATATATTTCCACCGGTGCTTATGATAATTATTTAGCAAATCACAAGAGAGGAAAAAAAATTATTATATAGTTCTACATGAATTTCCATTATATTTATTCTCCTTATAGCCAGTTCTACATAGCCAGAATGGAAGCATAACATTGTTTTAGATAAATTTTTCATTTACTAGAAGCACACACATTTATCTTGCAAATCCAAAGATAACATCTTCAAACGACTTGAGAGAGAACATAAACCACCACGGGACTCCTCACTTGATGTGTTCCATCATCCCATACCAAGGAAGTTGAGACCAGCATCTCATTTATGCTTCCATCAACCATCAAAACATAAGATAATTGTTCTCCCAGAGATGTGAATGATAAAGTATCAGGCACAATTCTTATGTTAAGCCCTTGTGGTGCAACAATACTAGATTTATATATAGATGTTGCAAAACCAACGTTTGTCACGGTTCGTGTAAGATTGCGATTGATGGACTCTCCTTGAGAAACTGAAAGTGCAAATGAAGGATAGTTTAGATCCCAAACTGTTCCATTTGCCGCTTCCGAGCAGGTACTACTATCCCCAGTGATACGTTGTAGTATGGAAGAATTATACCCTTGTCCACATAAAAAATTTATGTAATCGGTCTCATTAGCATCATATACAAGACCTGGATGTATTGCTTTGAGTGGATTAATGTGGCCGGCACCATATGCGAATTCAAATTCGGGGTTTTTCATTGAATTAATAGGAGAGGCTGCAGCATGTAGGCAAAGGCAAATTAACATTAGTTATTATTTTTACCGAGAAAAAATTTTGCATATAATGCTAGACCAGCATTTTAGATATATATATAGATATTGAAAATGATTCTTTTTAGATAGATCTGATCTACATAAACGCTTAAAATATAACATACTATATATAGTACATTATTATATTAATGTAAGATCTATATGAACCTTGTCTATGCTAGAAATTTTCCTTTTAAAGGGATGAAGGAAAAAAAATGATTATAAGGCTACTAGATTCATAACATGCATATGTATGTATGTATGTATATGGTAAATAAAGTATTTGCGCAACATCAGATATCCAAATAATTTTGAGGGAAAATTTTAAGAAAATATTTTAAAGTAATATTTGTTTCTGTGAACTAATTTATGTTGTTATTCAACGGTTTCAACACTCATGATTAAAAATAAATAGATAAGTTCTTCAAACTTTAGTAGTGAAAATACTAATTTACAATCTCATGCAATTTTCTTATTTTGAACAACTCTTCCGTGTAAGGATAAATGATGTAGATCGCATGTTTTTACTTTAACTATGAATAATAAAAGTCAATATTTATTACTGCTTCATTTCATTAGAATGCTTCAATTGATTAAAAAAAAAAAACCTTGATATCTATAAAAAAGGCAAAGGATAATTACAAATAGACTTCATAAACTTCTAAAATATAACTTCAACTCCCTATAAATTTAGATAATATTAAAATAACCGCTAAATCATTTCTAAAACCATAAAACTATCACTAAAAGAACCATAAAAAATAATGGTTTGATACTTTAACGATATTTCAGGACATATTCACATATTTTTAAAAATTATGGTCTAATAAAATTATAATTTAGAGTTCAAAAGTTTATTTATTCACCAAGGATAGTTTATAAAGTTTATTTGTAATTTTTGGAAAAAGCAATCGGGCAAGATCCTAGTCATTGCTTGCTAGGCCCAGCAAAACAAGCCTTGGACGTGCTTGCTAAAACATCTCAGGCTGACAGTCAGACTAGACATAGGCCCGTTTGAGCTTCTAACTCTCCTATAGTAAATCCAGTAGAAATGCACTTCATGAAATGAATTTTAGAAAATTAACTAGAAGAGGTTAAAAAAGAAAAAAAAAAAAAAACGGAAGTATGCAATAAGGAAAAGGGAAGATTCATCATATTATTTCACTTCTCAATAATATCCCCCACTAAACTTTAATATTACTTTAAAGATAATTCTATGTAATATTTTTTTCTTCTTCTACATACATTTTCCTTTGTTATAAATTTATAAACTCAAATTTGAATCTTCTAAAATTATTTTCTGCAAAGTTTGGTTTACATAAATTTTTAAGATTCTATCTTACATGATTAATGGTTGAGATTATAAGAAAAAAAATAATGTTATAGGATATTTTAAAATTTTAAATAATTTTAATTTTTGATTTATAAATTAAAAAAATTAAAAAAAAGTACTTTTAAAGAATGAATTTCCTTTAAATCACCAAGTAAAGAACACTCCAACATTATGTTCAGCATGTATAGCAAAACATTCTGCTAGTAGGCAACTACAAGAACATACAGCATATATTGTAGCAATTTTATTTTATCATTACCTGTGGTCATAAGTGCCGACTTGATGGCTGCAGCAGACCATGTTGGATGGAAAGATTTCACGTACGCTGCGACTCCAGAAGCATGTGGGCACGCCATGGATGTACCATAGATAATGTTATAAGGTGAGAACCGGTTATCACCTGTGAATCCGGAAATTGGGGACACAGGGGGCCATGCAGCCAAGATGTTTACTCCTGGTGCAGCTAAATCTGGCTGTAACGAGTCACACAGTGGAAATTAAAACAAGAAAAGAACTATTTGATCAATAATTTTAATATGTCTCATAAATTCATAAACACTAATAAATAAAAAAAATAATATAGAGTCATTTGAAATATAAAAGTGAATACATATAATGAGGTTGGACCAAAAATTTTGAAAATAATAATAATAATAATAATGAGAATTTAGTTAGTACTTAAAATAATTAAAATGTACTTCCAAAAAACAGTTACATGTAACTAGGAATAACTAGGAATCAAGACATTTTTCCTTATCATGGTGGAGATTTTTTTACTCATCCGATTCTTCTAGAGACACAGTTTTTTTTTTTTTAAATCTACAAACAGAGTTAACGTTATTCGAATTAAAAAAAAAAAAGAAGAAAAAAGTATAGCTCTGTGTCATTAGCATGTTCCAACACTTTGGGATGGTATGTCTAACATATGTTTCAATTTTTTTTTTTTTCAAGATAGCACACCTTTCATGTATTAGATGGGCATCGGATTGGATAAATTTTGAATACTTCATACAGATTGAAATAGATATATATATATTGGTGCACCATACGTTTTAGGACTTAATTGAGCACAAAAATGTCCATAGCTAACATTGCAAATTTTCTTCATCCATGAATATATATTCTAGAGTGATAAATGAATAAATACTTTGAGAATGTTCGGCGCTACTTTGTTGGGCCCTCTTGACGAAAAATATGCCACATACGGTGCATTTGTATTATTCCCTTCTGTGCTCTTAAATATAGCCGCGGTGGCATTACTGCAATGATAAACCAGCAATTAGTATTTATAAGTTTAGAAGTATATTTTCTAGAATCTCAAAATTTTTCAATATATTTAAAATGTTTTCTAAGCTATTGAATTTTTGTCATTTAAAACTTGTATAAATGTATTGAAAATCCTCTGGTTTATAGTTTCTACAGCATTAATACAATTCTATACTTTTGTAAGGCTACCTAACCATAGACATGTGATGGATTTACCGAAATGAGCTTCCAAATTAACCTTTACTCCTATGTAACGATAATACTCGAATAACAAAAGAATTTCCGTAAAAATAGGAAACCTGATTATGTCTTCACTTACAATTCTTTAGTTTGGGCTATTTGGTTCTCTCTTTATTTGCCATTAGTGTGTTTACTCTATAAATAATCTTTATTACTTAAAATGATTATTCATGAGACCATAAATAGCTATTCATTACTAAATTTTCTCCCCCCAATTACCTACCATCGAAATTAACATACTTTAATCATACCCTCTTATAACAAATTATACTTTTGTCATATATATATATATATATACATATATATATTATTATGCTGATCTATAGTAAATAGCATTACGTATTTTTGTTCCGTATGTTTTGTTATAAAATTAACATATGGTAAATACATGATATATGTCATGTATGTGTATGTTTGAGTTCAAATATATATATATATATATATTATATAATATATATTTATCATATATGTTTTGTAATATAGCAATATAATATAATATTTATATGCTATATAGTATGTAGCATTGTATAAATATCATTATATATGTTTTGTTGTGTTGTAATATAATATATAATATATTAAAAAGGTATTTACATATAACATATAATTGTGATATAATTATTATAAAGAAAGGGTTCTTAAGCTATGTAGTGTGTTTACCAAGAACTTAATTGTGAAGGAGTGGCCAAGCTTGATTAATGAACTTTTTTTTTTTTATTCTACCCCATAATCAAATTTAATTGTATGTATGATGTGGTGATGGTAGTTAGAGATACTTGATTATTGAGTCTTGTGGTGGTGTTGGTGATGATGTTGATAGGTACTATCTAGTGATGGTGGTGATGTAGTTGGGTATGCCATGGAGATAGAGGATATTATGTAATAATAGTTGTAGATACGATATGTTGTCTTGATGGTGTTAACAGTGGTAGGTTGAATACTTATATTAACAAAAATGATGTGATAAATGGGTGCAGGAGGTAGGAATGGTAATGTTGGTAGGTGTTGTAAGGTGAAGCTAGTAATGTCGTTGGATGTAGTAATGGTGTGTTATGTGGTGATGGTGTCATAATAGTGGTGAAAGGTAGATAAGGTGATATTGATGCATGCTGTGTAGTGATAACAATGATGGTGATGATGTTGTATGATATTGGTGCTAATGACAATAATGGTGACAATGATATGTGTTGTGTGGTTGTAGTTGTTGTTACTACAATGATGATGGTGATGGTAATGGATATAGTGATAATGGTATGTATTGTGCTATAGATCTTGATGGTGGCCAATGTGTAGGTGAGAATAGTAGTTGATGAGAAGTTGGTAATGGTGATAAAATTGTTAGCTAGATAAACGGTGGTAGTTGTGGTACTGGGAAAATTATTAGAATAAGTGGTAGCTATGGTATGGTGAAGGCAAGTTACTATTCTTCACTGTTGGATAATACGAGAATTAATAAAGGTTGTTGGATTTAGAGATCAATCTAATGGTTCTTATTAATTCTCATATTATCCATGAGCAGTGACTAGCAATTTACTTTTAAGTTGTCAATTGGCAACTTACTCCAATATTGTCCTATGGTATTGCTAATAGCAAAATTGATAGTGTTGGGATAGTGATAGATATGGTGATGTGGTAGTGATGATAATAAGGAAATGGTGAAGCAGGTGATGATAGCAATGTTAATGTGATGTAAATGATAGAAATGGTGATAGGGGGCGAGAGGGGTGGTGTTAGGGGGTGGTTTGTGATTATACTAGATGTAAAGACAATGTGGTGGTGAGGGTAGTTGGTGTAATGTTGTTGGATATAGTATGGAAGCGGGGAGTAATCTTGATGGATGGTGGCGAGGGCAATAATGTTAAATTTTGTAACTAAAGTTTTTGCTTATGATCTAGATTTTTCTATTTTTCCTCCTTAATAAGATGGTAATTAGGAATTTTATGTAAGTTTTGATGACTTATCTCACTAAAATTCATTAAAGTTCCATTTATGATAATGGATGTTAATGGAGGTAAATGAAGTTAGGATGAATTTTACTTTTGATAGATGTCATTTTTGGTATCTAAAATTTACCAAATTTTGCAATTAATTACATAAAGTTTTGAAGTGTCGATTTATTACTTAAATTTGGCCTATTGTTGTACTTAATTAGGTAAACTTTGCTCATTATGTAATTAACTACCTAAACTTAGTTTATTTTTACTATTATTTATCCTATCAATGAACTATAAATAATATCAAAATGTTTATATATAATACATTTACACTTTTAAATTTTAGGTACTTAATTAAAAATAAACAAAGTTCAAAAACTAAATGTAATATTTACCTTTTTTTTTTTTTTTTATGTGATCCAACAAATGTATGGGTTTGGAGTACAAACCACCCCCAACTTGGAGACTCCTATGTTCCGTCGATAGGTCAAAACCCACCCCGATTCGTGCACAAGTTCGAACGATTCGTGTCCATGTCTGTATAATTGGGTAGCTATCATATGGTTATCATAAAATGTAGAGGATTTCATGTGTAGATGAAATCCTAAAGTTCTTTCATATGGCGAACATCGGGCCGCACCTATATAAAGCTTAGAAAAAGTGCAGGACTTAGTTAACACTTCTAAAACATTTGTCCATTCACTATTTCAACTTTCGAAAAATTTAAGTATCTTGCTAAAGAAGGATGTATATATAAGAGGAAAGAAGGGGGGTGAATACCCGGAGGAGTTGAGATAAATGTGGATACTGCCTCCATCTGTTGCATCAAGATAAGAAGTCGATAACGGAAAAGTAAAAGCAACGTCTTTAGGCCGTCTATCATCCTGCATCACTGCGCCAACTGCACCGGCAGAGAAAGGACCTCTGCCTGAAACTAGGGCATCACAAAGAACAATCTTGCCCTTCACCAAATTTGGATCAAGCGAATCAGTAAGACAATACCTACAACAACCATGAGGTAAATTAACGTTAGCGTGTGCGTAAGTAGTCATGGTTTTGAGAAACATAGTCATTTGAATCTTTACCTTGATGAAGAATTATTGTAGTTTCCTGTAACATTTGGAGCATTTCCTCCGTAAATCAACGGATTCATGTCTGTCGTGTCAAATGTGTTAAGTGAAGCTCCCTAAATTTAATGGATTATAACGATTAGACAAAAGTACGTCGATACCTTGTATCATTTTTTATGATAATGTCTTGAGATTTTCTCTTAATTATTGAGTACTTTATAAGATATTAACTACAATTACAAAAATTCAAAAGAAAATTACATAAGGAAGCATATAATTACGATTTTCCATTCTTACAGCCTAAGTACGAGATGCATCAAGTTATGCACTTTTATGTATCCACTATCAAATTAGGAAGGTTTGGCGAATTACATGATAAAATCATTAAACAAAGATAGATAATTTTAAAAAGGCATATCTAAATTTTACATTTTTTCAATTTGTACTCCTGCAATTTTTTTTTTCCAATTACATAACTCAATTTCCCACGCTTCTTCACTTCACCAATTTGTGCTTTTAAAAATATAATACAAGCTAGCAAAAATGAAAAACGAGAAGAACTCATGAATATATTTTGTAATATAAAAAAATAAGAAAAATAATAAAAGCAAAAAAGCAGACTGTCATGGCTACCCACCATATTTTTTTCAGAGTGGTTTGTGTACCACATTTTTCTGCATAATATATTTTCTTTTTTATTTATAGTGGATCATACTGGTTTCAAACCTTAGATTGGATTTTCTACCTTAAACAACTATGTTTATATCTTCTCCACAATCTCTCTCTTGTAATTTTTTTTTTTTTTGGCTGGTATATTCTTATAATTTAAAGAGAGAGAAATTGTCAAACTTAATGTATGTGTTATCTTAGATATATCTTAATCGCTCGTGCTAGGACCAAAGAAAGGATTGGTTATTAGCTTAATAAGTAAAATAGGGTCTCTTTCTAGAGACAAACAACTATACATATATATTGTATGATATATGTAAGTTTTGTAACAATTATGGTGATCAATCAATTAGATATAAAACAAAGAAGAGAAAAATGTATATGACAATTTTATATCCAACATGACAACTCTATCTTATCCTAACTTTTTTTTTTTTTTTTGTGTGTGTGTGTCAATTGTCATCCCAACTTAAATAGATTATTTTTCCAATAATTGCAAATACTCCCATTAATAATACGGTTAGATGTGTATAACTTTCAAACTCTGAAAATTTGACTTTAATTCTCATGAATTTTTAAAACATGTAGATATTGCAAAAGTTGTAAAATCCTAAAATTGTTGGTGAAAGTACTATATAATAAAATTTTAGAGCTTTGATAATTATTTAAAGCATATATACATATTTTCAAAATTATAAAAAATTAAAATCACGCTTCAAAAGTTAAAAAAGCCTATCTACTTCTAAACCTTTGCGATTTTGGTCTTGTTCTTTAGTTCTATTCCACCAGAAATTGGAGTTGGAGAAAATTTGAAAACACGTAGTCTTAAGTAGGTAATATAGATAATAGATTAAATATTTTAAGAACCATACAAAGTTTTGAGGTTCCAAGAATTATATGAATAAAATACGGAAAAATAGATTGTAGATCTTACCTCGAAAGTCTTTCCATCCCCTAATTGGACCTTGGTGACAAATGTCCTATCAATGGTACTAGCAGCAACCGAGAGGGTCCATGGAGAGACACTATGCGTGGTGTTAAGGGAGGGGCCTTCATTACCGGCTGAATTAGATATCAATATACCCCTTCGCATCGCATGGAAGGCTCCGATCGCAATTGGATCTTGAAAATATTGGAGAGCGCGACTAGTGTACCCTAATGAAATGGATATAATATCCACACCATCGGCAATGGCATCATCAAATGCTGCAAGAATATCCGAGCCATGACATCCGTCGGACCAGCACACCTTGTACACCGCAATCCTAGCTGATGGAACACCGCCGCGGGCTGTACCGAGACCGAGGCCGTAGAGGCTTGCCGCGCTAACGGTGTTCCCAGCCACAGTTGAGGCAACGTGGGTTCCATGGCCATTGGAATCCCTAGGAGATTGGTATTCATCTGGTTCAAGCGAGCCAATGGCACGGTAGAATTTCGCCCCTATTATCTTGCTGAAGGAGCAAGTATTTTATATATAATTAATACTTATGTCTTTGTGATAACTATTTGGAAAATAAAATATCAACAGCAATAATTGGACAACTTATATGATTTACTTTGTGAAATTAAACAAAGCCAAAGATTTGCTAAATTATTTTAGAACATGAAGGGAGATCCAGAAATTTTCAGGCTAATGCACCGGTCAGAAATTATTATTTATTTCATTTTTAAAATAATTATAACTAAATCTTTAAAACTATTGTTCAAATAAGGATAGATCTTAATATACTTAAATATAATATATAACTTTAAAAATACATATATAACTCTCAAACTATTATTAAAATATTAAAATTGTTACTAAAAGACTTAAGTCTTTAATTATAGTTTTAGTGGTATCAATACATTTTTAAATGTTATGGGGATTTGAAAAGTGATGGATCTATTTACTCGTAACTATTATTGAAATTTGCATTGTGTTTCTTTCCATAAGGTCGAGGTGAGAATATGTACTTGTTGCAAGTGAAGTTATCGGAAGTTTGACAGCTTCCTTTCCAGTCACTTGGCGGTGGACCGAATCCCGTATCATTGAAGCTGTCCGATTCTGGCCATATCCCGGTGTCAATTACTCCGATCACAATATCCTTTTCGAGTGCTGTCCTTTCAACTTGTTGGGAAAAACCCATGAAATCCCATGATCTTGTTGTGTCAAGTGTTAGCTTCTCGTTCGGGAACACAGAAACCACTCCCTCCAAAGCTGATTTTGTCGCATCAAGGTAAGTTTAGTATTATCGTGACAATATGCACACATAGACACAAGAAATATAGTCGAACAGAAATTATCACCAGCCATTTTATGCGCCTCCTGTTCAGTTAATTTTGTAACAAATCCATTGATTGTCCTCTTGTAGCTATGAAGTATAGTATTTGGTCTAGCAACGCTGTAGATATTGAAAAAATATGTCAAAGACCAATCGTCTATTCATACTACATGTACGCGCTAGAGTAATGATAGATTGATCATATAATATATTTTTTACTTTCATGCAAACATGGAAAGAATAAGGAATATATATAAATCCCACTTGCTAACACATTTTTTACCTGCGAACTGTTTATATGAGAAAACTTAAAATATGATCAATTAATTTATAAATGATTCGGCTATAACATAAATAAATATAATAATTAAATAAAATAATTATTAGAAAGGTACAAGAAATTCTATAATGCTCATCTAATAATGGTAATTTTTTTTCACAATACTTCTAATATCTTATTGAGACAAAACTCAATATAAAAATAACATAATTAATCCATTACATTATCCAAATAGGACAAATAGATCCATTAAAAGAATCAAATAAATATTTAGAATTTCTAGATAGTTTTTAGGTAACTTATCTCTTGTATTTTTATTTTTTATTTTTTACTTCCCCCCCCCTCTCTCTTTCCTTTCCTTTTCTTTCCTCACTCTCTCTCTATGTGTTGGTTTCTATGTCACATCCATCACTGTCTCTACCCCATTCATCCCACACCATCTCCCACACCATCTGCCCCAATCTCTCAGACTAAAACCTCCCTTATTATTGATTGATTGATGATCATGATGATTAACCATGAGCCTGGGAAACCCATACCTGCCAAGAACTTCTTGCATCATATTCGTGTGAAGAGACGACATCAAAGGAACATCGTTTAGCCGCGAGCCCATGTAAACAATATAGTCCTGCTAGTAACGTGACAACAATATATTACCAGAACCGAATTCATCTATGTGATTAGGTTGATCAAGTTCTAGAATCATGACCTTTTGTACATCGACCAAGTCATTTTATAAGAGAGTAACATATTACTTGTAATTTCGAGCAAGTATACTTCATCCATGGTTCTTAAATTTTGGATTCGCGCACTTGCCTAGCATACATATTTCATCCATAGTTCGAAGGAATTCCTAGAGCAGTTTATAGGTGCCATACTTCTACTATTTTCTACTGCACGTGATTTATTAAAGCAATGGATCTGTTTTCTATATACAAATTACATAGGTACATACATAAGTAATCGCATGATAGTGCAAAAGGCTAGTAAAATCTATTATGTGTAGTGTGAGAACAAATGAAGAAACATTACGTAAAGACCTAAAGATGGAGAATCCATTTTCTTATATATAGGAAGTTTAATAAGGACATTTGATGTGTCATGCTATTGTTAATGATCAAGAAGTAAAAGGGTCAAATGGTACAAAATTGAACTTGAAGACCGAATTCGCATAATGCAATTGAATTTTCATTTATAATTGAGACGCATCTTATACAGTTATACCAATGCAAACATATTAAGCTTACAAATGTAATCGAAATGTTCAAAAAGAAATTGGACATGAAAGACATGAGAGCCAGTATTTGAAAAAAAGATGAGAGAAACTTACCTTTCGAACATCCTCTGCCAATCCGTTGGCAATGAGCAGAGAAATGGTGAGGGAAAAGAGAAGAATACGTGCAGAGATCAAATACATGTTTGTCGCCGTATAGCTTAGCTTTTTCCGGAGAGCTTGTAGGAGGTACGGACTTAGATAGTTGCACACATCTATGACCAATTATAGGACTACCTTGCTTTAACTCTATACTGACATCATCACATTACAATTTGGGATGATTACAAGTACAGCTTTTAGTTAGAAGCTATAGATCCTCTAAACTCATAAAGTGAGGTTTCCTTCTCTCTCTCTATATATAAACTTTGAATAATTATTAAAATTTGAATACTACTGCTAAAAAAGATTATAAATAATAAAGGTGCTTTGACAATAATTTGGAGTGTTTATACAATTTAAAAAAATTACGAAAAGTTGAAATCATACTTTAAGAGTTTAAAAAGTTCATCCATAACTGATTAATAATTTAAAGGGTGGATTTTCAATTTGTCTTATATTTTACTATTTCTTTCCCTATTTCATTCATATATTTCCTAAGTGGATTGACCAAAGCGAAAGTGATTAGATAATATTTAAAATCGCTATCATTTGTCAGATCTTTCATCTTATTTGTTTTGCATGAAAATTCTATATATTCCATGATGAAGTTTATTCCTCAAATTAAGCAATTGAAGTAAGCCAACACGTTTCTTTTTTTGTCTCAAGTAAGGCCAAGGGAAATGTCTAACAGTGATGCGGAGTAGAACAAACAAGCATCAACACGGATGAATAAGACACGAGAACCAAGATGGCAACTAGCACGGCTATGCTAGGGGGCATGTTCACAAATGTGTCCAAGACGAAGGAAAATGTCCACAGAATAATGCATGGGCTTTTACAGGCTCATGCTGAAGACCGTATTGATCCACGTTTTAGGGTTTTTAAAGTATTCTTTTGTTTTTAGTAGTATCTCATCACATATTACAAATTGAAAATAGTTTGAGAGAGAGCTTTGTCACCTTTTGTTGAGTTTGAAGATTAATCATCGATTGATCTTGTTTGTTCATGCTAACTTGCTATGTCAGTTGGTATTAGAGCGAGAAATTCTTGCTATAATGTCAAGAGATGTCAATTTAGTAGGCAGTTACGTTTTAGACATTGCTTGGGATGTGGAAGCCTATAAATCGAATTGTAGGATCAAAGGCTGGTGTTGAATAACATGGATAAGAGATTCTAATGTTTAGAACAATGTTTTGATAGCCTGATTGAGCATTTCAATGTGATGGGATTTGATGCCAACAAAGATAAGGACGGTGGTGGGACGTAACCTAAGGTAAAGTATGCATATGGCGATCTAGTTATTAGACTTGTAGTTGCAAATCGTAGGTTACATACGTATGATGAAGCTTCATTGGAGGAGGACCAGGTGTTGTTTGTGGAAGAACGACCATATAGGAGAGGTGGTGATGGTGGTAGATATAGGAGATATGATGGTAGGTGCGACTTTAGAGATAGCGGAGAATTCAAGTTGAAGGTCGATATTCCCAACTTTAACAGTAATTTAAATATTGAAGATTTTATTGATTGGATTGCCAAAATAGATAGATTTTTTGAATATATGAAAATTTATGAGGGAAGGAGAGTGAAATTAGTAACATGTAGATTGAAAGTGGGTACTTCTTAGTGGAAGAGGTTTTAGAGTAGGTGGTATCATGAGGGTAAATAACTCATGAGAATATGGTATAGAATAAAGCAATTGCTCCAGTGAGATTTCTTATCTCCCAATTATGAGTAGATCCTTTTCAACTATATCAAAGGTGTTGTCAGGGACAGAGGACTGTATATGAGTATATCGTAGAATTCATCTAGTTAGTAGAGAGGAATGACTTGAGGGAAAGTAAACGTCAGCAGGTGGCTAAATATTTAGATGGTTTGCAACTACATATTCGGGACAAAATTGGGGTACATGTTATGCAGACTTTGAATGAGGCTAAAAACATGACACTTAGGGCTGAATTGATGCTACAAGCAAGGTTGTCAAAATCGCGATTTTACGTAGAATCGCTAAAGGGTCCGTAGAATCGGAATGTAGAAACGGAACGTAGAAATGTAAGTTTCTACAACCTATGTAAAATAACTTTCAAATATTATAAATTTATTTACAATAGTCATTAAAAATATAATAAATAATAGAAATAAGGAGATTGAGCGTTTATTTTAGCCGTAAATTGCAAATTTGCAATAAAAGTCATAATATAGATAATCAAGCATAAGTTGTATAATATAGATATTTTATTTCTAAAATGATAAATCATGTATAAAGTAAGTTTCACTTAGTTATGTATACAAAAGCTAAAAGATAATAGATAAAATTTAAAAACCAATTGTGACTTTAAGAAATTACAAATAAATAAAAATTGATAACGAAGATATACTATTAGAAATGAGTAATATTAAAAAATGACAAATAACTACTAATTAAAAGTACATAATAAAGAAGATACTATAACAAAAAACACCTTCAAAATTATATATTACTAGGTAAAGTTTTACACTATTCGTGATTATTAATTCAAAATATATTTACTTAACAATATCTCACAATTACTTAACTATGAGAATGATATATTGAAAAGATAGAAATATAAATACATTTATACCTTTTCTATAAAATTAAAAATATAAAAAATTCTTATAAAGTTAAAGTTATCTACCCTTTATTTTATTTACTATTACAAAAATATTAATTAAAATAAGGAAAGTTGTAGCAATTAAACATGAATGCTTTAATATGAACATGATCATAAATAGGAACAAGAAGACTAACAATCAGCGAACACAAACATAAAGACTTCAATGCAACGCAACACACTAACAAGAGAAGAGTGATGACTGATGAACATGTTGGGGTATGACTCATACTCTCATATGACAGGAAAGCCGCCCCAGCAAAGGTTTCAATGGAGTAGCGTCCCCTAGACGTTAGAGGGCTTTTAACAATTAAGCCCATATTTGTTTATTAAAAGTTTGGGCTTGAGCTATGAATAGCTATTATTACGTATTTGTTCATTCGAATTCGGATGGTTGAAATTTTACTTAGTTGTGCAATATTGTGGAATTAGTGGAAATGTAGTAAAATCGCGATTTTGACAATTTTATCGTTCAAAATTGCGATTTTACTAAGATTTTAGCTCAAAAATGTTTTTACATGCGAGTTGACTAGGAATGTGCTCACTAACTCGTAAAATCATAGAAACATGCGAGTTGACTTGCGATTTTGACAACTATGGCTACAAGAACAAAGTAGTAGATTTGATGGTGGAAATAGTAGGTTTGGAGTTGAAGGTTCAAGTAGACCTATAGTTGAAAAGAGTAAACCCACATTTGAGTTGCTAAGGGTTGTTATTGAAAAGGAAGAAGAGAGAACCATAGGCAAGATGCGAGTTGAAACAAAGGAAACACCAAGACAAAATAATCTATATGTGAAGCTGATATTAGGGAAGTGTTACTGCTATAAGCAACCTGGACATAGATTCAATGAATGTCCCAATAGAAGAGAAATTAATATAGTGGAGAGAGATGAGAAAGATGAGATTAATTGCGAGCCTGATGGAGGTGATAAGTACTTCGAGGAGGAAGATGAATATGATGAGCAAGCTACTGTAGTAAGGAAATTGATGCTTGCACCAAAGAGAGAAGAGCAGACTCATCAATTAATCCCATCTTTCTCATTGGGGGTAATAAAGTGCACAATTGAAGGAAGGATCTTTGAATTGATAGTAGATAGCAACGGTTGTGAAAATATTATAGGTAGAGTAGTAGTATAAGCGTTGAAGTTACTAATAGAAAAGCATCCCAACCCATATACCATTAGGTTGACTAAGTTAGCAGTGAAGATTAAGGTTAGAGAGTGCTGCAAAGTACCATTCTCTATTGGTAAATACTGGGATGAAATATACTGTTATATAGTGGATATGGATGCCTTTCACTTGTTTGGTAGGTCTTGGAAGTATGATGTCAATGCTTAGCATACGAGTCAGGAGAATGTGTACAAGTTCGAAAAGGATGGGGTGAAGTTTACTCTCTTATCTTTGAAGTTAGTGAATGGTACTAAACCTTCTAAGGTAGAGGGACATTCCTTCCTCAAAATTAAACACTCGAAAACTGTACATATGCCGAGTGTGAAATAGGTATTAATAGTAGAGTTGTGAGGGAAAGAAAATGTCAAGTACAAAGCAGTAATAAGTAAACATAGTAGTATGAAATTGTTCTTAGAGGGTGATCAAGTGACGGTATTCTTGCGAAGAGAAAGTTTTCCAGTGGAAAAGTACAGCATAGGGATGTAAACTGGTCGGGTTCATTGAAATCCGAACCCGACCTGGCAAAAAATTATATACCAAAAACTTGCCTCAACTTAATAGGGTTTATTTTTTTACTCGACCCAAACCCGACCAAATTAGCAAATAAAGTGACTTCAACCCAATCTGAATGGTAATTTTTTTTTTTTTTATACTTCAACTTATTTTCATATATCATTTATTTAATTTATTGTTAATCTAATTTTAATGGAAAGAAGAAAGAAATTAAATATAAAAATTAAAAATATAAAAATAAAATAATATATAAAAATATATTGATTAAAAGTATAATAATAATAAAATAAAATATACTAATTATAAATTATAATATTAATTTATTATTTTTTAAAAAAATTATCGAATCAAGTTTTCCCATCAGGTTTTGTTTTAAATCCCACAAACCAACCATAAACCTTATTGGAATTTATTCCATGTTTCAAACCCTATCACAAACCTTATAGGATCAAACTTTATAGGGCTTTTATCGGGTCGGTAGGGGCGGGTATCCTATTATAACCCACCTCGGTTGCATCCCTAGTATAGTAAGCTACAATTGAAGAAGTATGGCTCGCACCAAATAGTGTAGAGGATTAATGACAATGCATATGTAGTTAGATTGCCTAATAGTATGGGCATCTCAAAAACATTCAGTATGGCTAATCTATTTCCTTTTTACCCCAACAATGTACCTTTGTATCCAGAAGAGAGCTCAAGGTTGAGTTCTTCTCAAGTGGGAGAGAATGATGTGGAGTAAAACAGATGAGCATTAGCATGGATTAATGAGACAGGGGAGCCAGCACAGCGGCACGAACACGGAGATCAACACGCCCATGCTGGTGGGCATATTGAGTGATACAGTGGCTAGGATGGCCATGCTAGGGGGCATGTTGGCAGGGCATGTTCACAAACATATCCAAGATGAAGGAAAATGCTAACAGAATGATACATAGGTTTTTACACGCTCGTGCTGAAGACCGTATTGATCCACTTTTAGGTTTTTATAGCATTCTTTTGTTTTTAGTTATATGTTATCACATATTATGAATTGAAAATAGTTTGAGAGAGAGATTTTATTACTTTCTGTTGAATTTGAAGATCAATCATCGATTGATCTTGTATCTTCACACTAATTCGCTGCATCAAATAGTATATTATACAATTATAATTCCAAGTGCTTATTAGTTTGGAGATTTGAATGAGGTCAATTTGAAAGCTTGCAAGCTAAGCTCACGACTGTTGGACCTTGGCAAAAACTTTGCACGCTAATTCGCGACCCTTGGACCTTGGCAGGCAAACTTCGCCGGAACGATAAGTTTCATGCTTTTGAGTGTTGATAATACTATAATTTCCTTCTTTGATGTTAAGAATAATATTATACAATGATATACTTCTTCTGACGAAATCTCCTATGACCCTCAAATGTAGATAAATGGGAAAGAAGTGGTCATATAGATGATTTCCCCCGGCGATATATGGTATTATAACTTCGACAAAGAAGTGGGATGAATGGAACCACTCTCCCATTGAGAGTATTGTCAACTCTATTGGGCTACAAAACGGCTTAGTGATCGAATTTGAGAGTTGACATATGAAATGCTGAATAGGTAGCTTAAATTCACACAAAACCCTGATTTAAGTAGAAGACGAGCAGACGAAAAAAAATGGACAAGAATGTAGCCGGAGCATGAGACCCATAAGGACAGCTGATCGCCATCGCCACTAGGGACGATTGAAACTAGGTATTGTTGGTGTATTGGCATGAGATTGTGGCCGATGGGATTGATTCAGTGGGCAACTGGGATGTTCTTGTGACTTATGGCAGTTTCTTTTGGTAATTTTTTTATGCCTAAGTGCTATTAGAGCGGCTTTTGGACATTTGTATAAAAACTATGTATGGGATAAAGTATGATATATATATATATATATATATATATATATATCATAATCTATCATTTGAATTGTTTGAATATCAATTATACGATCTAAAATCTATTGGTTGGATGGCTTTAGATATGGTATGATTTTCTATGAAATGAACTCCATATACCCTACATTTATTTGATGTATGTTATATATTATATTCATAAATAATAGATATTATAAATTATATATAATACACTTTTAGTATTTTTAATACTTATAAACATACATATTGTGGAATATGTATTACTAGTGATATATCACTGGTACAAATTTTAGCTAGTCTGGCAATTTCAATTAGCGAATTGAAATCCGTAGCAAAATAATAATAATAATAAGTCGATGGCGATTTTTAATTGCCTGTTAGTGATGCACGTCGCTACTTAGCAACATGCATCGGGAATGTAGCTTTGGTGGGCAACATTGTACTATTTGTTATTGTCAACATTGTATAATTGATGGAATCACTAATACTAGCAAGAAATAGTTTAATTTAATATTTAGAAATCGCAAAGTTCAAGTCTTTAATTGTAAGAGTAGTCTAATTTAAGAGAAAATTTTGGAATTCTCCATATAAATAATAATATTTGTACTTATTTAAAATAAAAAAAATAGTTATTATATTTTATTTTATTTAAAACATTAATAATCTATTTGAATATGACTCTTACAAGATACTCATGATGGTATTTTATGTTTGGATATCCTAAGTATATTGCGTTTTGAATACTTTAAATTTTACCATCTCTTGTATCCACATGAACTACGCATCGTGAATGATATGTTCTCATCCTTTTAGGTGAGCATATCGATATATTATAATGCAATTAATAGTTTCAATAAGCGAATTTTAAAGTATATACAATCATAGCAGAGTGGTCCGTCCTCCTGACAGCTTACTCCAAATCATATTTCTCCCCATAGATATAATTCTTCTATTTACTTACGCAATTCGGCACCAACTTCCACATGTCCTCAATCAAGGTGGAGAGCAAGGAGCAATAAAACAATACTTGTCATCTATTGTATTATAATACTATAATATATATAATTATATTATTTAATATAATAAATTTTATTTATTAGTTCATATATATTGTATATGCTATTCTATTGTATATATGTCATTTATACTTTATATTGTAATATATACCATATACATATATAACTAATCTTATATGTATTGTTTATTATACGATATATTATATTTTGCATAGTAATGAGAAATTATATTATTACATTAAGTGTTGTATAATGTTAGTGTATATATATAGAGAAAAATAAAAATTTAGTTATTGTTGTTTATAATTTTTTTTGAGTTTTTATTTTTTTTTCTTTTTTCTTTTTGAAGTCCTTAATGTTTTATAAGCTTTATAAAAGAGAACTTCTATTAAGTCCATTATAAAATTTGTTTTTTTTTTGATACCTATTAACTTCTAATAATAAGCTCACAAAATTAATTTAGTAGAATAATGTTGTTAAATATATTTGATTGAGTAATAAAAAATAAAATAAAATAAAATCTTGAAAAAAATTGCAAACCCTACTTTCTCTTTCTAGTGTCGTCGTCTTCTTTAGAACTCGTGATTCCTCCACCATACAAATAAACTCAAAATTTAAACTATAACAACAATGTTAGTTGAAAATACTTCGAGAAAACAATACTGTTTTTAATTTATTTTTCAATCCTAGTAAATCCATCTTCTCGTCTCATATTCATATTCTACATCTAGCCCTCCCATCCCTTGGTCCTCCATCTTTATGGTCATAACATTCATTTAATGGAAGTTGTAAGGACCACATATTAATGGATTGAAACCCGGAGAATGAGTCAATGGCATAATGATACACACATATTTGGCTGCAATACTTTGGTCCTCCATTTTTATGTTCATAACATTTATTTAATGGAAGTTATAAGGACAACATATTAATGGACTGAAACCTGCAGAATGAATCAATGGCATAATGATACACACGCATTTCGCTCCAATTCCTCGGTCCTCCATTTTTTATGGTCATAACATTTATTTAATGGAAGTTATAAGGACCACAAATTAATGAATTGAAACAAGCGGAATGAGTTAACGGCATTATTTACTTCCTGAAAGAAAGTGGCCGGAAATAGTCTTGAAATAAATATTACTTATTTCTGGTTCCTGCTCGAGAAAACAATAATATTTTCTGATTTTTAGCCGGCCAGTATGTATCAAATCCTTGTAGTTGGTAGCTTGAGAAGCTTTTTCATATAAGAAATAATATTTAAAGACGAGATCAATGATTCAAGTCCACGGGTTTGAATCTTCTCATCATGGTACTACAGTACCAAACAAAAACTTCTGACAGTTTCATTTCATGACTAAATAATTAAATAAACTAGAGTTTGATGTTACTTGACGTTAAAATTTAAATTTTGGGTTAGTCTATATAGAAGAGGACAGACAAGTCGTAGGGAAGAAGAAGACACTAACAAGAGCAAGTGGGTATGCAAATTTTTTCAAGCTATTTAAATTTTTTTATATTATTTAATTAAATATATTTACTAATATTATTTCATTGAAATAATTATTATGTATGTATTAGAATTTGACTTGTGTTAAGAGTGGACAGATTTTATAACATAATGAAAATTTTATTTTAAAAAGTTAAAAAAACATTAAAAATTTAAATAAATAAGCAGCTATTTTTTTCTTAATATTTATTATAGATTCATATCATGCACTATAATATTTTGCTCTATATTTTCAATTCGGTTGATCAGGAGGAGAAGCGAAAAACAATACTTGTCATCGTTTTCCATTCCAGGATCTTTTGTCTTTTCTGCTTTTGTATGAAAGTTCTATCTTATGATGAACTTTATTTGTCAAGTCAAGCAACTGTAGTCCAACGGTTGCTTCTTCTTTTATAATAATCCTCAAGTAAGGAGAAGGAAATGTGCGCTAATATTAAATATAGATCTCGCTCCAAGTGCTTATTAATTAAATTGGCGGTTTTGATGAGGTAAAGTTGAAAAGTTTGCATGCTAACTCATGAATCTTGGCGAAAAAACCGGTTGGAATGACGCGTTTTCAAGCTTTTGAATATTGATAATATTGAATTCCTATTGGATGTTCATAATAGTGTTGGTCCCTCGTTAAGTAAAAAAAGGAGAAGGATGAATTGATTATTTATAAAATTTTTGTAAGTAAAGTATCTTCTTTGACTACTTAACTAAAATATGATGTAAAAATAAATAATTAAAATGCAGTAAACAAAAAGACATGGTAAAGAGAATTAAGCAAGTGATTTATAAAGGTTCGTCTTATGTATCAATCTTCTCTTTTAGTTCCATCATTGAGGACTCAATTTTCTATATTGATATCGTTATACTAATCTAATAAAAAAGAACCGATGATATATTTATATTTTTTCCATGATCAATGGCTACTTAACTAATCTAGATCAATCTAATAAGGTTATCTTGATATATTGATCTTCTAGTTGACTAAGCCATTTCACAAAATCCGCTTAATGGCTGTTGAGTCTAAATTTGAAATTTTAATTATGATGTCTTTGAAATTCTTGTGTAATGGCATGGAAGTGAAGTTAAATTTGTTATTGAGAATAGTCTAGATCCATTCCTATATTGTGATAGATACCACTACATGAAATTTATTAAAAAGATCAAATTTAGTTTACCTAGATAAACTTTAGCTTCTTGTTGATTTTGTGGAGCAATTAACAACTTCATCTCTTATCCTTTTATTTCAAAGTTGAATTCCAAAAACCTAAATCTTCTAAAATATTTAATATAATCCTTTTTTAGTACCAAACTTCTTGTAACAAAATAAAATCTTTAGAACTGATATAAACTTAATCATGAATTGAATAAATCTCTTTATTTCAAAAATTAGTCACTTAGATCTCCATGGATATTTCCCTTACTTTAGTGAAATGCATTAAACATATTACCCAAATATATCTAATAAGTAGAGTTGGGCCTTCGAAACTAATATTTGTCCAATTTAAAGTATATATGAAAACTATTATATTCATCTAAACTCATAGCAGTTGCATCTTCTAACTTATTCTCTTACTTCCTGTTATTCCTTATAAATAGCTCTTTTTGACAGATCCTTTAAGTTGTCAAGAACCACTTAAATTTTCTTCATTTATCCTTTGATTCTCTAACTTTATTTAATCTATAAGTGTAAAACCCAAGAATTTAGTGTAAATATAATACCAAATTAGTCAATAAATTATATTAAAAGTCTTATTTATAGCCCATATAATTTTAAATTAAAAGAAATAATCATTTAAAAGAAAACTTTGTAAATTTTTAAAATAAACAATAAAATAAATTAAAATTATAGGTTTAGGCTATTGAAATGAAAATTTCAAGTAAATTTTTATAATCAAAATAACTCATTTAGCTTAGTCGTAAAATTTTATGACAAAACACTAAAGTTACTAACCTTACATAAATTACCATGTGCAATGAATGAACCTAGAAAATAAAAAAAATTTACTAATATAAATAGCCAAACAGACTTACTTCCATCATTTTAAGAATCCAAAAGAATGCGAGAGAGAGAGAGGGGAAGAAAGATAAGAATAAGATGAAAATGGAAGGAAAAAAGGAAAAGGAAAAAGGAAAAATGTGAAAGAAAAGAAGGAAAAAATTGTCATAGAGTGCTCGTACGATGTCCAAATCGCAACTTGGGACCACTTACACAATCCTTGAGGAGAGCTTTATAAAATTAGATCACACTTGCGTGAAAGAAAAATCCCACTTTTAGAATTTAAATACAATTTTAATATGTATAGAAAAATAAGTTTCTAACCTAGAAAATAGTACAAATTCCTAGAAATATACTAAATAGGACAATATTAGTAAGAGTAGTAAGTAATAGTATCATTTTCTTATATTTTAGGAGAAGATTTTGATTCCACGCATTTACCTAATGACTTTTAAGAGTAGTAAAGAAAATGAGACCTAGACGAATAGGAACTTTATGATATATTGTAATCTGTATTGTGGTATGATATTTTGATATATATATATATTCTTTTCATTGTGGATTTTGTGTTGAGATAATAGTGAATGCCCTGTTTTGTGCACATGTGCTCCGTTTATAGTGCATGAAAGTGTGGTGTATGTTGCGACCATTGGTACTATATATTATTGAGCGTGTGCTTTTTTTGCGTTATGTGTATGTTGATAGGAATCAAAATCCGACAAAACCTATCATTAGAGCAAGAATCGAAAGATTTCAAATCTTGGCAATAAAGGCTCATTTTGAGCAAATTGACTCAAGAATTATTTGTTTACTAACCTCATTTCTCTTATTCATGTGTTGTATATTCTAACAGGAACACTTATCATGCTTTACAGGGCGATGAACAAACTCACTCAAACTCAACTTGTGGGTTATCTATGGACTGACTTAAATCGGCGATGAGCTAAGCCGATGAATCCTATTGAAGAATTAGCATGTTGAAGACTATTTTTACTTGTAATTTATTTTCTTTGGACTATTTATGTTGTAAGTTTTTGGGACACTTTTCATTTTCTTGTAATTATATTTTTAGGCTACCTTAAACATGGCATAGTTGCAATTTTGTAACCATTTTAACCCTAAAGGGAGCAAGTATAAATACTTGCTTAAGTAGGGTTTTGGGTGAGAGAATTTTTCAGAATAGATATACACTTTTATGTGAGAGAATTAGGGTTTTTCCTTAGTTCAATTCCTCTTATCAATTTCAATCTCAAGAGTTGGAATTGTGGCGAGTGCAATAAGGAGAAATTGTGAATTATATCAATTTCTATTTGTTGCGTTTCTTTTCTTCTCTAGTGAGTCATATCTAGGGTTGGATTGAAGCTTTCTTGATCAGATTTGATTGTATTTGTAATCAAATTATTATTGTCTAATTGATTGGTTTTTAACACTTGTTAATTACCATCAATATTTGCTTCATTTGAACCGTGAAATCAATCCTTTTGGAATGTGGAATTACGGTCATTGTTCTTGTTGAATTTGTGCATTATTTCACGTGGTATTCAAGAGTATTAGTGATCTTCGTTGAGGAATATATCATTGTGATATTTCATTTCATGGAATATATCATTTGGATCAACTATTGCATTTAGGGTTCACGCAACAATATTGCTCTAAATTGAATCGAATTGACCTTATCCTTTAGGAATTGTTATTTGATTCATTTGTATGTGCTTAATCTTGGTTTTAGGCACATCATCTTTTTGGTATTTGAGCATCATAATACTTGGAATTAAGATTGATCACATCCTTGTTAGTAGAATTGGTTCATAAATAGAAGAAGTTTGTGCCATTTGATTACTAGTTTGATTGTCATTCAAATTGGTTTTGCATGTGCTTATACCCCTTTTAGGCACATCATAATTTGGTATCGGAGCTCAAGTTAAGAGAAGGGATTGGTGTTTGTTGATTTCATGATCTTCATTATCAATTAGGGTTCTTCATTTCTTTTGATCCGAAATTGTATGTGTATGGAGGATTGAGTTACTTAATTGTATTGTTGAGGAGTTGTAATTGTTTTATGTTGAAGTAGAATTTGAGGTCTTGTTGTAGCTCCTTATTGTTGAGAATTTCTGTGAAGGGAAGGAGTAGAAGTACATTTTCTTGATTCAAAATTTAGAACTTAAAAATTATCTCGTTTGTGAAGAAAGTGGAAGTGTATTCCTTACTTGTGTGTTTTCGAAAATAGGAAGTATTCTTGTGCATTATTATGTGGAGTATATGGAAGCTATTTGATTTTCAAAACATAAATTAAGTGGTAGAAGTTATTGTGTGTTCATTTGAATTTGAAAGTTGCTTCTTACCAATTGTGGAAAGGTTACAATAAGTGAAACCATTTGAATTTGAATTGAGCTGCCTTTGTAAAGTTGCGGTTTGAAATTGTGTTTGAAGTGGAGGAGTGCAACATGTTGAAGTGTGTGTGTGTGCTGCATCATGAGTGAGGGGAGTGTGTGTGTGGCATTGTGTTTCTATGTTAAGTGAAGGGTATGTGTGTGTGGCATTGTGTGTGTATGTTGATTGAATGAATTATAACGTGGTGTCCTTGAGCTTGCTATGAGGAAGAATAGTGTTTCTTTGTGATCATTTGTGATCACTTGGAAAAAGTGGAAAATTTGAAAACAAAGAAGAGAAAAAGGAGAGTTGATGATTTCGGGATTGTAGTTTGAATTTTGAAAGCAAAGGAGAGTGAATTGAGTGTTGATGATTTCAGAATTGTGGTTGTCTTTTACCATTTCTAGATTTGAAGAGTGTGGAGAAAAGGAAATTATTTCAAATTCAAACACCACTTTTTAAGTTGAAAGAAGTTATTGTGTGATAGTTGAGTAAATGACTATTTGAATTTGAATTTGCTTCTTACTATTTGTAGAAGAGGTTGCATTTAAAGTGGAATTTGAATTTATTGCTGCCTTGTTTGTAAGTGGCGGTGTGAAGTGAGTTGTTGTGATTGGCCAATTGGAGTTGTATTGTGAAGGAGTGTTGCAACGTGAAGTGTGAGTGTGTTAAGGTGAAAGTGCTACATTTGAAGTAAGTTATGGTGAAGATAGTGCACCATAAGTGAATTGTTAATTGTGTGTGTATATGTGGCAGAGTGAATGTGTAAGTAAAGGAATTGCCACTTGTGAATTTGTACATTTGTGTGTAGTGTAAGGTGTTGCACATTGTGGTTATTATAGTGTAAAACTGTGGCAAGAAAAGGAAGGTTTGAGTAGTAGAATTTGAATTAAAAAACAAACATTAAAGTGTGAAAGTAATTGAAACTTATTACTTAAACACTTGTTGGTTAAATTTAATTTCTTAATTACTTGGAAGTATTTATTTGTGCTTCAATTATTTTATTTGACTTTACTTGAAGTGACAATAAGTATTTCTTGTATTGGTTGTGTGTGTACTGTAAGTGTGTGAGGCTGTTTTGTTGTGGCGCTTGTAGTGAAGTGTGTTGTTAACTTGTTGAAGTTAGTTAGCAACCATGTCAAACGATGTGTATACTTCTACTACTTTGGTACATTAAGTATTAACTTCTTCTCCAACCATTGATGATGGATAAAGAAAAAATTCGTTCCATACTTCTTGTAGGGTACAAGAAAACTTTTACGTAATTATTGTTGATGGTGGTAGTTGTACTAATATTGTAACTACATAATTAGTATCGAAGTTGAAACTTGTAACTACCCTGTATCCTAAACCTTATACACTACATTGGTTGAATGATCAGGATAGTCTTTGTGTGACCCAAAGGGCTAGGGTACCCTTCAATGTAGGGGATAAATACTATGATGAAATCGAGTGTGATATTCTACCTATGTGTGCATCCCATATATTGCTTGGCAGGCCTTGGTTATATGACAAGAGGGTCTTACATGATGGCTTCAAGAATACTTATGTATTCCAGAAGGAGGGAAAACGTACTATTCTGAATCCGATGTCGCCTTCAGAGGTCCAAAAGGTTCAGCAAAAGATCCATAGACCATCAAAGATTCTTGAGAATCACAACCACATGAACCAACCTTCAGAAGGCCACATTATGCAGAAGTAGACATGCCAACCTTCAGAGGTACTAGAGGCTCATGAGCAATTGAGTAAACCATTGGAGAATTCTGAGGGTCAAAGTCAGATGAGCTCATAAATAGAGAGCCAGACTGTTTAAAGACAGTTGTGTTCACCTTTAGAGGTTTTAGAGGGCTGTGAGCAGTCGGACCAACCATTAGAGGGCCATGAGGGCCAGTGCCATACAAATGAGCTAGAGAAGAAGAAAACAATTTTAGTGGAACGGGTTGAGACATGGGAGATCTCAGTGGATAATGGGTCATTATTTGTGTTGTAGATGAGATACATCCTAGAAATAGAGGAAGGAAAACAATCACCTCCTATGGTATTTTAGATATTGGGATTCTGTAGTGATACTTCTTTAAGTGGCTTGCTAGGAGGAAACAAAGTCTTTATTGCATTTAATCTGTCAGATTTGAGGAAAAATCTTTTTGAGGCCTGAGGAGATGATGGGAATCAAAATCTAACAAAACTTATCATTAGAGTAAGAACCAAAGGGTTTCAAATCTTGGCAATGAGGACCCATTTTGAGCAAATTAACCCAGGAATTATTTTTCTACTAGCCTCTTTTCTCTTATTCATGTATTGTATATTACAGTAGGAACACTTATCATGCTTTATAAGGTGATGGACAAACTCACTTAGACTCAGCTTGTGGGTTATCCATGGACCGACCTAAACCGACGATGAGTTGGGCTGATGAATCCTATTGAAGAATTAGCATGCTGAAGACTATTTTTACTTGTAATTCATTTTCTTTGGACTATTCATGTTGTAAGTTTTTAGGACACTTTTCATTTGCTTGTAATTATGTTTTTAGGATTGGTCACCCAAAAGTGGCATAGTTGTAATTTTATAAACTTTTTAACCTTAAAGGGAGTAAGTATAAATACTTGCTTAAGTAGGGTTTTTGGGAGAGAATTTTTCAGAATAGACATACACTTTTACGTGAGAGAATTAGAGTTCTTCCTTAGTTCAATTCCTCTTATCAATTTCAATCATAAGAGTTGGAATTGTGGCGAGTGCAACAAGGAGAAATTGTGAGTTATATCAATTTCTATTTATTGTGTTTCTTTTCTTCTCTAGTGAGTCATATCTAGAGTTGGATTGAAGCTTTCTTGGTCAGATTTGATTGCATTTGTAATCAAATTATTATTGTCTAATTGATTGGTTTTTAGCACTTTTTAATTACCATCAGTATTTGTTTCATTTGAACCGTGAAATCAATCCTTTTGGAAGGTGGAATTACAATCATTGTTCTTATTGAATTTGTGTATTATTTTATGTGTTATTTAAGAGTATTAGTGATCTTCATTGAGGAATATATCATTATGATATTTCATTTCATGGAATATATCATTCGGATCAACTATTGCATTTAGGGTTCACGCAACAATATTGCTCCAAATTGAACTGAATTGACCTTGTCGTTTAGGAATTGTTATTTAGTTCATCTGTATATGCTTAATCTTGGTTTTAGGCACATCATCTTTTTGGTATCAGAGCATCATAATACTTGGAATTAAGATTGATCACATGTTTGTTAGTGGAATCGGTTCATAAATAGAAGAAGTTTATGCCATTTGATTACTAGTTTGATTGACATTGTTTGATTATCGTTTAAATTGGTTTTGCATGTGGTTAAACTCCCTTTTAGGCACATCATATGTGCTAGAGGCATTGGTATACTCTGTGTGTTGTGCTACCATATGTGTGTTATGTGTTGTGTTAGTGTATGTTGGATGTGCAAGGTGCCGGTGTGTGCTGGGTGTGAGAGGTGTTGTGTGTGGTGTGTGTATAGTTGTGTTGTGGTGCATAGAATGGTGTACAGGAGTGAGTGTGAGTGTGCCTTACTGTTATGTGTGGTTTATGTGAGGGGAGAAGGTATTGTGTGCATGTTGCTATGGGTAACTCTATGCGTATGTGTGTTATGTTTGTTGGTTTGGTGTGGTGTGCATTGGGGTTATGGTATGCTATGTTGTGTGTGGTTTGTGTTGTTGCGGTGTGTTGTGTGATACTATATGTAGGCATGTTGTGTGGGCTATGGCGTGTTATAGTGCATGTGGTGTGTTGTGTCTATGCTGCATGTGTAGCGTATGTTATGTATGTGTGTGCTGCGTGTGTAGTGCGTGTTGCATGTGTGGTTTGTGCTATATCTGTGTTAAGCATGTGGTGTGTGCTATGTGTGGTTGTGTGTAATCATGGGGGTGTGTTGGAGTGAGGCAGAGTGTGCGTGTATGTGTTGGTCAATTACAGTGTGTGCTGCATACTGTAGTGTGTGCATGTGGGTTGTGTGTGATCAGGTGTGTGTGTGTATGGTGAGGCCTTAAGTATGTGTATGTACTACATGTGATGGTAGGTGAGTGCTACTATTGTGCGTAAGTGTACGGGCATGTAGACCGGAAGTGTATGGACATGTAGAGCGGAAGTGCACGGGCATGTAGAGTGGGAGTGTAGGGGTGTGTAGTATGTGTGTGCATAGGCAAGCTGTGTGAGTGTGCTAAGTGTGGTGTATGTGCTATGGATGGATTGCTATGTATGCGCTATGGAATATGTTATAGTGGGTATGTACAAAAAGTGGGATATAATGTGATTATTTATCCCAAAACTTTTATAACTTGTCTTTTATGAGTTATGAAAACTATTATGTGATTATAAATGATTGATGCTTTTAGTATTTATCATTGATGTGACTATTTCTTACATAGCCACCTAGAAATATTAAATTAATTATTATGACTGAAATAAAAACCTAACATGCATTACATGAGACATTACATAGAAATGAAGGTCATTACTATTATAGGGCACATTGGAAGTAATCGGATAAGATTACTATTCTGACTAGGGGATTGTTGCACCTTTGATGGTTTTGAGTCTAGTCTGTCCTTAAGGGTGTGTATGCTTAGATTCTAAATTATGCTTGAAGCTTAAGGGATTAACTTTAAAAGACAATTCCTAATAAAGAGATAAGATCGAACTAAATGGATTGTGAGACTTGGATACTAATGGTAGTGATGTGAATCCTTAACCCAAGGTTAAGGGGAGCGTAAACCTTAGACTTCATGCTAGTTACTAGAAGACCGTATGCGATGTTACATTGCAGATGGTTGCCCATGCATAGCATATGACTGAGAACTTGTGTGAATTATTTGTGTGTGTGCAATATTGAGACTATTGCACTCCTATCTCACCAGGCAATATAGCTCACCTTACTATGGATTGTATGATACAAGTCGTGATTAAATAAGTAACAGAAAATAAGTTATTATATAAATATTTTTGGGGTCGAATTGTTTAAAGAGGATCCTCATTGCCAAATTTTATAACCCTTTAGCTCTTGCCCTAGTGATAGGTCTTATAGGATTTTTGATTCTTATCATCACCCTAGATAAAAGGAACATTTTTCTTAGTCAGTTCAGTTAATGGACTGACAATAGTATTGAAGTTATGGACAAAGCGTCTATAGAATAAAGCTAGTCCATGGAAACTTCTTACCTCAGCGATTGATTTTGGTGTTGGCAATTCTCTAATAGCCCTTACTTTCTCCTCATCAACCCTGATACCAGAACCAGATACAATAAATCCCAAAAATGTTACCTTAGTTTGGTAGAAGGAACACTTCTAGAGATTTGCAAACTACTGTTGCACCCTTAAGATTGAAAATACCGCTTGAAGATGCTCCACTTGATTTTCTAGGCACTTGCTGTATATTAAAATGTCATCAAAATAAACAACAACAAATTTACCTAAAAACTCCTTCATTACATGATTCATTAATCTCATAAATGTACTAGGAGCATTACTCAAACCAAATGGCATAACCATCCTTTCATATAGTCTATGGCGTGTTTTAAAAGCGATCTTTCACTCGTCTCCTTCTCTCATCCGAATTTGATGATATCTACTTTTAAGGTCCACCTTGGAGAACACATGTGCACTATATACTTCATCTAACATATCATCAAATCTAGGAATAGGATACCTGTATTTGATGGTAATTTTGTTGATGGCTCGGTTATTAATGTACATCCTCCAAGTACCATCCTTTTTAAGGACAAAAAGGGTTGGAACAGCATAAGGACTAAGACTCTCCCTGAAAAAACCCCATTCTACCAGCTTATCTACCTGACGTTTCAATTCCTTAGCCTCTTCAAGATTCATGCGATACATAGGTCGATTTAGTAAAACTGACCCTAGCTGGAAGTTAATGGCATGCTCTATACCTCTCAAAGGTGGTAAACCCTCTGGCAATTTGTTTATGAAAAGATCACTGTACTCATCTAATACCTGAGATATCATAGGGGGTAGATGCTGATGCTCATCCATCTCGAGGGCATACCTCATCTGCAATAAATATACCGGTCTCTTATCTGTTATGGCCTCCTCTAACTCACATTGTCCCAACAGTAAGGTCTTTTTCTTCCTAGTTTTATTAACTTATCTTAGAACCTCTTGGACCTTTGAAGGTTTACTGATCTGTCTTTAACCTCTTGAACCGTGAAATCAATCCATTTGGAAGGTGGAATTACGGTCATTGTTCTTATTGAATTTATGTATTATTTCATGTGGTATTCAAGTATAATTTGTAATCTTCATTGAGGAATACTTCACTGTGTTAATCATTGTATGAAATACATCATTCGGATCAAAGATTGCATTTAGGGGTTATAGTCCAATTTTGCTCTAAAAGTGAACCGATTTGGTCTTGTCTTTTGGGGTTGTTATTTGGATTATTTTTTCTTGTGCTTAATTCCCTTTTAGGCACATCGTCTTTTTAGTATCAGAGCTACGCATACTTGGTTCATTTCAATATTGATCATGTGGTGTTGTGGAATTGGTTTATAAATAGTGAGGATTTGCACCATTTGATTACTAGTTTGATTGTCTTTCAAATTGGTTTTGTATGTGCTTAATCTTGGTTTTAAGCATGTCATAATTTAGTATTAGAGCACAAGTTGAGAGAAGGAAATTTTTGTGATCCTCATTTCAATTAGGGTTCTTCAATTTGTGATACGAAATTGTGTGTTGTGAATTAAGGTTACGTAATTGTCTTGTTGAGGAGTTGAATTTGCTGCTTGTTGAAGTTGACTTAAAAGACTTGTTGTAGCTCATTTGTTATTGAGATCACCGTGAGTAGAAGAGCATGTGTATGTGTGTATGTATGTATGGTGTATTGTGTGTGTTGATTGAAGGAGTTTCAATGTGGTATACTTAAGCTTGCCGTGAGGAAGAGTAGTGTTTCTTTATGCTCATTTGTGATCACTTGGAAAAAGTGGAAAAATTTGGAAAGCAAAGAAGAGTGAATGGTGTGTTGATGATTTTGGAATTGTGATTGTCTTTTACAATTTTCAGATTTGAACTTGTGTGGGAAAAAGGAAGTCATTTGAATTCAAACACATTCCATTAACTTGAAGAAGTTATTGTATGATTATTTGAATTTGAATTTGAATTTGTTTCTTACCATTTGTGGAAGAGGTTGCATTAAAAAAGTGGAAATTGAATTTTGTTGCTGCCATTGTTTATGGTTTGCGGTGTGATTGGTGAATTGGGGTGTGTTGTAGCAAGGAAGTGTAAACTTTGAAGAATTGTGTAGTGTATTTTCGGAAGTGAGGAGTAGCAAGTTGTAATTTTCATATTTGAATTTTCAGAATTGAGGTGTGAGTTAAGAAGCAATTTGAATTTTAAAACATACATTAAGTGATTGTTTAATTGTATGTTATTTGAATTTGAAATAGCTCCTTACCATTTGTGGAATCTTGCACTTATTGAACTGATTTTGAATTTGAAATTTGAGCTACCTTTGTTGTTGGAGTTGTGACTTGATATTTGTGTGGAAGTGGGGAATGTGCACCGTAACTTGAAGAGGTGTGTGTGTAGAGTTGTGTTTTTGTAAATTTAGTGAAGAGTGTGTGCAATTGGTGTGGGTTTTAGTGTGTCTAGAATAGACAATTGTTGTTAGAGGCATGATTGGTGTGGAGCCGTTAGTAAAAGAGGAGAAGTGTGGCGGTGAAGTTGTGTATTTTTGTATGTGTTGAGGTACTGCCCATTGTGAAGTAATTGGTGTGAAACCAAAGTAAGAAAAGGAAAGTTGAGTAGTGGAATTTGAATTCAAACAAAACAATTAAAGTGTGAAAGTAATTTGATACGAACCATGCCAACCCGTGACGAAACCCAATACCAATACGTTCGGAATTCGTTGCTTAAGACGCCCAAACACCTAAAGTGGAAACCGCAACTCGTTGTCTATAAGCGAGACAAGAACCTTGGTATAATGTGAAGACGCCACAATCGGGATGAAAGACCGATTGATAAGTCGGGGTGAACGCCACGGAAATCAATCCGATAAGTTCAAATTAGTTCTTGAAGAACCAAGAGAGGTGCCTCTCAAAAGTGTTTAATGTTCAAAGATGTAAATTCTTAGTTGTTCTAAACCCTAGGAGCTTTTATACTAGGGTTACAATATGTGAAAAACAAGTCCAAAACGACGTAGCTTAGATAAGTTGCGTAAAAACACGAAAACAGAACATGCTGGCCGGCAGGGGATACATGGCCGTGGACATGATCGTGTACTTTGGCCGTGTACTTTTCTGTGCACATTTCGGCCACATACACGACCGTGTACTTCTGGTCGTGTACCTTCCTGTGGAGTTGCTTGACTCCATACACGGCCGTGCCTTTTAACCGTGTATCTAGCCGTGTATGATTCTGTGCAATCTTGGAATTCCTACTTGGTCGTGCCTTGAACATACACGCTCTCTTCAACCCATATCCGGTGTGACTTGTATAAAAGCAAGGGTCTTCCCATGGTTGTTCCAATCCGTTCCAACTTCATGATTGCTTCAATCCTTTCCGGCTTTATGGATAACCTTTATCAACCCGTTAAGTGCTTCCTTGAATCGTTTTGCTAGATTTCTTGTGATCGGTCCAGGCGACACTTCAAGAGGATCCACATTTCTTCTTCCGGCTTGGCTCTCATCATGGATCTCATCAAGAAAGGTGAAACCGAGGAAGAAGAGGGAATTACATGAAGGAGGTGAGTGTGACTGTGTGCAAGAGTAAATAGGAAAAAGAGGTGTCACCGATGTGGTAACGGTGGCTTTAGTAGCTTGATCAAGTGTTCAAGTTGTAAAAGGAAGACCCGAGAAATGCGATGTGCCATTGGTAAAATGATTGTGAATGTGAGTGTGGAAAAAGGCATTGGAGAGTTTGAGAAGAGATGGGAGTTAATGGGAAATCGAAAAGTCTAATGAAAATTGCATGGAGTTGCTGTAGCCAATCCTTTGATACTATGTTCAATGATGAGACCACATGTCGGGATCACTTAATGACGATTAGTACTATGACAAGTATAAACAGGTGAGTGGGAAACATAATGATATACTACAATGTTGTGTTATGTGTTGATATGATATGTATGTGAATTCGTTTGCTTTGTTATAGTTGTAATTGGATGTGATATAGTTAATTTTGAGTTATATAGTGGGGTTAATTGAGCTTAGGAAAGAAATTACGAAGAAACTAGTAATTAGGTACACTATAGATAAATGCTAGTGTATTGATATAGAAATTAGCATGGGTTATTGGTAGATAGCACTTCGCACCATCTTGGTAGTGCTATTATTACAAGTCTAATATCATGATTTTAAATTGTTTTCTTCAAACTAAACCAAAATACATAAACCTAACTTTTCCTCTATAGCTACCAAGTAGGTTTGCATAGTTAGAATAGGATATGTGAATATCATTATGTATACATATCAGAGTTTACTTCTGAATATAAAAACATGCTTAGGTAAATTATTTTTCTATTATATCTATAAAATATGCTCATGCAAATAACTATACAAACATGAGTGTAACTTTAGTTTTGCAACTTAACAATCCTATTTTCTTACCTTTTTAAGTAAGTGAGGGAAGGTGCCCAGTAAATTGTCCTTTAGTTAAAGCTATGTTACAAACCTATATATATGTGTAGATAATATATATATATATATATATATATATATATATATATATATTATACTTAGGTATGTGAGGACTTAGGAGGGATGTACATGTGATTACATGTTGAGCACTTGAGAAGTGCGATGACACAGAGGCGTCACGAATGATAATCATAAATCAATTCGGAGTGGTTGATTTGATGTTTGAGACAAATGGCACATAGGTGTCAAGTTAACTAAAGCCCGATGTATAGTTGGATTGCTCCCATCCACTTGGTCTGGGTTCTATGTTTGTTTTGTGATGTGAAATGCATGATCTTGCTTGTTATGGTACGTGTGAAAATGAACAGTAGTGGATTTGTTTATGGGAATTCGTTGAGTTCCTATTGATTGCTCTTGGAGTGGTAGTCTTTAAATGCTTAGTAGTTTACTTTATTACCTTGAATGGGAATTGGTTGCAACTATATATTATTTAGTCACCTCAAATCAATTAATTAAAGAAGTAGACTCGATTAAAACTTGACATGCATTTACACAAGATATTGCATAAGATTAAAGGCTATCACTACTATAGGACACACCGGAAGTGATCAGAGGATCACTATCCCGCTAAATGCAAACTAAGTGAATAGGGGATTGTCACGCCTTGACTGTTCCAAGTTCGGCCTGTCTCTTGAGGGTGTAATTGCTTGGTGTATTGAGGCACTTGAGCCTAAAACATTAAAGCTAAGACACAATATAAATACGCGATAAGAGTAGTAAAGATGTGAGTAATATGATGTGCCTAATTCCAAGCTTAAGCACAATCAAAGAATCAAGGAAAACTCCTCAATTCACAAAACGCAAACCGATTCACCTAGTAAGCAATTTCACGTGAACACCTTGTAGAATTTGATGGAAATGGTTGTTCAAATGATATAATTGTAATCTCTAATGATAATTTAACCAAATAACCACAATAAGGCTTGAGAAACACGTGGAAATCAGATCAAAATGAAGCAACACAAACCGTGAATTCCACTTCCCCTTTCAATACCAATTTCACGTCACAATGCACTAAAAATGATAGTGAATTCAATAACTAAAAGAACAATCAATCTTACAAGATTGATGTCCACGAATTACAATAACCAATAAGTCCAAGAAAGATTCAAATCTACCCTAGATATGACTCACTAGAGAAGAAATGAACAACAACAAAGACGAATCGATATTACTCACGATTTCTCCTTGTTGCACTCGCCACAATTCCAACTTCTTGGGATTGAAATTGATAAGAGAATTTTGGAATTAGGAAACCCTAAGCCCTCTCACGAAAATGTGAAGTGTTTTTCTGCAAAATTAAGCCTCCTCAAACCCTCTCTTAAGCAAGTATTTATACTTGCTACTTTTAGGGTTAAAAAGTACTCAAAATTACAAGTTTGCCACTTTTAAGGTGGCTAACCCTAAATGAAAGTTACAAAGAAATAAAAGTGTCCCAAAACCAAAATACAACTAAAATAGTTCATAAAATGAAAAATACATAAAAGAAATGCTTTTCATGATACCGATCTTCTATAGGATCCATCGGCCCAACTCATCGCCGGTTCAGGTCGGTCCATGGATAACCCACAAGCTGAGTTTAAGTGAATTTGTCCATTACCCTGTAAAGCATGATAAGTATTCCTGTTGGAATATAAAATACATGAATAAGATAAAAGATGTTAGTATATAAATAATTCCGGGGTCGATCTACTCAAAATGGGCCCTCAACGCCAAGATTTGATTTCCTTTGGTTCTTGCCCTAATGATAGGTCTTGTCGGATTTTTATTCCTATCATCTCCTCGGGCCTCAAAAAGATTTTTCCCCAAATCTAGTAAATCAAATGCAGTAGAGACTTTGTTTCCTCCTAGCAAGTTACCTGAAGAAATATCTCTGCAGAATCCCAATATCTGAAATACTACAGGTGGTGATTGTCTTCTCTCCTCCATTTCCAGGATGTATCTCTTCTGCAATACAAATAATGACCCATTATCCACTAAAGTTGCCCCTGTATCAACCTGTTCCACTGAAACTGTTTCCTCTTTTTCTAACCCATCTGTATGTTGTTGATCTTCATGGTCTTCTAATGGTTGGCCCCACTGCTCATTGTCCTCTAAGACCTCTGAAGGTGAACACAACTGTCTTTGAACAGTCTGGCTCTCTGGTGGTCTACTCGTCTGACTATGATTATCAGGATCCTCTGAAGGTTGGCAAATCGGTGTCTAACAAATTTTATGCTCTAAGGGTTGGCTCGTGTCATTAGATCCCTCAAGAACCTTTGAAGGTTGTCATACTTGCGTCTGCACAATTTGGTCCTCCTAGTCTAGGTAATCATCTGTGGAACCCCTACCATCAAATGAAGGCATCTGTAGCTTCGCACACTTTGGCCCTCGAGGTGGTCTAAATTCCCTATCTGGATATGGTTTAAGCCCAAAATTATCATCTCTATCTTCCCTAAGAGCATGATAATCTCCCTTTACTCTAGGTGGCGCCTGAAGGTTTACCACAGGTGGTGGTGGCAATGTCATTCTATCAATCCTTGTTGCTAATGTAGCAACAAATTTGCTAAGGTCCCGAAGTTGTTCATCTAGAGTTCTTCCATTTGTATTTTGACGACTTGGTCTGCTACCCACTTGGCTATTGGCCTCATTGCCAATGTACCCATTCACACTATCATATGACATGTTTGTGGATGCGATTTATCTAAAGTACAAATGTAATCTCAAATAATTTGTAGCACACTCCTTCACTTCACCACGTCACAGTAACAAGTTTGGATAACAATACTCACACTTATACACCCATGGTGCAACAAGTCACCAATGCAATAAATACTTTTATCACTTCAAGTATATTAGAATAAGTGAAGCACAAATAAATACTTCTAAGTAGTTAAGAAATTAAATTTAACTCACAAGTGTTGAAGTAATAAGTTCAATTACTTTCTCACTTTAATGTTTGTTTTTGAATTCAAATTCTACTACTTAAATTTCCTTTTCTTGCCACGGTTTCACACCCACAATTGATCTTGATGTGCAGCAGCTTTAATCCACATAAATCCATAAATTTACACCGCCACTCACACCACTACATACACATAACCAAAATATGAAGTGCTTAATTCCACTTAAGCACAATCAAAAGAATCAAGGAAAAACACATTAATTCACAAAACACAAACCGGTTCAATTGAGGGTGATTTCACGTGAAGATTTGATGGAAAAATGATGATCAAATGATATAATTGTAATCTCTAATGATAATTTAACCAAATAACCACAATAAGGCTTGAGAATCACGTGGAAGTCAGATCAAAATGAAGCAACACAAACAGTGAAATTCCACTTCCCCTTTCAATACCAAATTAACGTCACAATGCACTAAAAATGATAGTGAATTCAATAACTAAAAGAACAATCAATCTTACAAGATTGATGTCCACGAATTACAACAACCAATAAGTCCAAGAAAGATTCAAATCTACCCTAGATATGACTCACTAGAGAAGAAATGAACAACAACAAAGATGAATCGATATTACTCACGATTTCTCCTTGTTGCACTCGCCACAATTCCAACTTCTTGGGATTGAAATTGATAAGAGAATTTTGGAATTAGGAAACCCTAAGCCCTCTCACGAAAATGTGAAGTGTTTTTCTGCAAAATTAAGCCTCCTCAAACCCTCGCTTAAGTAAGTATTTATACTTGCTACTTCTAGGGTTAAAAAGTGCTCAAAATTACAAGTTTGCCACTTTTAAGGTGACTATCCCTAAATGAAAATTACAAGGAAATAAAAGTGTCCCAAAACCAAAATACAACCAAAATAGTTCATAAAAGAAGAAATATATAAAATAAATAGTCTTCAAGATGCCGATCTTCTATAGGATCCATCGGCCCAACTCATCGCCGGTTTAGGTCGGTCTATGGATAACCCACAAGCTGAGTCTGAGGGAGTTTGTCCATTGCCCTATAGAATATGATAAGTGTACCTGTTGGAAAACACAATACAAGAATAATAGAAAAGAGGTTAATATATAAATAATTCCGGGGTCAATCTGCTCAAAATGGGCCCTCAATGCCAAGATTTGAATTCCTTTAGTTCTTGCCCTAATGATAAGTCTTGTCGGATTTTTATTCCTATCATCTCCTCGGGCCTCAAAAAGATTTTTCCTCAAATCTGGTAGATCAAATGCAGTAGAGACTTTGTTTCCTCCTAGCAATCCATCTGAAGAAGTATCTCTACAGAATCCCAATATCTGAAATACTACAGGTGGTGATTGTTTTCTCTCCTCCCTTTGTAGGATGTATCTCATCTGCAACACAAATAATGCTCCATTATCCAATAAAGTCACCTCTGTATCAACCTGTTCCACTGAAACTGTTTCCTCCTTTTTTAACTCATCTGTATGTGGCTGATCCTCATGGTCTTCTAATGGTTGGCCCAACTGCTCATTACCCTCTAAAACCTCTAAAGGTGAACATAACTGTCTCTGAATAGTTTGGCTCTCTGGTGGTCTGCTCGTCTGACTATGATCATCAGGATCCTCTGAAGGTTGGCACATCGGTGTCTGCATCTGCATAGTTTGGTCCTCTGATGGTTTGATCATGTGGCTATGATCCTCAAGATTCTGTGATGGTTGTTTTATCTGTCTTTGCATCTCTTGGACCTCTGATGGTGACATAGGGTTCAATACTATACGTTTACCATCCTTTTTAAACATATAAGTATTTCTATACCCATCATGTAATACCATCCTATCATACAACCATGGTCTGCCAAGTAATATATGGGATGCATAAGGAGGAAGAATATCACATTCAAGCTCATTATAGTACTTATCCCCTATACTGAAGGGTACCCTAGCCCTTTGGGTCACATAAAGACCATCTTGATTATTCAACCAATGTAATGTATAGGGTTTAGGATGTGGGATAGTTTCAAGTTTCAACTTCGATACTAATGATGTAGCTACAACATTAGTACAACTACCGCCATCAATAATAATTGCACACAAGTTTCCTTGTACCCTACAAGAAGTATGGAACAAGTTTTCTCTTTGTCCCTCATCAATGGTTTGAAAAGAAGTCATGTCCCGATGCAATATATTAGCATAATGAAACATTTCACTAGACATGATTGTACTAAAATCCAACAATACAATAATTATCTTCACACTTCCAAGGTTCAAGTACACAACCAAACCACAAATGAAGTACACTTAACTACTTTCAAGTAGATAGAATTAAATTCAACAACAAGTGTTTAAGTAACTAGTTCAATTACTTTCACACATTTAATGAGTTGTTTGAATTTCAAATTCTATTACTCACTTTCCTTTTTCTTGCTAAAACTTTACACCCACAATGAGTCTTAATGTGCAGCACCTTGCACTACACAAAACTCCACAAATTTACACCGCCACTCACACCACTACATACACATAACACTTTACGGCGCAACAAATTTTTTCTACTTTCCAAAAGTCACTCCCACAGCAACAACACAAATATAACACTCCACTTCCATGGTAACAATAAGAAATGGCAACAACAACAAATACACTCCCACTTCCCACAATTTAATCCACAATTCACAACAAATGGCAGCTTAATTCAAATTCAAAATGAGATCATTAATTGCAATATTCCACAAATGGTAAGGAGCCACTTTCAAATTCAAATGAACACACAATTAAACAATGACTTAATGTGTGTTTTGAAATTCAAATTGCTTCCATAACTCACACCTCAAATCTGGAAATTGCAAATGGTTTCTCCCCAATTCAGAATTACACAATGGAAATCACAACAACAAACTTCACAACCTCCTTCACACCACAACTAGTCATGACAAGAATAAGGCAATTTTTGCAAGTCCCAAAAGTTATTGAATTAAACAACACTCTATGCTACTGCCCTTCCACGAGATTATTGACCATAAAATGATACAATAACCTTCCCAATCCAACTCCAACAATCAGCAAATTAAAGCTACAACCAAGGTAATTTCATAAGTCACAAACTACACAACACAATTGTGGTTCACAATTTGATTAACCCTAATTGAAGATGAATATCACAAAATCAAATAACCATAAATCCCTTCTCTCAACATGTGCTCTGATACCAAAATATGAAGTGCCTAATTCCACTTAAGCACAATCAAAAGAATCAAGGAAAAGCACCTTAATTCACAAAACACAAACCGATTCAATTGAGGGTGATTTCACATGAAGATTTGATGGAAAAATGATGATCAAATGATATAATTGTAATATCTAATGATAATTTAACCAAATAACCACAATAAGGCTTGAGAATCACGCGGAAGTCAGATCAAAATGAAGCAACACAAACCGTGAAATTCCACTTCCCCTTTCAATACCAAATTAACGTCACAATGCATTAAAAATGATAGTGAATTCAATAACTAAAAGAACAATCAATCTTACAAGATTGATGTCCATGAATTACAATAACCAATAAGTCCAAGAAAGATTCAAATCTACCCTAGATATGACTCACTAGAGAAGAAATGAACAACAACAAAGATGAATCGATATTACTCACGATTTCTCCTTGTTGCACTCGCCACAATTCCAACTTCTTGGGATTGAAATTGATAAGAGAATTTTGGAATTAGGAAACCCTAAGCCCTCTCACGAAAATGTGAAGTGTTTTTCTGCAAAATTAAGCCTCCTCAGACCCTCTCTTAAGCAAGTATTTATACTTGCTACTCCTAGGGTTAAAAAGTGCTCAAAATTACAAGTTTGCCACTTTTAAGGTGGCTATCTCTAAATGAAAATTACAAGGAAATAAAAGTGTCCCAAAACCAAAATACAACCAAAATAGTTCATAAAAGAAGAAATATATAAAATAAATAGTCTTCAAGATGCCGATCTTCTATAGGATCCATCGGCCCAACTCATTGCCGGTTCAGGTCGGTCCATGGATAACCCACAAGCTGAGTCTGAGGGAGTTTGTCCATTGCCCTATAGAATATGATAAGTGTGCTTGTTGGAAAACACAATACAAGAATAATAGAAAAGAGGTTAATATATAAATAATTCCGGGGTCAATTTGCTCAAAATGGGCCCTCAACGCCAAGATTTGAATTCCTTTAGTTCTTGCCCTAATGATAGGTCTTGTCGGATTTTTATTCCTATCATAAGACCTGGGCACTGATGGTGACTTTGAAATCCCCAACCCAAGTTCAAGGGAGGTGTAAACCTTAGACTTCACATCGGTTACTGGAAAACTACGTGAGATGCTGCATTCATGTGATTGCTCATACATAGCATATGATTTGATAACTTAATTGAAATTGCTTGTGTGTGTGTAGTATTGAAAGTATTACCATCCCATTCACTAAGCCATAGTGTGCTCACCCCACCACAGACTCTTTTGCAGGTAGAGATTACAAAAGCTTGAGATGGGATAAAATGTGGAGTGTCGAGAGTTTTTAGATAACCAAAACGATAAAGTAAGAATTCTGAAGGATAGATTATTTAGATGTAATGTTAGGACCTTTATGTAAATAAAATTGAGTTTGTGAAACTTAGGATTTATCCTATTTTACTGGTTGGTAGGGGGTACTGATTCTCTGCGATCATGGGATATGGAATCCATAGTTATATTTTATTATGTAACTTTATGTACTATGATTAGTCATAAATGTAATTAATTATTTAAAGTCTTACGATTTCTAGCTGGTAAGATGATTATCATATAACGGGTGCACACGTGCTATGACGATTTTAGTAGAAACTTCTAGGCCTCCTTTTGGGGTGTGATAGAAAAATTGGTATCAGAGCTCTAGGTTGTCAAAGATAGGAGCAAACTACTAAATAGTGAGATGGGGTAGAACCAAGGTAGATTGTAAGAGTAAAAATTGTAAAAGACATAGACGATAGTCTATACATATATGTAATTATTACTCCAGAGTTTCCTTCTAGTTCTAAGTTACTTAAAACATGTTAGCTCGTAAATCCTATATCCTCATTAGAAACCACATAGAGTATATTATAAAATGCAACAAATGATGAGTCATAACAATCGAGCTTTGAAGACCACACTACCATCGAGCATAACGACACTCTAGGAGGTAGATGAGGCTAGTGTAGGCTCATAACCCATAGGACCCAGGAACGAATTTATGTAGCATAGAAAGGAATACTAGAACAACTACTTAGTGATAGGCTCCACCATAGAAAGACCACCCTAAAGAGAACTTCACTAAATGATATGAAGTTCCATAGTTCTTAAACGAATACTTTAGGGAAAAATACGACACCACTTTCGTGTTATCGGAGTCCAAATTAAAATACCCTTATTAATGGCGCCATGATAAACTATATTAATGTACGAAATCATAGCGTCAGAATGACATTACGACCTCAATTAAAACAATAAGGAATAAAGTATAAAACAGAACCACTAAATAAGCTAAATCTGAGAAGAACCAAATCCTCATTAAACTAGGTAGATGATGGGTGTCGAATCCAATAAAAATAAAACCTACTCCTAGACAATTATATGATTTGCATATAGTGGTGAGTAGGGTCGAATCCACAGAGATTGGTTAAACTTATTTCTATTCAAGGAGAATAAAAGGGAAAAGAAAAATGGGGGGTTTTGTTTGTGAATCAAAATAAAGTAAAACAAGGTAAGAAAATCGGATATTAATAAAAGCCTAGCCAAAGGAATCAAGATAGTTTAATTCTAGGAATTGATCATCGATGCAAATGTTCTCTATTCTTGTTCCTAGATAAACTGGTTATGGTTATTAACAAGCTCTAACAACCTATCTCTCCTTACTTCCTCGATAACCTCAGACAAGCGCTTTGAATTATTTCTCTTATTGATTAAACAACCCTAGACAAGCGCTTAGGATTTAATCTATCAATAGCATTAAGATCTAGAGAGACCACCAATTCATGCCAGTAGATTATAAGATAACCAATTTAAACATGATCACACACCTCCATAACATGAATTCGATCATCTCTTTTATAACCAAACATGTTATTGCGTCACTAAGACTAGAACAATCAAACAATTACGGATTTGACGTGCTAGTTGACAATATATTAACTTGCTAATTGAGTAGAAGAGCTCTATTCATACCAGTCAACAAAGATAATAATGAAAAAACGATCAGAAGATATATGAATACCCGAAAGCAAAGAATAGAATAAATACAAGTCAATTAGACCTCACAATCCGTGGAGAATTAAACATCTATGACCATTTGGCTAGAAAAGTAGCTTAGCTACACATGTTCATCAATAAAACGAAAATAAAAAGTAAAGACATGATGAACCCGGTTGCCTGCCCTGCCTCCAAGATGATCCAAGGTTCTTCAAGATCCAAAGATTCAAAACTTTTTTCCTAACCTTCTAGGGTTGGCTCTATTTATATTATTAGATGGATAGCATGTGATCTTTTGCTAGCAAGATACGAAAATATCTTTCCTTTTCCAAGTAGATTTTGAGAAGTGAAGATTCGTCTACCTGGCACGCCCCACCACACGGCCGTGGGTCAAGCCGTGCCATCCTCTGTGCATATTCTTCAAGTCTTCATCCGCGCCCAGTGTGTACCACGGTTACACACACGGCCAGATTTCAAGCCGTGCTTTCATCTGTCAATAATCTACAAGTCTTCATCCGTGTCCAGTGTGTACCACGGTTACACCTACGGCTAGATTTCAAGCCGTGCCTCCATCTGGTTGATGTTCCACACTTCTTCTCCTTGGCACACCTAGCTTCCACCATGGCTCTAAGCACGGTTTCTCCCACGGCTTCCACCACGGCCGTGCCCTAAGCCGTGTCTCTCTCTGTTCAAAGTCCACATTTCCGTCTTCTTGTCCAGTGTGTAATACGGTTTGAACCTTGGCCGTGCCTCAAACCGTGCTTCCTCCGGTGGTGTAATTCATTGTCTTGATCCAAATTGTAGATGACTTCTCTAAAATACTTGAATTAGCATCCTTGACTCCATTTAACCTGATTTATCACGATGATAGAATTAAAGTACCATTTCCTTATGATTTCTATAAAATCAATAATAATTTAACACAATTTATACTATAAAGCTTGAGTATAAAATGGCTCTATCAGTAGATTAGCAAAAGTAAGAAATAAAAAGCTAAATCATTTAGGTAAAAAATATATATCACTCATTACCATAACCTGATCGTTTGATCAATAAAATTGAATTACACAAATATACGAACCCCAAATTTAGCAATCTCATTTACGTATACGGGGTTGTATACGAAACAATGCACTTGAATTCGAAACGTGAAAATCGAGAATTTAATAAAAAGGTATAAAAGTAAAAGAGGTGAGTATGATAAAGTTTCGAGGATGAAACTTCTTAAAGGGGAGGAGAGTGTAAAGTCCTAAAAATTTAGAAAAGACCAAACAAAAATTAAAGAAAATAAGTAAAATAATAAATACCTTTAGGTCGGGGTAGCGAGAATGATAATCTCGCTATATTAAAAACTTTGACAAATGCACAACAAAAATTCAAATATCGCTACGCGCAAATATTATTTTAATAAATTGCGATAATAATAAGTTTTAAAAATAAAACAATTAGAAAAAACAACCTTTACAAAGAAAAAAAGATAACGAACATAACAAATGGAATGATATGAAATATATTACCGAATAAATTTAGGAAGCAAAGTAATTGAAAAATATTTGAATATAGATATATAAATGGATAAATAAAAATAACCATAAGTCCTAGCTTTAGTTCAGGTAAATTAAATTAAAAGAGTAAATTATCCGAAATATAAATTTCAAACAATATTGGGTTAAATAATGAAATTAATTTAAATAATAGATCTAGGAATTTTAAATAAAAATTTAGACTAAATATTTATGTTTGGAATAATGAAATTAACCTAGACGTAAGCTTTCGTAATAAAATGCTAAAAATACAAAATTTAAAGATATCCTTGTATACTTGATTGATGGATTTTTGTATAGAGCTTGAAACTTGTATATACCTTGTGGGTCTGTGAGGGAAGCACATGCGGGAAGATTGTCTGGTCACTTTGGTGAGAAGAGACCTAGCCATGATAAAAGAAAATTTTTACTGGAGGGGCATGTGATGGGTGTCGAATCCAACAAAAATAAAACCTACTCCTAGACAATTATATGATTTGCATATAGTGGTGAGTAGGGTCGAATCTACAGAGATTGGTTAAACTTATTTCTATTCAAGGAGAATAAAAGGAAAAGAAAAATGGGGGGGGGGGGTTGTTTGTGAATCAAAATAAAGTAAAACAAGGTAAGAAAACCGGATATTAATAAAAGCCTAGCCAAAGGAATCAAGATAGTTTAATTCTAGGAATTGATCATCGATGCAAATGTTTTCTATTCTTAGTTCTAGATAAACTGGTTATGGTTATTAACAAGCTCTAACAACCTATCTCTCCTTACTTCCTCGATAACCTCAGACAAGCGCTTTGAATTATTTCTCTTATTGATTAAACAACCCTAGACAAGCGCTTAGGATTTAATCTATCAATAGCATTAAGATCTAGAGAGACCACCAATTCATGCAAGTAGATTATAAGATAAACTATTTAAACATGATCATACACCTCCATAACATGAATTCGATCATCTCTTTTATAACCAAACATGTTATTGCGTCACTAAGACTAGAACAATCAAACAATTACGGATTTGATGTGCTAGTTGACAATATATTAACTTGCTAATTGAGTAGAAGAGCTCTATTCATACCAATCAACAAAGATAATAATGAAAAAACGATCAGAAGATATATGAATACCCGAAAGCAAAGAATAGAATAAATACAAGTCAATTAGACCTCACAATCCGTGGAGAATTAAACATCTATGACCCTTTAGCTAGAAAAGTAGCTTAGCTACTCATGTTCATCAATAAAACGAAAATAAAAAGTAAAGACATGATGAACCCGGTTGCCTGCCCTGCCTCCAAGATGATCCAAGGTTCTTCAAGATCCAATGATTCAAAAAGTTGTCCTAACCCTCTAGGGTTGGTTCTCTTTATATTGTTAGGGAGATGGCATGTGATCTTTTGCTAGCAAGATACGAAAATATCTTTCCTTTTCCAAGTAGATTTCGAGAAGTGAAGATTCGTCTACCTGGCACGCCCCAACACACGGCCGTGGGTCAAGCCGTGCCATTCTCTGTGCATATTCTTCAAGTCTTCATCCGCGCCCAGTGTGAACCACGGTTACACACATGGCCAGATTTCAAGTCGTGCCTTCATCTGTGCATAATCTTCAAGTCTTCATCCGTGTCTAGTGTGTACCACGGTTACACCCACGGCTAGATTTCAAGCCGTGCCTTCATCTGGTTGATGTTCCACACTTTCTTCTCCTTGGCACGTCTAGCTTCCACCACGGCTCCAAGTACGGTTTCTCCCACGGCTTCCACCACGGCCGTGCCCTAAGCCGTGTCTCTCTCTGTTCAAAGTCCTCATTTCCGCCTTCTTGTCCAGTGTGTAGCACGGTTTGCGCCATGGCCGTGCCTCAAACCGTGCTTCCGATACACGGCCGTGTACTTCAACCGTGTATCTTCCTATTGATTCAAAACCAAGTACACGGTCGTGTACTTCAATTACACGCCCATGTACTTCCCTCCGGCGGTGTAAATCCTTGTCTTTGAACCAAGTTGTAGATGACTTCTCTAATTTACTTGAATTGGCATCCTTGACTCCATTTAACCTGATTTATCACGATGATAGAATTAAAGTACCATTTCCTTATGATTTCTATAAAATCAATAATAATTTAACACAATTTATACTATAAAGATTGAGTATAAAATGGCTCTATCAAATTCCCCCACACTTAAACTCTTGCTTGTCCTCAAGCAATTGCATCAAATCAATTGAGAAATCTGTCATAGATTATACAAACTTTCTTTTCATCATTCCAAGCATCTATTCATTTGTAATTCATGACTTGTAGTTTTAATGTCTACTACTTCAACCAAACTGGTTTCCTGTGATCAAATTACTATGGGCAAAATTCAATAGCTAATCTAAACAAAACAAACTTTAATCCTCATGTTTAGCAAAAGAATTTTTATTCCAAAAGTAAATATTTAATCCACTAAGGAAAAACACCCAATTAAACTTCATTGGACATTAGCAAACATATAATCCTTGCAGTATAAAGTAAAAGCATATGGTATAAGCTCTTTGCTAGATATTCTCCCTTTTATACATCTTTGTTTTATTCAATGAATGTTTACATTCATGTTCTTTTGATTTATTCAAGCATCTATTTTGACGGGTTTTTGCCCACTTCTTTTCATGAACTTTTGCCTTTTTCGCCCTTATCGTTATAGTGAGTTCATTGAGTCGGCAACATCCCGATCTCATCACTCAAGTGACTGGGTTTTGAGATACCCCTACGGACTCTTCCTCACTCTAACATTCATGTTTGAATACTCGTAACTTAATTAGTTGAATCATTGGAGTAATGGCTATGCTTGATTCTCTTTTTTTTTTTTTTTAAGTGTTATGATTGCTTTACAAACAACTTCAAAGAGTATACAGTAGCTAATATAACCCAGAAGTAAACTTATTTATTTTTCACTTAGGGACTCGACTTACTCTTAGACTTCCAATTCTAAAGCTAAATACAAGGTAAATTTGTTTCTTAAAGATTTCACTACTTAATTTTAACCATGTATTCTAATCATAGCAGTGGGTGAGTAAAACATTTGAACAAGTCAATTTCACATTTTGTAGATGCTTATTACAACATTTAGTACAATCTCTAGATTTCATGATAATTTTGAAAAAAATTGGCTTAAAATTGCTTAAGGACAAACATTCAAAGTATGGATCAATTCTCTATTCTCTATAATTTATTATCCTCTCCCCCACACTTAGCTTGAACAGTGTCCTCACTGTTCCTAATTTAGCACAATTGAAAAGGAATTAACAACTCAAGGAACATTAGAGAATAAGAGAAAGGAAATACTGGTACTTCCCTGGTATTGGAGTTTTCCCCTTAAGCTCTGGAAAGTGTCATCTGATTATGTGTATCCTTGCTACAGCTGATCCAAAGAGTTCAAAACTACACTAAAATCAAAACAAACTAAACTAAAACAAAACAAAACTAATGCAAAACAATTTTTTTTTTTTTTTACATGGGTTGCCTCCCATGAAGCGCCTTTCTTTAACGTCTTTGGCTAGACGTTCCTGGCTAAATATTTGGATAAGGATTTTGATTCCAGCCTTGGTGCCTGTGGTGATGGGTTAATAACATCCGTAACAAAAACAGGAGAGATATCATTAGGATGTTTCATGTCATCATAAATGTTAAATTTAATCACTTCACCGTCAAATTCCATAGTGAGGGTGCCATCATTTACATCGATTTTCGTTTTAGAAGTCTTAAGGAATGGTCGCCCTAATAATATCAGTGATGAAGTATGAGAATCACTATCGTCCATGTCAAGCACATAAAAATCAGCAGGAAAAACCAACCTATTGACTTGAACTAAAACATCCTCTAAAACTCCCTCAGGATAAACATTGGACCTGTCAGCAAGTTGAACAATAACACCCGTTTCCTTTAAAGGACCAACATTTAAACTTTGATAAACAGATAAAGGCATGACATTGATAGAAGCTCCTAGATCACACATGGCTTTAACGATTCCAAGATTACCTATTTTGCAAGGAATGGTGAACATACCTGGATCCTTACATTTGGGAGGAAGCTTCTTCTGAATAATAGCTGAAACATTTTCACTCACACTAATCTTTTCATTACCTTTCAGCTTTCTTTTGTTAGTGCACAAGTCTTTGAGAAATCTAGCATAGCGCGGTATTTGCTTAATTGCATCAAGCAAAGGAATATTTACCTCGACTTTACGAAAATTTTCCAGAATCTCTTTTTCTTCCGCTTCATTCTTGGATTTCGCCAATCTGGAGGGGAAAGGAGGTGGTATTAATGTGACCTTTGATGGCTCAACTAGAGACTTGTTAATCTGGTTGCCCTGCTGGCTCGGAGTCAAAATCTCTTTCTTGGTCTCTTCCCCAAGAGTAGATGAGTGTCCTTTCTTAATTGATCCCTGCAATGCTGTTCCACTCCTCAAGGTAAGTGCATTAACGCTTTGCTTCGGATTTGTGATAGTCTGAGAAGGTAACTTACCTTGAGTTTCTAACCTATTCACAGCAGAAGCAAGTTGACTTACCTGATTTTCCAAGTTGTGGATGCTCTGCTTTGTCTCATCTTGAAATTGTTTTGTATTAACGGCAAGTGATTTAACAATTTCCTCAAGGGACATACCTGAAGTGGAAGGAGCTTGGGGTACGTGGTATGATGGCTTAGGCTGGAATTGTTGGACATGTTGAGGGTTATTGCCATATCGGAAGTTAGGATGATCCCTCCATTCAGGATTGTAAGTATTTGAATAGGGATCATACTTCCTCTGCGGTTGTCCTGGAAATCCGCCTACAGCATTGGCGTGTTCATGATTGTCATCTTGCAATGTGGGGCACATGTCGGTCGGATGACTAGGAGCAGCACAAATTTCACAAGCTTTCACCTGTTGGGTATTTCCAAGAGCTAGCTGCTGCACAAGGGAGGTAAGATTAGAAATTTGATGTTCAAGGTTAGACACATTTACCTCATTTACCTTCCTTGAAGACGTATCATGCCTATGCCCAAATTGTTGCGAATTGGCAGCCATAATGGAGATCAATTCCCTAGCTTGACCAGGGGTTTTGTTTACTATGGCGCCTCCACTTGCAGCATCCATCATCTTTCTTTCCATCGGAAGTAGGCCCTCGTAGAAGTATTGGATAAGGAGTTGTTCAGATATCCCATGTTGTGGGCAGCTTGCACACAATTGCTTGAACCTCTCCCAATACTCATGAAGAGTCTCGGTGTCCCTTTGTTTTATACCACAAATTTCTCTTCTTATACCAGCGGCTCTGGATGCGGGGAAGAATTTGTCCAAGAAGAGTCTTACCATATCTGTCCAAGTGGTGAGAGAACCTGGAGGCAAATAAAACAACCAATCTTTAGCTTTAGTACTTAAAGAAAATGGAAAAGCACGTAGCTTGATTTGATCGTTGGTTATTCCTTGCGGCCTCATACTAGAACACACTATATGGAACTCTTTCAAATGCTTATGAGGATCTTCATTCTCAAGACCATGAAATGTAGGTAGTAGATGTATCAACCCAGATTTCAATTCGAATTCCACAGCTAGTTCGGGATAGTGAATACAAAGTGGTTGTTGATTCACATCCGGTGCAGCCAACTCCCTTAAGGTTCTCTCGAGATTTGCCATGTCGTCCTCTTTTTCAGAATCAAGGGATAAATCAGACAAGTCCGATACTAAGTTCGGTCCGGGGGATGATCTAGCTTCTTGTCGCAGCCTCTTTAGAGTCTTCTCAATCTCCGGATTATAAGTTAGTTCACCCGTCTGAGAAGAACGAGTCATACAAGAATAGAAATAAATTTGACATCAATCCCTGGTAACGGCGCCAAAATTTGATGGGTGTTGAATCCAACAAAAATAAAACCTACTCCTAAACAATTATATGATTTGCATATAGTGGTGAGTAGGGTCGAATCCACAGAGATTGGTTAAACTTATTTCTATTCAAGGAGAATAAAAGAAAAGAAAAATGGGGGGGTTTTGTTTGTGAATCAAAATAAAGTAAAACAAGGTAAGAAAACTGGATATTAATAAAAGCCTAGCCAAAGGAATCAATATAGTTTAATTCTAGGAATTGATCATCGATGCAAATGTTTTCTATTCTTAGTTCTAGATAAATTGGTTATGGTTATTAACAAGCTCCAATAACCTATCTCTCCTTACTTCCTCGATAACCTCAGACAAGCGCTTTGAATTATTTCTCTTATTGATTAAACAACCCTAGACAAGCGCTTAGGATTTAATCTATCAATAGCATTAAGATCTAGAGAGACCACCAATTCATGCAAGTAGATTATAAGATAAACTATTTAAACATGATCATACACCTCTATAACATGAATTCGATCATCTCTTTTATAACCAAACATGTTATTGCGTCACTAAGACTAGAACAATCAAACAATTACGGATTTGACGTGCTAGTTGACAATATATTAACTTGCTAATTGAGTAGAAGAGCTCTATTCATACCAATCAACAAAGATAATAATGACAAAACGATCAGAAGATATATGAATACCCGAAAGCAAAGAATAGAATAAATACAAGTCAATTAGACCTCACAATCCGTGGAGAATTAAACATCTATGACCCTTTAGCTAGAAAAGTAGCTTAGCTACTCATGTTCATCAATAAAACGAAAATAAAAAGTAAAGACATGATGAACCCGGTTGCCTGCCCTGCCTCCAAGATGATCCAAGGTTCTTCAAGATCCAATGATTCAAAAAGTTGTCCTAACCCTCTAGGGTTGGTTCTCTTTATATTGTTAGGGAGATGGCATGTGATCTTTTGCTAGCAAGATACGAAAATATCTTTCCTTTTCCAAGTAGATTTCGAGAAGTGAAGATTCGTCTGCCTGGCATGCCCCAACACACGGCCGTGGGTCAAGCCGTGCCATTCTCTATGCATATTCTTCAAGTCTTCATCCGCGCCCAGTGTGAACCACGGTTACACACATGGCCAGATTTCAAGTTGTGCCTTCATCTGTGCATAATCTTCAAGTCTTCATCCGTGTCTAGTGTGTACCACGGTTACACCCACGGCTAGATTTCAAGCCGTGCCTTCATCTGGTTGATGTTCCACACTTTCTTCTCCTTAGCACGTCTAGCTTCCACCACGGCTCCAAGTACGGTTTCTCCCACGGCTTCCACCACGGCCGTGCCCTAAGCCGTGTCTCTCTCTGTTCAAAGTCCTCATTTCCGCCTTCTTGTCCAGTGTGTAGCACGGTTTGCGCCATGGCCGTGCCTCAAACCGTGCTTCCGATACACGGCCGTGTACTTCAACCGTGTATCTTCCTATTGATTCAAAACCAAGTACACGGCCGTGTACTTCAATTACACGCCCATGTACTTCCCTCCGGCGGTGTAAATCCTTGTCTTTGAACCAAGTTGTAGATGACTTCTCTAATTTACTTGAATTGGCATCCTTGACTCCATTTAACCTGATTTATCACGATGATAGAATTAAAGTACCGTTTCCTTATGATTTCTATAAAATCAATAATAATTTAACACAATTTATACTATAAAGATTGAGTATAAAATGGCTCTATCAGCATGATAAGGGATGTTCATAAGGTGCTGGAAAGGTGTGGAGTTTGTAAAAGAGCAAAAGGGAAGAAAAGGGGTTCAAGGTGAATATATGCCTTTGCCTATACCTACTAAACCTTGGACTGATATCAGCATGGATTTTGTTTTGGATCTACCTAGGACTCAAAGAGGAAATGATTCTATTATGGTGGTTATTGATAGATTTGGCAAAATGTCCCATTTTGTACCTTGTTACAAAATAGATTATAAACTTTTATAGCTAACATTTTTGTGTAGGAGATTGTAAAATTACATGGTGTTCCACCAAGTATAGTGTCTGACAGAGACACTAAGTTTCTTAGCTTCTTCTGGAAGATACTATGGAGAAGACTTGGTACTAAACTTATGTATAGTACTTGTTGCCACCTACAGACTGACGACCAGACCGAAGTTGTTAATCGTACTCTTATCACATTACTAAGAACAACGGTTGGCAAGAATCTTATTGATTGGGACTTGTATCTTCCTATTGTCGAGTTCTCTTATAATAGGTCTACTCATAGTTCAACTAGTAAGTCTCCCTTTGACTTCGTGTATGACTATAATCCTACTCTTCCATTGGATCTTATAGTAAGGCCAACAACAAAAGAAAGCTTAAGTGGAGTTGAGAGAGCCAAGGAGATTTAGAAACTTCATCAAAAGATAGCTGAATGTCTTCAAAAAACACATGAGCAGTAGAAACTTCAGGGAAACAAGAACCGGAAAAGTAGAATTTATGATCCAAGTGATCTGGTTTGGATTAATCTTAACAAAGACAAGTTTCCTCATAAGAAGTCATAAAAGCTATCACCTAGAGTAGATGGATCTTTTAGAGTTGTTAGCCATATCAACAACAACGCATACATAATAGAATTGCAAGGAGAGTATGACGTCTCTACTACCTTTAATGTTATAGATTTGTCACCATATTTACTGGATGATATTCATGAAGACCTATCAGATTTGGGGGCAAATCTTCGTGAGGCCCGAAGAGATGATAGAAATAAAATTCCTATAAGACTAATCACTAGAGCAAGAGCTAAGGGATTGCAAAATCTAGCGATGAGGGTCCTCCTTAAACAATTAGACCCTAAGGATGTTAGTTTAGTAAATAAAATGCCAATAAAATGCACTTAGGATCAATTTTGGGACATTCTTAGACATACAGCCACCAGTCTACAATGTGTTATATTAAAGTGAAGAACTGGCTATTTGAAGACTTATTTATACTTGTAATTTTATGTTTGAGAACCGGTCATTTGAGTGGCTTATTTGTAATTTGTTTTTGTTGTTTTTAACCTAATTGGAGCAAGTATAAATACTTGCTAAGTAGGGTTAAGGAAGAGCTTTTTGAACTTAAGAAAATATATACCTTTTTGCCGTGAAGAAGGGTCTTTGCATGCAAGATTCACTCTTATCAATTTCACTTGTGAAATTGTGGCGAGATTGGCTTAAGGAGATTATGAGTAATATCAATCCTTCTCTAGTTGCTTCCAATTGTTGTCTAATGCGTCATATTTAGATCTAATTTGGTTGTGTTACTTGTTGTCTTTCACGTGAATTAGGGTTCCTAATTTTCAGATTTGATTTAAGTCAATTTGAGTGGAATTCGAATTCATTTATATTGTTATTCTTTACCTATTATACAATTGCATTGTTCATCATCACAATTTAGTATCATTGCCATTTGAATCCACGTGAACTAGGGTTCAAGAGGTTAATGTTGATCAAGCCATTGTGGAATTGATTTAGTGATCACGCATTTGTATTGATGTGAATGCAATTGGAATTGTAAGGCACATCATTTTTTGGTATCGGAGCACATCATACTTTTTTTATGTGCCTTGATTCCAAATTCAAGCACACTATATAATTGATGATTCAATTACACAATTAGTACTCCAAAATGGTGTGATGAACTTAATTCCAAATAAGTAAATACCAAATGGAAGTATGAACAAATAAGTATGTGATTTTCAATGGAAGAACATGCAATTACATTAGGATTTAATTTCAAATTGAAATGATCAAATATGAAAATTATAACCCTAATTCACATGAATGAACAAGTAACCACAAATTGTACTTAGATATTACTCACTAAACACAATTTGTATCATAACAAAAGTAAGATTGATATGACCCACAATCTACTTTTGTTGATTCTCGCCATAATTTCACAAGAAATTGATAAAAGATCTTTGATTGTAAGGAGGACCCTCACGACACAAAGTGTTTGTTTTTGTCCAAAAATATCAAAAGCTCCTCAAAAACCCTAGTTAACAAGTATTTATATTTTCTTCAATTAAGGTAAAAATGTACTAAAAATTACAAAGATGCCACTAAGTGGCCGGTTTTCCAAAGGACAAATTACAAATACAAAAATGGTCTTCAAGTGGCCGGTTCTTCAATTTAAGTGAACACATTGTTGACCATTGGATGTGAGTCCAAGAATGTCCCCAATTTGATCCTTAGCATGTTTTATTTGCTATCCTATAAAAGCGATAAATATACTTATTGGAATGCACGACAATTATGTAATACAAAAGTAGATACTAAATTAACATCCTTAGGGTTTAGTTGTTCATGGAGGATCCTCATAGCTAGATTTTGTAAACCCTTGACTCGGGCTCTAGTGATTAGTCCTATGGGAATTAGATTCCTATCATCTCCTTAGGTCTAAAGAAGATTTGCCCTCACATTTGATTGGTCTTCATGAACATCATTTGGTAAATATGGTGAAAGATTTGCAACATTAAAGGTAGCTAAGATGCCATATTCCCCTGGTAACTCTATTATGTAGGCATTGTTGTTGATGCACCTAACAACTCCGAAAGGTCTATTTGATCTAGGTGATAGCTTCTGTGACTTCCTATGAGGAAACCTGTCTTTACTGAGATTAATCTAGACTAGGTCACCTGGATTATAAATTCTAGTTTTCCTGTTCCTGTTTCCCTAAAGTTTCTGTTACTCCTATGTTTTTTGAAGATGCTTAGCTGTCTTCTCATGAAGTTTTTGAATCTCTTTGGCTTACTTAACTCCACTTAGCCTCTCTTCCTTTATTGCCGGTCCTGCTATATGATCCAATGGAATAGTAAGATTATAGCCATACATAACTTCAAAGGGAGACTTACTGGTTGAACTATGAGTAGACCTATTGTAAGTGAACTCGACAATAGGAAGACACAAGTCCCAATTAGTAAGATTCTTCCCAACCGTTGCTCTTAGTAATGTGCCAAGAGTACAGTTAACAATTTCAGTCTAGCAGTCAGTCTAGGGATGGCAAGGGGTACTATACATAAGATTGATACCGAGTCTTCTCCATAGTGTCTTCCAGAAGAAGCTAAGAAACTTAGTGTCTCTATCAGACACTATACGGTGTGGACCACCATGCAATTTAACAATCTTCTGCATAAAAAGGTTAGCTATAAAAAGGGCATTATCTGTTTTGTGATAAGGCACAAAATGGGAGATTTTGTTGAATCTGTCAACAACCACCATGATAGAATCCTTTCCCCTTTGAGTCTTGGCCAGGCCCAAAACAAAATCCATACTGATATCAGTCCAAGGTTTAGTAGGTATAGGCAAAGGCATTTATTCACCCTGAACGCCTTTCTTTTCTTTGCCCTTTTGCAAACTCCACACCTTTCCAGCACCTTATGAACATCCCTTATCGTACATTTCTCAATAATTGCTTTCAGATAATCATCATGCATATATTGTTCCTTCAGCAATTCAAAACCAAGCAGTTTCGATTGAAGAGAAGTTATAAGTACATACCTGTGTGACAAAGCGTCAACTACTATATTTTGGTTACCCTTCTTGTACTTAATCACATATGCAAAACTCTCCTGAAACTCCGCCCATTTGTCTTACCACTTAGATAGATTTTGTTGACCCCTGAAATGTTTTAGTGACTCATGATCTATGTAGATGATGAATTCTCTTGGAAGGAGATAATGTTGCCATGTCATCAAAGCCCTCGTTAAGAAATAGAATTTCTTATCATATATAGAGTAGTTCAAAGTTGCACCACTCAACGTTTTACTAAAGTAGGCAATAAGCCTCTTATCCTGCATTAACACAGCATTAATTCCTATCCCAAAAGCATCACATTCTAACTCAAAAACTTTATCAAAATCAGGTAAAGCCAATATTGGAGCACTAGTAAGTTTTTCCTTTACCTCTTCAAAACTCTTTTGGGCCTTCTCACCTCAAATAAAGGAACATTTTTCTTGGTCAGTTCAGTTAATGGACTAATAATGCTACCAAAATTATGGACAAAGCACCTATAAAATGAAGCTAGTCCATGGAAACTCCTTACCTTCGTAACTGATTTTGGTGTTGGCTATTCTTTAATAGCCCTCACTTTCTCCTCATTAACCCTGGCAACAGAACCAGATACAATAAATCCCAAAAATGTTACCTCTGATTGGTAGAAGGAACACTTTTGGAGATTTCCAAACAATTATTGCGCCCTCAAGATTGAAAATACAACCGGAAGATGCTCCACATGATTTTCTAGGCTTGTGCTGTATATCATAATATCATCAAAATAAACAACAACAAATTTACCAAGAAACTCTTTCATTACATGATTCATTAACCTCATAAATGTGCTAGGAGCATCACTCAAACCAAACGACATAATCATCCATTCATACAGTTTATAACGTATTTTAAAAGCAATCTTCTACTCATTTCCTTCTCTCATCCGAATTTGATGATATCTACTTTTAAGATCCACCTTGGAGAACACCTGTGCACCATACAATTCATCTAACATTTCATCAAGTCTAAGAATAGGATACCTATATTTAATGGTAATTTTATTGATGGCTCAGCTATCAATGAACATTCTCCAAGTACCATCCTTCTTAGTGATAAGAAGGGCTAGAACATCACAAGGAATGAGACTCTCCTTGACAAAACCCCGTTCGGTTAGCTTATCCACCTGACATTTTAATTCCTTAGCCTCTTTGGGATTCATGCAATACGTAGGTCGATTTGGCAAAATTGACCCAGGTAAGAAGTCGATGGCATGCTTTATACCTCTCAAAGGTGGTAAACCCTTTGGCAAATCAATATTAAAAAGGTCAATATACTTATCCAATACTTGAGATACTACAGGGGGTAGATGCTAACATCTTTCCATCCCTAAGGTATATCTCATCTATAATAAGTATACTAGGCTCTCATCTGTTATGGCCTCCTCCAACTTACTCTGTCCCATAAATAAGACCTTTTCCTCCCAAATTTCTTAGCCTATATTAGAACCGCTTTGATCTTTGATGGTCTATTAATCTATTGCTAAACCTCTTGGACCTCTAAAGGTGACAATAGGTTTAGGATGATATGTTTGCCTTCTTTTTGGAATATATAGGAATTTCTGAAGCCATCATATAAAACTCTCCTGTCATACAACCAAGGCCTACCAAGCAATATATGGGATGCACACATAGGAAGAATATCACATTCAATTTTGTCATAATATTTATCCCCTATACTGAAAGGTACCCTAGCTCTCTAGGTCACATGGAGACTCCTTTGCTCACATAGCCAACGTAATTTGTAGGGTTTTAGATGCAGGGTAGTTACAAGTCTCAATTTCGATACTAATGAAGCAGCCATAACATTAGTACAACTACCACCATCAATAATAATGACACACAAATTACCTTGCACCCTACAAGAAGTGTGAAACAAGTTTTGTCTTTGCTCATCATCAATAGTTGTAAAAGAAGTCAAGGCTCACTGCAGTACATTAGTAGACAAATACAAATCACTTCACATTGTGGCTTACTAACTTCAACAAATTAACAATACACTTCACCACATACACCACGGCAACACACACTTTCACAACTACGGTGTAACAAACAACCAATGTAACATACTCTCAAACACTTCAATTATGGCAACAAGAAGTTAAAGCAATAATTAAACACTCTTCCAAATAGTAAGTTAATGAATTCAACTAAGCAAGTTTTCAAGCATCAATACATAATAACTCCCACACTTTAATGCTTGCTTTTTGAAATTCAAATTTTAACTACTATGATTCCCTTTTTAATCATGGCACAAACACATACCTCCACTTCACGTGCAGCACCCTTTCACTACTACATACAAACACCACACGTTGCAACACCCTTCACAACACAACTCACTCCACCACACACACACACACACCTTAATTACGACGCAAATTTCTATCACAACCTCACTTACACTTCACGTGCAACACTTCCTCAATCCACCAAAACACTCACTTCACTACACTCAAGGTAACAAATTCAAATACCACTTCTTAATGTAACTTCTCCACAAATGGTAAGAAGTAAATTCAAAATTCAAATAACATTCAATCAACTATTACACAATAACTTCTTCAAACTAAATGAATGTGTTTGAATTTCAAATAATTTCCTAATCTCAACATAAGGAAAATCTGAAAATTGCTAATGACGATCCTCAAATTTCCAAAAACACAACAAGCAATTCACTCTTCTTTGTCTCAATGGATGTAGCTTCAATTCCGAACAAGCACAAAGGAACACTCCTCCTTCCCTCACGGTAAGTTCAAGAAGACAAATGTTACTACAAGTACTCTATATCCACTTCAACAGCAACAATTAGAAAACAACATAAACCATAATCAACTACAATTTCACTTCAATAATTCGGATTAAGAAATCAAATTCAAGAACCCTAAATATCAAGTGAAGTTCACACAATTCCCCTTCTCAAAACCGTACTCTAATACCAAAATATGATGTGCCTTGATTCCAAATAAGCAAATACCAAATGGAAGTATGAACAAATAAGTATGTGATTTTCAATGGAAGAACAAGTAATTACACTAGGATTTAATTTCAAATTGAAATGATTAAATTTGAAAATTATAACCCTAATCCATGTAAATGAACAAGTAACCACAAATTGTACCTAGATATTACTCACTAAACATAATTTGTATCACAACGAAAGTAAGATTGATATGACTCACAATCTACTTTTGTTGATTCTCACCACAATTTCACAAACAATTGATAAGAGATCTTTGATTGCAAGGAGGACCCTCATGGCACAAAGTGTTTGTTTTTGTCCAAAATTATCCAAAGCTCCTCAAAAACCCTAGTTAGCAAGTATTTATACTTGCTCCAATTAGGGTAAAAATGTAGTAAAAATTACCAAGATGTTATTAAGTGGCCAGTTTTCCAAAGGACAAATTATAAATACAAAAATGGTCTTCAAGTGGTCGGTTCTTAATGAGAGCCAAGCCAGAAGGTGGAATGTGGATCCTCTTGAAGTGCCACCTGGACCGATCATAAGAGCTCGAGCGAAACGATTCAAGGAAGCACTTAATGGGTTGATAAAAGATGTCCAAGAAGCCAGAAAGGATTGGAGCAACCATGAGAATGCACTTGCATTTGTACAAGTCATTTAAGGAGATCAAAGCATAGGAGGTCAAAGCTGCCAGCCTTGGCAACGCTGGCGTAAACACTACCGGCCTTGACCCGGCGTTGCCATCCGCGTGCGACAGAAGGACTACGCCGACTTACTACGCCGCCGACCTTTATAGCCAACGTACATCCTACACCGGCTACTACGCCGCCGGCTTTTATTCCCTGTTTGTTATTTTTTCGCGACTTTATGATGTTATGTCATTTTGGGCTTTTATTATTACGAGTTGTAAATCCTAATATAAGCTTCTAGGGTTGATAACAGAACATAGAACACACATATAAGGTTGAATAACACATTTTGAGAGAATTCCTCTCTTGGTTCTCTTAAGAACTTCTCTTGAACTTATCGGATTTCTTCCGTGGCGTTCATCCCGACTTATCAATCGGTCTTTCATCCCGATTGTGGCATCCACAAAATATACTAAGGTTCTTGCCTCACTTATAGGCAACGGGTCGCGGTTCCACTCGATTGTTTTGGCATCTTGGGTTGCAATTCCGAACATATTGGTATTGGGTTTCGTCACATATGGGCGTGGTTCATATCAGTTCTTCAATTCAAGTGAACACATTGTGGACCGTTGGATGTGAGTCCAAGATTGTCCCTAATTTGGTCCTTAGCATGTTTTATTCGCCATTCTGTAAAACCGATAAATGTACCTGCTGGAATGTACAACAATTATGTAATATAAAAGTAGATACTAAATCAACATCATCATGGTTTAGTTGTTTACGGAGGATCCTCATAGTTAGATTTTATAAACCTTTAGCTCGAGCTCTAGTGATGGTCCTGTGGGAATTAGATTCCTATCATTTTTGGTATTAGAGCACATCATGATGCCTCAAGGGTAAGGATTAGTGCTATGTTGATGCAGGATAAGAAGCCCATTGCCTATTTCAATGAAAAATTGAGTGGTGCACCTTTAAACTACTCAATTTATCATAAGGAGTTCTATTCCTTAGTGAGGGCATTGATGACATGGGAACATTATCTTCTTCCTAAAGAGTTCATTATCTTTATAGATCATGAGTCATTGAAACACTTTAGAGGTTAGCAAAATCTGTGAAAACGTCAAGCCAAATGGGTGGAGTTTTTGGAGAGTTTTTCATATGTGATCAAGTACAAGAAGGGAAACACGAATGTTGTAGTTGACGCCTTATCATGCAGGTATGTACTTATCACCTCTCTACAATTGAAACTGCTTGGGTTTGAATTAATGAAGGAACAATATTAACATGATGAATTTTTTAAAGTAATTGTTGAGAGATGTTCTGTAGGAAAGATAGTTGATGGGTATTATACAATTGATGGCTTTCTGTATAAGGTAGGAAAATTATGTATACTTTATGGGTCTGTTAGAGAGTTATTGGTGAGGGAAGCTTATGTTGAAGGATTATCTAGTCATTTTGGTGAAAAAAGGACTCTGACTTTGTTGAAAGAGTATTTTCACGGGAATTGATGTTCCTAGTATCCTATTACAATTACACAAAGCCAACTGGAAAATCAACTAAACACAATTCATAAAATGGCGTGATTCCATTTCCACATGAACCTTAATATCACGAACCCATTTGATTGAATATGAAATTATAATGTACTCAATTGGAATTCCAATACCAATCAAATAAACAAACACAATTGATTCCAATTTCCAAATAAATGGTGTGAATCTAAGCTTGAAAGTTGAACCCTAATTTTCATGAATCAATAACAACATAAAGTAACTTATTCCATACTAGATATTACACATTAGTTGGAATTAGGATCAACTTGTAATTTGTTGATATCCCTCATAACAAATCCAAGTCCACTTGCTATAATCTTATAGTAGAATTGATAAAAGTATTTTTTTGTGAAAGAGTCACACCTTTCATGTAAAAGAGGTAACCAAAATGTGTTTTCCAAAAGTCCCCTTCTAAACTTACTTAGCAAGTATTTATATAGGGTAAATTTAACAAAACAAAATTATAAGTAAAACCCATAAGTGACCAATTTTAAATACCAAAACAAAATTACAAATAAACCCTCAAAAGTGGTCAGTTCTTCACTTCCATGGAACAATTGTTAGACCGGTTCTTCTTTGATTTATGTAGGTCCATGAATAACCTATAAACTAAGCATTAGCGAATTTATCCACTGTCTTGTAAAAACCGACAAATGTACTTGTTAAAATGCACGACAAATATGTAATAAAAAAGAAGATACTAAACAAATATTCTCGGGGTCTAATTATTCAAAGAGGACCCATATCATCAAATTTTGTAACCCTTTAGCTCTTGCCCTGGTGATAGGCCCTACAGGTATTCCTATCATTTCCTTAGGCCTCAGGGAGATTTTCCCTCAAATATGATAGGTCTTCATGAACATCATCGGGTAAATAAAGTGATAAGTCTATAACATTAAATGTAGCAAAGATGCCATATCCTCTTAGCATCTTATCTGTAAAAAGATCATTATAGTCATCCAGTACCTGAGAAACAATAGGGGATAGATGCTCATGCCCCTCCATCTTTAGAGTATACCTTATCTACAATAAATGTATTAGTCTCTCATCTGCTATAGCCTTCTCTAACTCATACTATCCCAACAATAAAGTCTTCTTCCCAGTTTTTCTCATCTACCTTTGAACCTCTTACACCTCTAAAGGGTTACTTATCTGATTCTGAACCTCTTAGACCTCTGAAGGTTTACGTATCTTCTCCTGAATGATGTGCTTAAATTCCAAATCACAAGCATACAATTGCAATTGAAGAATCAACTAAACAAATTCTACAAATGATGTGATTCCAATTGCCAAGTGAACCCTAATTGCTTGTAACAATTTACTCTGATACCAAAAGATGATGTGCTTAAAAGTGAATCCAAGCACATGAACATTGCCAAATTGAAGAATCAATCTCAATTGATCAATGGAACATAAAATGGCGTGATGCTTAGAATCACGTGAACCCTAATTGGCATGATCCAAAGTGGATGAATTACAAAATATTCCAGTACTAATCAAATTACATATAACATGCAATTCTAATCTTATAAAATTGAAGCAATATGAGCCTTAATTGGCGTGAACAACAAATGATGGAAAACAACCTATTATCAATAGATATTACACACTAGTAATAAAAAAGAAGCAACTTAGAGGTTTTTTATATTACTCACAAGAGATTCCAAGCCTCACTTGCCACAAATTCCTAGAAATTGATAAGAGAGTGTGTATTAGCAAGAGGACTCACTCTCTTTCAAGGTAACAAGATGTTTTTTTTTTTCAAAATGTCAAAAGCTTCCTACAAACCCCAGTTAACAAGTATTTATACTTACTCCAATTAGGGTAAAAACAACATGAAAATTATAAATAAGCCACTTAAATGGCCGATTCCAAGAAAAGAAATTACAATTGCTAAATGAAATGGCTGATTCTCAAAACAACAATTACAAGTACAATGTTCTTCAAGTGACCGGTTTTTTGATTCAAGTGAACAATTTGTTGGACTAGTTCTTCTTTGATTTATGTTAGCCCATGAACAACCTATAAGCTGAGCTTTAGCAAGTTAATCCATCGCCCTGTAAAAATCGATAAGTATATCTGCTAGAATGCATAACAAATAAGTAACAGAAAAGAAGTTAGTATACAAATATTTTTAGGGTCGGTTTGTTCAAAGAAGACTCTCGTCACCAAATTTTGTAACCTTTTGGCTCTTGCCCTAGTGATAGGTCTTGTTGGATTTTGATTTCTATGACTGAACGTCTTGGTCGTCGGAAGGTCTACTCATCTGCCTTTGAACTTCTTGATCCTCTGAAGGTTTACTCATCTACTTCTAAACCTCTTAGACCTCTGAAGGTGACATTAGGTTTAACACTATACGTTTACCCTCCTACTAAAACATATAAGTATTTCTAAAGCCATCATGTAAAACCCTCCTATCATACAGCTAAAGCCTACCAAGCAATATATGGGATGCACACATGGGAAGGATATCACATACAATCTCATCATGATATTTATCTCTTATACTAAAAGATACCTTAGCTCTCTGAGTAACATGTAGACTACCGTACTCACTCAGCCAATTAAATTTATAGGATTTTGGATGTGGGATAGTTACAAGTTTCAATTTCGATACTAATGATGCAGGAACTACATTAGCATAACTACCGCCATCAATAATAATAGCACATAATTTACCTTGTACTCTACAAGAGGTGTGGAATAAATTTTCCCTCTACTCATCATCAATAGTAGGAGACGAAGTCAAAGTTCGGCACAGTACATTAATAGATAAATACAGATCACCTCCATCGTAACTATTGGCCTCATTACCAAGTCCCCCATTCATAATATCAATCGACATGGTTGATGAATTGATTTGTTGAAATACAAAAAACATTTCACGACAAGTGCAATATACTTCATGTCAAATGCAATACACAATAATTACTTCAACACACACTTACTTCACACTTCAACACACACTCTCTTCACACTTGAACATACAATCACTTAACACTTCAATATACACTTACTCTATAGTACACACACAATCTAGGTGCAGCACTTCTTCAAACCACAATACACATACTTCTATGCCACATACACATACACTTCACCATGGTACAACAACCTTCAACGATACTACACTCACTGTGCTACACACATACACCCCACCCATGGTGCAATATACACACTTTACCCATGGTGCAACACACACATTTCCAATCACGGCAGAAAGAAACAATGGAAACAATTAATGATACTTCTCCAAATGGTAAGTAAACATTTCAAACTAGTCAAAGTGTATTAGCAATACACAATAACTCCTTCAACTAATGATTGTTTTTTTTGAATTTCAAATTGTTTCCAAATCCTACATGCAATGAAAAAAAAATCTAGAAATGAAGGTAAGTTTTAATTCTGAAATCCCCAAGAAATGTAATTCCCATCCTCCTTAAACAAGCAACTCACGGCTAAGGTGAAGAATAGAAAGACCAAGTCTAAAATTTCTACTTCAATTTTGCAACAATGAAGGTAAATCACAATACAATCACTTAAATTACTTCCATTTCACTTCAAATAACTTCAATTAAGAAATGGAAGATCAAGAATCCTAATTCCCAAATTCAAAACAAGTAATCCCTTCTCAAAAAAACCCTTGCTCTGATACCAAAAATTATGATGTGCTTAGTGTCCAATTACAATTACATAAAGCTAATTAGAGAATCAACTAAACAAAATTCATAAAATGGCATGATTCCACTTCCACATGAACCTTAATATCATGAACCAATTTGATTGAATATGAAATTATAATGTATTCAATTGGAATTCCAATACCAATCAAATAAATAAACACAATTGAATCCAATTTCCAAATAAATGGTGTGAATCCAAGCTTGAAAATTGAACCCTAATTTGCGTAAACTAAGAATAGCATAAAATAACTAATTCCTTACTAGAGATTACGCACTAGTTAGAATTAGGATTAACTTGTAATTTTTTGATATCACTCACTACAAATCCAAGTCCACTTGCCAAAATCCTAGAGTAGAATTGATAAAAGTATTTTTTTTTGTGAAAGAGACGCACCTTTCACATAAAAAGAGGTAGCCGAAATGTTTTTTCAAAAATTCTCCTTCTAAACTTGCTTAGCAAATATTTATAGTTGCTCTAAATAGGGTAAATTCAACAAAAAAAAAAAAAAAATACAAATAAACCCTCAAAAGTAGCCAGTTCTTCACTTCCATGGAACAATTGTTGAACCGGTTCTTCTTTGATTTATTTAGGTCCATGAATAACCCACAAATTGAGCATTAGTGAATTTATCCACCGTCTTGTAAAAACTGAAAAATGTACTTACTGGAATGCACAACAAATATATAATAGAAAAGAAGATACTAAACAAATATTCTTGGGATCTAATTGATCAAAAAGGACCCTCATTTCAACTATAAGTGTTTAAGTAATGATTTCAATTACTTTTACACTTTAATGACTTGTTTGAATTCAAATTCTACTACTCAACTTTCCTTTTTCTTGCATTGGCTTCTCACTACTTAACTACATAATAGGCAGCAATTAAACACATACAAAATACACAACTCACCACCACACAACTCCCCTTTTTGCTCATGGTTCCACAATATTAATGCCACCAACACCAAGTATCTATATGACACACTCAACACCAATGCCAATTACATACACCTTTCACTAAATTTACAAAAGCACAACTCTACACACACACCTCTTTAAGCCACGGTACACTTTCCCACTTCCACACACTATAACAAACTGTAACTTCAACAACAAAAGCAGCTTAACTTTCAAATTCAAAATGAGTTCAATAATTGCAAGATTCCACAAATGGTAATGAGCTATTTCAAATTCAAATGACACACAATTAAACAATCACTTAATGTGTGTTTTGAAATTCAAATTGCTTCTTAACTTACACTTCAATTATGAAAATTCAAATTTGAAATCACAATTTGCTACTCCTCACTTCTGAAAATACACTACACAATTCACACTTCTTTAATTAATCACAAAAGATCAGCACTCTTACTCCTCACTTCCACTTCAAGATCACTTAACACTGCTTCACACATATAACAATTCACACTGTCACTCACACTTACATACATACACAACAAGTTACACTGCCACTCATACTACACACATACATGGTGCACTCCTTTAAGCAACAATAATAATACTTCAAATGTATCACTTCCTTACCTTGACACATACAACACTTCTTGTTAAATTCCCTTACACCAAACCTCACAACAAAGGTAGCAACAATTCAAATAATTCCACTAAATGCAACCTTTTCCATAAAAGGTAAGACAATTCAAATTCAAACAACAATCCTTAATGCTACTCAATAACTACTTTAAGTTAATGGATGTTTGAATTTCAAATGTTTTCCTATTCTTCACACAATTTCAAATCTGGAATTTACACCCAACAATACTCAATTCCGAAATCATACAAGGATCACACTTCCCTTTTTACCAAAAATATTGTATCTCCAATTCTACAACAAACACTAGGAAATTTACTTCTTATTTTTCCTTCAAAGTTTACGTCAATAACAAGATGATAAGGATTCACAATTGCTCCACGTTTACAACAACAAGCAGTAACTATAACTCCTCAACAACACAATTAAACAATTCAATCTTCACTTCTTAATTTTGGATCAAGATGTTAAGAACCCTAAATTCCGAAATCTCAATTGCAAAATCCCTCCTCTTAAACCACAAGCTCTGATACCAAAAAGAATGATGTGCCTAAAACCAAGTTTAAGCACACAAAAACCAAGATAGAATGACAATTAGATAATGTCAATCAACTAGTTCAACAATTGCGCTAATCCTCTATGTTTATGAACCAATTCTTCAAATGTTGACATGTTCAATCTTAAATATCCAAATGTGATTAGCTTTGATGCCAAAAAATGATGTGCTTAAAATCAAGATTAAGCACATGCAAATGAACCAATTGAACAACTCCAAATCACAAGATGAAAACCAGTTCAAAATTGGAACAAATTTTGCATGAACCCTAATTGTTACAAGATGATCCGAATGCTATATTTCAAGATAATAAAAATCACAATGATAAATTCTTCAATTGAAATCACTAACATACTAAAAATCCCATGAGATTACTAAACACAAACAACAAGAACCAAGCCATGATCCTCTTTCCCAACAAGGTTAATTCAAGGTTCAAAAGGTCGCAAAATTGTTGGTTAGAACTAATGTCAAAACCAATTAATCCTATAACAAGATAAAATGATTACAAATGAAATCAAAATCTGACCAAGAACAATCCTAATCAACCCTAGATATAACTCAGTAGTGATGAAAAGGAAAATTATAACAAAGAGAATTGATATTACTCACAATTTACTTTAAAGCCACTAGCCATAATTTCAATTTTTTGGATTGAAATTGATAAGAGCAATTTAGATTTAGGATAATCCTAACCCTCACACATGAAGTGTATATCTAAAAATGTTTCTAAGCTCCCTCAAAACCTTACTCAAGCAAGTATTTATACTTGCTCCTTTTAGGGTTAAATAGTCTACAAAATTACAACTATACCACTTTAGGGTGGCCGGTCCTAAAAACACAATTACAATAAAATAAAAGTGTCCTAAAAACTTACAACATAAATGATTCAAATAAATAAATTAAAAGTGAAAATAGTCTTCAATATGTTAGTTGTTTAATAGGATTTGTCGGCCTAGCTCATCGCCAGTTCAAGTCGGTCTATGAATAACCCATAAGTTGAGTTTTAGTAAGTTTGTCCATTGCCCTATAAAGCTTGATAAGTGTGATCGCCGGTTTAAGTCGGTCTATGGATAACCCATAAGTTGAGTTTTAGTGAGTTTGTCCATTGCCCTATAAAGCTTGATAAGTGTGCTTGTTGGAATATAAAATACATGAATAATAGAAAAGAGGTTATTAAACAAATAATTTCGGGGTTCATCGCCAAGATTTGAAATCCTTTGGGTCTTACCCTAATGATAGGTCTTGTCAGATTTTGATTCCTATCACTCATCGCCAAATTTTGTAACCCTTTGGCTTTTGCCCTGGTGATAGGTCATATAGATATATGATTCCTATCAGGAGGGATATGATGAAAGATGATCATAAGGTATTTGAAAGGTACGGTGTCTATAAGAGGACAAAAGGAAAGAAAGGAATTTAAGGTGAATATATGCCTTTGCCTATACCTACTGATAGGAATCAGACTTTTCCAGGACCTATCACCAGGGCCCGAGCTAAGGGTCTCCAGAATCTAGTTATGAGGGTTTTGCTAGAGAAACCTAACCTTGAGAAGTCTAACTCACTTTCTACATCTTTGCACTATAATTTTGATGCATTTCAGCAGGTTCATTTGTCAGTCTTACAGGGTGCAAAAACACCCTTATTACTGAGTGAATCAGGGTTGTCAACTGAAACTGATTCAAAAGCTTCTTGAAGACCGGCATCTTGAAGGACCATTTCTTTATATATTTACTCTTTTTATGAACTATTTTGGTTGTATTTTGGTTTTGGGACACTTTTATTTCCATGTAACTTTCATTTAGGGTTAGCCACCTTAAAAGTGGCAAACTTGTAATTTTGAGCACTTTTTTAACCCTAGAAGTAGCAAGTATAAATACTTGCTTAAGAGAGGGTTTAGGAAGCTTATTTTTGCAGAACATACACCTCTTTTCACGTGTGAATTAGGGTTCATACCTTGGTTCCAACTCTTATCAATTTCAATTCCAAGACTTGAAATTGTGGCGAGTGCAACATCTTGAAATTATGAGTTATATCAATTTCATTTCATTGTGATTTCTTTTCTTCTCTAGTGTGTTGTATCTAGGGTTGATTTGAGATAGTTCTTGGTCAGATTTACATGTTATTATTCACGAATTCTTGTGTTTAATTGAAGTACTTATCATTTGATTTGGGATCATCATTGAAAGTTACACTTGAAAACGTGATTTTCACCATTGGGAAAGGAATCTTACTTTATGGTTTTCTTTGTCAAATTGAGGCTTAATTTGCGTGGATTATATGACATTAGAGTGTTATTAGAAGGCATTTTCTTTGGGGTATTCTGATTATATTATTAGTTGATTGAATTTCATCATTTCAACATTAGGGTTCATTTGAAAAGTGCCATTTTTGGATCCGATTTTGCCTAGACTTGAGATATCTTTTCTTAAGTCTTTTGTATGTGCTTTTAAGTGTGTTTAGGCACATCATCTTTTTGGTATTAGAGCTCTTGTTGAGAGAAGGGAATTGGTTGTATTCAAGTTCGTGGAAGTGATCAACAATTAGGGTTGATCAAGCGAAAAAAACGCGATTGTGTAGTTGTTGTTGTTGTTGTAGTTTGAGATTGCGAAATTGCTTTGGATTGGGATTTGATTTTCTGATTGTTGGAGTTGATTTGGGAAGGTTATTATATCACTTTGTGGACACTAATTCACGTGGAAGGCAGAAGTACAAAGTGAAGTTACTTTAGCAAATTGTTTTGAAATTGTGAAACTTACCAATTGTTGCCGTGTAGTAGCTTGTGGCGTGTGGAGTTGTGAAGTTTGTTGTTTGAATTCCCTTGTGTAATTCTGAATTTGTGAAGTTAAATTTGCAAATTACATTAAGTTTGTTTAGTAAGGAATTATTTGAATTCAAATCATATGCAATTAAGTTGTGGGAGTTAATGATTGCTATTTGAATTTGAATTCATTGTTACCAATTGAGGAAGGCTTGCAATAAGTGAAGTTATTTAAAATTCAAATTGAAAGTTGCTGCCTATAGTGGGATTTGGAATTCATTTTGGGAAAGCTACTTATTAATCTCTTGTCTTCATTATTTGCTGTAGAAGTTGAAGATTACTTGTATTCATTATTCCCTTGGTTGTTGCCGTGGAAGTGTTACATATTAATTGTAGTTGTTACTTGTGTGTTGTTGTGGAGTGAACTTGTGGAAATTGAAAATTGTTGCACCGTGATCTTAAAAGGAGTGGGGAATATTGTACACGTGTTGATTGAGTTAAATTTCACAATGTCTAGTGAAATGCTTCAATATGCTAATGTATTGCGACGTTCATTAAGTACACTTGCTAGTAAGGAGGAAGAACAAAGGGAAAATTTGTTCCACACTTCTTGTAGGATACAAGGAAATTTGTGTGTCTTAATAATAGATGGTGGTAGTTGTACTAATGTAGTAGCTGCATCGTTGGTATCGAAGCTAAAGCTTTCAGCTATTCCACATCCTAAACCTTACAAACTACATTGGCTTAATGAACAAGGGAGTTTGTATGTTACCCAAAGAGCTAGGGTACCCTTCAGTGTAGGGGAAAAGTATTGTGATGAAATTGAGTGTGATATCTTGCCCATGTGTGCATCTCATATTTTGCTTGGCAGACCTTGGTTATATGACAGGAGGGTCTTACATGATGGCTTCAGAAATACATATATGTTTCAAAAGGACGGCAAGCGAATTATTCTGAATCCTATGCCACCTTCAGAGGTCCATAATGTCCAGCAACAGATTAATCGACCATCAGAGGCTAAGAAGGTTTTACTTCAAAATAACGTTTCTGAGGGGAAAAAGGTATTGTTGATGGGACAGGGTGAGATGGAGAGATTAATCACAGAGGAGGCTCCAACATACTTACTTCAGTTGAGATTTTTCTTAGGGCTACAGGAATCACAGCCTCTACCTCCAGCAGTTTCTCAGGTATTAAATGAGTATACTGACATTTTTCTTGATGATTTGCCAGCAGGATTACCACCCTTGAGAGGGATAGAGCATGCCATTGATCTTATGCCCGGTTCAGTGTTACCAAACCGACCCACATATCGCATGAATCCTGAGGAGGCTAAGGAATTGAAACGTCAGGTAGATGAGTTGGTGGAGCGAGGGTTTGTTAGAGAGAGTCTCAGCCCATGCGTTGTTCCCGCCCTTCTTGTTCCCAAGAAGGATGGAACTTGGAGAATGTGCATTGATAGCAGAGCCATCAACAAAATCACCATCAAATACAGGTATCCTATTCCTAGACTTGATGATATGTTGGATGAGCTGTATGGTTCACAGATTTTCTCCAAAGTTGATCTTAAAAGCGGATATCACCAGATTCGGATGAGGGAAGGGGATGAATGGAAGACTGCTTTTAAAACATGCCATGGACTTTACGAATGGTTGGTTATGCCCTTTGGTTTAAGTAATGCTCCTAGCACTTTTATGAGATTGATGAACCATGTATTGAAGGAGTTCTTAGGAAAATTTGTTGTGGTTTATTTTGATGATATTCTGATTTACAACAAAGACCTAGAACAACATGTGGAGCATCTTCGGGCAGTATTCTCAGTACTGAAGGCACAACAGTTATTTGCGAATTTTCAGAAGTGTTCCTTTTGTCAAACCGAGGTAACATTTTTGGGTTTTGTTGTGTCAGGTGCAGGAGTTAAGATGGATGAGGAGAAAGTGAGGGCAGTTAAGGAATGGCCAACACCCACTTCAGTTACTGAGGTAAAAATTTTTCATGGGCTTGCATCTTTTTATAGACGCTTTGTCCAAAATTTCAGTAGCATTGTCAGCCCTCTCACAGAACTGACTAAGAAGAGTGTTCCTTTCATCTGGAGTGAAAAGGCCTAGAGGAGTTTTGAAGAGATTAAGGAAAAACTCACTTGTGCCCCATTACTGATCTTACCTGATTTTGACAAAATTTTTGAATTGGAATGTGATGCTTCAGGGATTGGAATTGGTGTTGTATTAATGCAGGAGAAGAGGCCTATTGCATATTTTAGTGAAAAGTTGAGTGGAGCAACTTTGAACTATTCTATATATGATAAGGAATTTTATTCCTTAGTTAGGGCTCTCATGACGTGGCAGCATTATCTCCTCCCAAAGGAGTTTATTATTTATACAGATCATGAATCTTTGAAACATTTCAGGGGTTAACATAATTTGTCTAAGCATCAAGCTAAGTGGGTGGAATTTCTGGAGGGTTTTGCTTATGTGATTAAGTACAAAAAGGGCAATCAGAATATTGTTGCTGATGCTTTATCACGACGGTATGTACTAATCACTTCTCTTCAGTCAAAATTACTGGGTTTCGAACTGTTGAAGGAACAATATGTATGTGATGAGGAATTCAAAATTGTCATGGAGAGGTATCTTGGAGGCGGGATGTATGATGGTTATTGTGTGATAGATGGCTTTCTTTATAAATCAGGAAAACTTTGTATTCCATTTGGATCTGTGAGGGAATTGTTGGTGAGGGAAGCACATGCAGGAGGTTTGTCAGGGCATTTTGGTGAGAAGAGAACTCTAGCCATATTAAGGGAGAATTTCTACTGGAAAGGCATGATAAGGGATGTCTATAGGGTATTAGAAAGGTGTGGTGTTTGTAAGAGAGCCAAGGGGAGGAAAGGCGCAGAGGGTGAATATATGCCTTTACCTATACCATCTAGGCCTTGGACTGATATCAGCATGGATTTTGTGTTGGGATTACCCAGAACACAAAGAGGGAAAGACTCTATTATGGTGGTTGTTGATCGATTCAGCAAAATGTCACGTTTTGTGCCATGCCACAAAACAGACGATGCTCTTTTTATTGCTAACCTTTTTGTGCAGGAAATTGTCAAGTTACATGGAGTTCCACACAGCATAGTGTCAAACAGAGATACTAAGTTCGTTAGTTTCTTCTGGAAAACACTATGGAAAAGACTGGGTACTAAACTGATGTACAGTACCTCTTGCCATCCCCAGACTGACGGACAAACAGAGGTTGTCAACCGCACGCTTGGGAATCTTCTCAGAGCAACAGTTGGCAAGAACCTTACTGATTGGGACTTGTGTCTTCCTATTGTTGAGTTCGCTTACAATAGGTCTACTCATAGTTCAACCAGTAAGTCTCCCTTTGAAGTTGTTTATGGCTATAACCCTTCTATTCCATTGGATTTTATAGTTGGACCAGCGACAAAGGAAGAAAGTCTTAGTGGAGTTGACCGAGCACAACAGATTCAACACATACATGATCGGACCACTGAACACCTTCAGAAGACCCAGGAACAACAGAGGATCCAAGGAAACAGGCACAGGAAAAACCATCTCTATAATCCAGGTGATTTAGTCTGGATTAATCTTAGTAGGGACAGGTTTCCACACAAAAAGTCACAGAAGCTATCTCCTAGATCAGACGGACCATTCAGGGTCTTAAAGCGCATCAACAACAATGCTTATCGCATCGAGTTGCCAGGATATTATGGAGTATCTGCCACTTTTAATATTTTAGATCTTTCACCTTATTTAGCAGATGACTTGCACGAAAATCCATCAGATTTGAGGGCAAATCTTCCAGAAGCCCGAGGAGATAATAGGAATCAGACTTTTCCAGGACCTATCACTAGGGCCCGAGCTAAGGATCTCCAGAATCTAGTTATGAGGGTTTTGCTAGAGAAACCTAACCTTGAGAAGTCTAACTCACTTTCTACATCTTTGCACTATAATTTTGATGCATTTCAGCAGGTTCATTTGTCAGTCTTACAGGATGCAAAAACACCCTTATTACTGAGTGAATTAGGGTTGTCAACTGAAACTGATTCAAAAGCTTCTTGAAGACCGGCATCTTGAAGGACCATTTCTTTATATATTTACTCTTTTTATGAACTATTTTGGTTGTATTTTGGTTTTAGGACACTTTTATTTCCATGTAACTTTCATTTAGGGTTAGCCACCTTAAAAGTGGCAAACTTGTAATTTTGAGCACTTTTTTAACCCTAGAAGTAGCAAGTATAAATACTTGCTTAAGAGAGGGTTTAGGAAGCTTATTTTTGCAGAACATACACCTCTTTTCACGTGTGAATTAGGGTTCATACCTTGGTTCCAACTCTTATCAATTTCAATTCCAAGACTTGAAATTGTGGCGAGTGCAACATCTTGAAATTGTAAGTTATATCAATTTCATTTTGTTGTGATTTCTTTTCTTCTCTAGTGTGTTATATCTAGGGTTGATTTGAGATAGTTCTTGGTCAGATTCACATGTTATTATTCACGAATTCTTGTGTTTAATTGAAGTACTTATCATTTGATTTGGGATCATCATTGAAAGTTACACTTGAAAACGTGATTTTCACCATTGGGAAAGGAATCTTACTTTACGGTTTTCTTTGTCAAATTGAGGCTTAATTTGCGTGGATTATATGACATGAGAGTGTTCTTAGAAGGAATTTTCTTTGGGGTATTCTGATTATATTATTAGTTGATTGAATTTCATCATTTCAACATTAGGGTTCATTTGAAAAGTGCCATTTTTGGATCCGATTTTGCCTAGACTTGAGATATCTTTTCTTAAGTCTTTTGTATGTGCTTTTAAGTGTGTTTAGGCACATCACCTACCCAACCCTGGAATGATATTAGCATAGTTTTGTTTTTTAGGTCTACCCAGGACACAGAGAGGAAAAGATTCCATTATGGTTGTTGTTGATCGCTTTAGCAAAATGCCACATTTTGTGCCATGCCACAAAACGGATGACGCACTTTTTATAGCTAACCTTTTCGTGCAGGAAATTGTAAAACTACATGGTGTTCCACATAACATAGTGTCTAACAAAGACACTAAGTTTCTTAGCTTTTTTCTAGAAGATACTATGGAAAAGACTTGGTACTAAAGTCAGGTAGAGTACCTCGTGCTATCCCTAGACAAACGTCCAAACAAAGGTTGTTAATTGTACTCTTAGTGCCTTACTAAAAGCAACGGTTAGCAAGAATCTTATTGATTAGGACTTGTGTCTCCCCATTGTTGAGTTCACTTACAATAGGTCAACTCATAGTTCAACTAGTAAGTTTCCCTTCGAAGTTATGTATGGCTATAATCCTATTCTTTCATTGGATTTCATAACTAATTTGGCAACAAAGGAAGAAAGCTTGAGTGGATTAGAACAAGCCAAGGAGATTCAGAAACTTCACCAAAAGATGATTGAACATCTTCAGAAAACTCAAGAATAGCATAAGCTTTAAGGTAACAAAAACAAGAAAACCAAAATTTATAATCCAACTTATCTAGTCTAGATTAATCTCAACAAAGACAGGTTTCCTCACAAAAAGTCACAAAAGCTTTCACCTAGAGCAGATGGACCTTTCAAAATTATCAAGCACATAAACAAAAATGCATATAGGTTAAAACTACTAGGAGAGTACGGTGTCTCTACTACATTTAATGTTGTAGACCTATCGCCATATTTACCAAATGACGTTCAAGAAGACCTGATAGATTTGAGGGAAAATCTTCCACAGGCCCGAGGAGATGATATGAATCATACATGATGAGATCCATGATGAGAGTCAACCTGAAAGAAGGAATGCGGATCCTCTTGAAGTGCCGCCTGAACGGATCATAAGAAGTCGAGCGAAACGACTCAAGGAAGCACTTAACGAGTTGATAAAGGATGTCCATGAAGCCGGGAAGGATTGGGGCAATCATGAAGTTGGAACGGATTGGAACAACCATGGGAAGACCCTTGCTCTTATACAAGTCACACCGGACACGGGTTGAAGAGGGCGTGTACTTTCAAGACACGGCCGTGTATGGAGTCAAGCAAATCCACAAAAAGATACACGACCAAAGAATACGGGCGTGTATGTTGCCAGAAGTTGCACAGAAAGATACACGGCCAAAGTACACGGGCGTGTATGTTGCCAGAAGATGCACAGAAAGGTACACGGCCAAAGTGCACGGGCGTGTACACGGCCGTGTATCCCCTGCCGGCCAGCTTGTTCTGTTTTCGCGTTTTTACGCCACTTATCTAAACTACGTCGTTTTGGACTTGTTTTACACGAATTGTAACCCTAGTATAAAAGCTCCTAGGGTTTAGAACAATGAGAATATACATCTTTGAACATTAAACACTTTTGAGAGGCACCTCTCTTGGTTCTTCAAGAACTAATTCGAACTTGTCGGATTGATTTCTGTGGCGTTCATCCCGACTTATCAATCGGTCTTCCATCCCGACTTATCAATCGGTCTTCCATCCCGATTGTGGCGTCTTCATTTTTATACCAAGGTTCTTGTCTCGCTTATAGACAACGGGTCGCGGTTTCCACTTTAGGTGTTTGGGCGTCTTAGGCAATGAATTTCCGAACGTATTGGTATTGGGTTTCGTGACAGGTTGGCGTGGTTCGTATCAGTTTGGTATTAGAGCTTAGGTTTGTCAAAACATCAAGTTCGGTTGAGGAAGGTAATATCAAAAACCCTAACTCCAATCGTTCATATCAATTATCGTATTCAATTTCGTAGTATTGATTGTCTTTTGATAGTGTAATATCGCCTAAGCGATTGTTAAAAAAAAAGAGTAAAAATCACGACAAAAAAAAAAGAAGAGAAAAGAAAAGAAAAGAAAAACGTGAACAAAAGCAAAAACAGAGACAAAAAAAAATCGGATAAAAAAAAATAGAGGAAAAGTTACGAACCCTAGATTTTTTTTTTGAATTCTACGGAAGGAAATTGGTGTAGTTTGGGTTAGTTCCAAGAGAATTGAGAAGAGGAAATTGGCGAGTTGATATCATCATTATTTGTGAGAATACACGAGTGACTGTGTGATATCATCATTTGAGGGAAACACGTAAGGGAGTGTATTGTGAGGTTTAATTATATATATATTTGTGTTAGAACTAATCTTTTCTGCAGGGACTATGTCGAGACAACATTCTCCTGAAGGTGAGAGGGGAAGGTTTAATGCTAGGTTAGTAATTGAGGCGTTGAGGGGAGAAATGAAGAGGATGTTCCAAGAGGGAATGGAACAAATTCATGAGACGGTAGAGCAAAGACTAGAGCAATCCACAAACGTATTCCAAGGGAAGGAGAGTCGTTCTAGGAGAGTACCGAGGGGTGGAGATGAAATGTCGGATGATGATTTTGATGAGCCTTCTATCGGGAGTTATAGAGGATATAGTGGTCGGAATAGAGGAACTAGGGATTGGGAAGATAGAGGAGATAGGAATAGAGAGGATGATCAATTGAGTAGCATAAAGATGAAGATTCCTCCTTTCCAAGGGAAGAATGATCCCAAGGCGTACTTAGAGTGGGAGAAAAAGGTGGAGATTGTGTTTGATTGTCACAACTATAGTGGGAGAAAGAAAGTAAAATTTGCTGCCATTGAATTTTCGGATTATGCTATAGTGTTGTGGGATCAATTAATGTTGAATAGAAGGAGGAGTGGCGAGCCACCTATTGAGTCTTGGGAAGAGATGAAAAGAGTGATGAAGAAGCGGTTTGTACCTGCATATTACTATCGTGAATTGCACAACAAGTTGCAAACTCTGAGGCAGGGAAGCCGAAGTGTAGATGAGTATTTCAAGGAGATGGAAGTCACTATGATTAGGGCGAATGTAGAGGAGGATAGAGAGGCTACAATGGCTAGATTTCTTGCTGGGTTGAATAGAGAAATCTAAAATGTTGTTGAATTGCAGCATTATGTAGAATTGGAGGATATGGTCCACATGGCTATAAAAGTTGAGAACCAGCACAAGAGGAGAGGTAGTAGTAATGCACGGTTGCAACAGGGTAATGGTTCATCCACTTGGAAGACTAATTAATGGAAGAAGGAAGAAAAGCCTTTACCCACCAAACCAAAAGGGGAGCTGAGGCAAGCGGGTTCTACTCCTGGTAATCAAGGTAACCCTGAATCTTCTACTTCTAGAAATCGTGACATTAGATGTTTTAAATGTCAAGGTAGAGGCCATATTGCTAGTCAATGTCCAAATAGGCGTGTGATGATTTTGCGTGATGATGGAGAGTATGAGACCGAGGGGGATAGTGAAAAAGAGGATATGCCTCCATTAGAGGATGCTAGTGATGATGAGGAGCCTGCAATGGAAGGCTAGTGGCAGTAGTGAAGAGAGCTTTGAATGTGCAGGTGAAGGAAGAAGAGGAGGTGCAAAGGGAGAATATATTTCATACTAGATGTTATCTAGGAGATCACATTTGTAGTCTGATTATTGATGGGGGAAGTTGCACCAATGTAGTGAGTAATTTTATTGTTGAGAGGCTGGGGCTCAAAACTGTTAGACACCCTAGTCCATATAAATTGTAGTGGTTGAATGATAGTGGTGAGACTAAGGTGAGTAAGCAAGCCTTGATTGGGTTTCGCATTGGTAGGTATGAGGATGAGGTGTTATGTGATGTAGTGCCAATGCAAGCATGTCATGTGTTGTTGGGGAGGCCATGGCAATTTGATAGGAAGGTTGTGCATGATGGCTTTTCTAATAAGTATACGCTTGTTTACCAAGGGAAGAGCTTTAATCTTAAACCGTTAACACCTAAGCAGGTGTATGAGGACCAGTTGTAGCTACAACAGTCTTTTGCAAAACATAAGGTGAGTGAAAAGCAGAGGGAGAGTGAGAGAGCAAAAGACAATGAAAAGAAAAAGGAATATAAAAGTCAAGATCAAAAGGAAAAGGAGAGGAAGGTTGGAAAGAGTGTGAGAGGCCAAGTTGAAAGGGAATCAACTTTGGTGGTGAGTGAAAAGAAGAGGGAAGCCTTGCAAAAGGAGAGTTGTGTGGCAAGAGCGGGTGTAGTAAGGAGAGCGTTAGTGATGAGACAACCTATGTTGTTGCTGGTTTTTAAAGAAACATGTTTGACTACTAACGAATTATCTAACTCTTTGCCTAGTGTGGTTGTGTCTCTTGTGCATGACTTTGAAGATGTCTTTCCTGAGGAGATTCCAAAGGGATTGCCACCTGTTCGTGGTATTGAGCACCAGATTGACCTTGTACCCGGAGCATCGTTTCCAAACAAGCCAGCTTATAGGAGCAATCCGGAGGAGATAAAAGAACTCCAAAGGCAGGTCAATGAACTAATGGAGAAGGGGTACGTGAGAGAGAGCATGAGTCCATTTGCAGTGCCTGTGATTTTGGTGCCTAAGAAGGATGGGACATGGAGGATGTGTGTTGACTGCCGCGCCATCAACAACATTACGGTAAAGTATCGTCATCCCATTCCTCGCTTAGATGACATGTTAGATGAGTTACATGGGTCTAGTGTTTTTTCTAAAATTGATCTGAAAAGTGGATATCACCAAATTAGAATGAAAGAAGGTGATGAATGGAAAACTGCATTTAAGACAAAATATGGATTGTATGAGTGGTTAGTAATGCCTTTCGGGTTAAGTAATGCACCTAGTACATTTATGAAACTTATGAACCATGTTTTGAGGACATTTATTGGAAAATTTGTGGTTGTCTATTTTGATGACATTCTTATTTACAGCAAAAGTTTGGAAGATCATATGTCACACTTGAGGGATGTTTTAGAAGTTCTTCAAAAGGAACAATTATATGCTAACCTCAAGAAGTGCACTTTTTGCACAAACAAACTTGTGTTTCTTGGTTTTGTTGTTAGTGCGTAGGGAATACAGGTTGATGAGGAAAAGGTTCGCGCGATCCAAGAATGGCCTAGTCCAACCAATGTAAGTAATGTGCGGAGTTTCCATGGACTAGCGAGCTTTTACAAGAGATTCGTGAAGGATTTCAGCACCATTGTAGCACCACTTACTGAGGTAATTAAGAAGAAAGTGGGGTTCAGCTGGGGAGAGCAACAAGAGAAGGCCTTTCAGATGCTTAAAAATAAGTTGACTCAAGCGCCGTTACTTGCTTTTCCTAACTTTGCTAAAACGTTTGAAATTGAGTGTGATGCTTCAGGACTAGGTATTGGAGCAGTGCTTATGCAGGAGAGAAGACCGATTGCATTCTTTAGCGAGAAGCTAAGTGGGGCAACCTTGAATTACCCTACTTACGAAAAGGAGCTATATGCATTGGTTCGAGCCCTGGAGACGTGGCAACACTACCTTTGGCCAAAAGAGTTCGTGATCCACACTGATCATGAATCTTTGAAGTATTTGAAGGGGCAACATAAGCTGAACAAAAGGCATGCTCGTTGGGTGGAGTTCATCGAAACATTTCCATATGTCATCCACTACAAGCAAGGTAAAGAGAATGTCGTTGCTGATGCATTATCTAGAAGGTATACTCTTATCTCTACTCTTAGTTCTAGACTGCTTGGTTTTGAGCACATTAAGGAGTTATATGCTATTGATCGAGATTTTTGTGAGGAGTATGTGTATTGTGAGAAGAGTGGGCAAGGAAAATTTTATAAACATGAAGGATTCTTGTTTAGGGAGAGTAAACTGTGCATTCCAATTTGTTCCTTAAGAGAATTACTAGTGAGGGAGTCTCATGGAGGAGGGTTAATGGGACATTTTGGCGTAGCTAAAACATTAGGGGTATTGCAGGAACACTTCTATTGGCCTCACATGAAACAAGATGTTGAG